>CM053028.1:218062790-218517790 GCA_028564925.1 Lithobates sylvaticus
GGCTTGCTATGAGATACCTGATGACAAGGATAGGCTACCGCACACCAAAGACAGCTGATATATGAGTAAAGAAGTGGCTTTAATCTGTCTCCTCTCAGGTCCTGCCCCCCTGACATATTTTGCCCTCCCATAGGGCTTTAACATAGAGTCTCAGTGATTAAACACTTTAAGACCAGCCTTGTTTTGGATTTTAGGTGTTTACATGTTTAAAACAGTTTTTTTTTTGCTAGAAAAAAACTTAGAACCCCCAAACATTATATATTTTTTTTTTCTAATACCCTAGAGAATAAAATGGCGGTCATTGCAATACTTTTTTTTACACCGTATTTGCGCAGCGGTCTTGCAAGCGCACTTTTTTTGGAAAAAATTCACTTTTTTGAATAAAAAAATAAGACAACAGTAAATTTAGTCCAATTTCTTTATATATTGTGAAAGATAATGTTACGCCGAGTAAATTTATACCTAACATGTCACGCTTCAAAATTGCGCCCGCTCGTGGAATGGCATCAAACTTTTACCCTCGGCCCTCTGTTTTGGGTCTCCCCGCTCGTGGCCGGGCTCGACGACGGCCTTGCTTGGTGTCCCCTGACCCTCTATGAGATGGCTCCCTTGAAGATCCTCTCCTGGAATGTCAGGGGACTCAACCAACGTATTAAAAGATCCCTCGTCTTTGATTATATGAAGAAGTATGTGCCACATATATGCATCCTCCAGGAAACCCATTTGGTAGGGGGAAGGATTCTGGGGTTAAAACGACCGTGGGTGGGACACCACTATCATGCTACCTACTCCAATTACTCACGAGGGGTTAGTGTTCTGGTGCACAAATCCCTGAATTTTGTACCACTAGATGTTGTTATAGACCAAGAGGGCAGATACGTGCTGATCCATGCCAATATTGACACAATGGAAATGGTCCTGGTCGGGCTGTATATGCCCCCCCGGCTAACCTATCTCTCCTACATAAACTTACCACACTGGTTGCCCAATTCCACACTGACAACGTCATTATGGTGGGAGACTTCAACATCGCCCCTAACCCGTCTTTGGATAAGCTGACTACTGACCCTGCCTCGGATTCGGCGCTCTCTAGATGGGCTCAGACGTTTGGGTTGGTAGATGTGTGGCGGTGGAAACACCCAACCCTCCGTAACTATTCCTGCCACTCCACCTCCCATAACACCCTCTCCCGCATTGACCTCCTATATGCCAGCACTACACTACTCCCTAATATCCTCCACACCGAACTTCTCCCTAGGGGCATCTCTGACCACTCTCCCTTACTCTGCACACTGCAAACATCTACACCACGTCCGGATAGGCTATGGCGTCTCTCCAAGTACTGGATAGAACACCCTACTCTAGAGATAGAAATGGCCAAAGAAATTCAAAGATACTGGTTCTCCAATGCCCATACCGCCTCGAAAGGTGTAGTCTGGGATGCATTTAAGGCCTACATGCGGGGATGCTACTTATCCTCCATCACATGGGAACGCAGGAATGATGGGATTATGGTGGAAGAAGCGGAGGCTAGAGCTCAGGACCTAGAAACCCGATTTACCCTCACGGCCAATCCTATTTTAGCACAGGACATGAAGGTAGCATACAGAGAGGTGACACTTCTTAGGGTAGCCAAGGCGAACAAACGCCAACTCGCCCAAACGCACAGAATATTTGAACAGGGTGATAAAACGGGCCGCCTGTTGGCCTGGATATCTAGAGAACAGGCTCCAGTAACCACAATACCCTGCATACGTACATCTGCGGACACTGTGGTGACGGACCCGACCGGTATAAATGCCTGCTTTGCAGACTTTTATGCTGCACTCTATTCCTCCAGATCTGACTACTCACAGGACGAGCTCCTGGCCTTCCTAGGAGAAGTAACACTCCCGGCCCTTTCGCCGGAGGACAGGCGCCTCCTAGACTCCCCCATCTCCTTAGACGAGGTTCGGCTAGCTTTGGGCTCCATGCAGACGGGGAAAACCCCTGGGGAAGACGGGATACCCCCCGAATTTTACAAACAATATATAGAAGAGGTGGCGGAGAAAATGTATGACATGTTTACTGAGACTCTCGAGACGGGAGACCTCCCCCCTTCCATGGCTCAAGCCATCATAGTTGTCATCCCGAAGGCAGGGAAGGACCCCCAACTGTGTCCCTCCTACCGCCCCATCTCCCTACTCAACTCTGACGCAAAGGTGTTAACCAAAATCCTCGCCAGACGTCTAAACGACGTGATCCTCTCCCTGGTCCATGAAGATCAGTCAGGCTTCATGCCCGGGAAGGGGACGGATATTAACCTAAGGCGGTTGTATGCTGTCCTGGCCTCTGGAGATGAAAATTCGGAGAAAGAAGTGGTTGCCTCTCTGGACGCAGAGAAGGCCTTCGACTCTGTAGAGTGGGCCTATCTCTGGGAGGTTCTCCGCAAGTTTGGGTTTGGCCCAACCTTCATCTCCTGGGTCGAGGCGGTGTACAAGGCACCCACGGCCAGGGTGCGTACGGGCTCGGTTATCTCCCCATCATTTCGACTGCACAGGGGAACTAGGCAGGGCTGCCCCCTTTCCCCGGGGCTCTTTGCCCTGGCAATTGAGCCTATGGCAGCTCTTCTCCGCTCCACTACTGAAGTTCAGGGAATCACTCGGGGCCCACTATGTGAGAAACTGTCACTTTATGCGGACGATACCCTGTTGTACCTTAGGGACGATGGAAGGTCGCTACAGGCTGCCCTCTCCATAATAAATAGGTTTGGCCGCTATTCCGGTATATGTATAAATTGGGGAAAATCTATATTGTTCCCCCTCCACTCTTCTGTTTCCCTCCCACTGGCGGATGGGCAGTTGCAAAGGGTCACCCAATTTAAATACTTGGGAGTGAAAATTCACCGAGATCTGAGGAGGTTTGTTGACCTTAATCTCAACCCGGTGGTCACACGGCTGGCCCAGAAATGCGCTGTATGGAAAGCCCTGCCCCTATCGCCAGTGGGACGAGTAAACCTGGTCAAAATGTCTGTCCTCCCCAAATTCACTTATCTATTCCGTCAATCCCCCGTCCCCATCCCCAAAAAATTCTTCCAACACTTAGACAGCACTATCACAACATTTGTCTGGAATGGGAAGGCCCCCAGGATAGCCAAAACTACCCTTCAACTCCCTCTACCACTGGGGGGCCTCGCCCTACCCTGTTTCCTCAAATACTACTGGGCGGCGATGCTCGTTACAATTAAATGGTGGCTCTCGGAAACTCCCGCCAACCCCGCAGCCTCACTCGAGGCGGCGCTGTTGGGCTCCGCTGCAGAGTTGAGAGATCTTATTCACAGAGGACCCAGGTCCAACCTTAGCATAACCCTACCGATGCGAGCAACACTGCTGGTGTGGGACTCAGTCCAAAAACTAATGAAACCCCCTGATGTCTGGTCACCGGCGACTCCTCTCTGGAGGAATCCTCGACTCCCCCACTTCCTCTCTATCCCCGACCCGGGGGTCTGGGCTAGACATGGTATCACAGTTTTAGCGGATATTGTCTCACAAGAACAGCTATTAACCTTTGACAGCCTTAAGAGGAACCACGATCTACCGAACTACATGTTCTTTAGGTATCTGCAGCTGAGGCATGCCTTCCAGTCCCAGTTCTCTGCCCGAGTGGACCTGAGAGTGTCGGAATTGGAGAAGACGCTCCGCTCTCCTGATGAGAGGCGCGTACTCTCCTCTCTGTACAACCTCCTGGCCACACACGACACCTCCAAGGTGTCCCAGTTGTATCAACGCTGGCATGATGATGTCCCGGAGCTCACTGGAGAGGATTGGGAGGAGGGCATCCAGCAATACCTACCCCTTACGATATCTGCTAGGGACAGGTTCGTCCAGCTCAAGTTTCTCCAAAGAGTTTATTTCTCCCCAGCACGCCTTGCCAAAATCTATCCAGATCGCCCAAGTGCTTGCCCTAGATGCTCCTCCCCTGACGCAGAATTCTTTCACGTAGTGTGGTCTTGCCCGGGGATAGCTGACTTTTGGAGAGAAGTACTGACAGACATTAACGATATTGGGCAACTGGTGGTCCCATTCAGCCCCATAACCCTCCTACTTGGGGTCTGCGACTTTCTGGAGATCTCGTGGGGCAAAAAACTGTTTATATTCTATACCACGCTATACGCACGGAAGGCTATTCTCCTGCAGTGGAACCAACCCCTTCCCCCTACCAAACAAATGTGGCAGTCCTTAATAAACACAGCTTTACCTCTGTACAAGCTGACGTACCTGGGTAGGAACTGTCCCAAAAAGTTTGGGAAGATCTGGGACAACTGGATAGAGGCAAAACACCTCACAATTCCTTGATCCTTCCGGACCCCTTGCGGGTCCAATATGTCCCCTGAAGTGACCCTGGTAGACATACTTTTTCGTGTTACTGCATTTTTTTTATTTTTACTGTATTGTTAGTGCTTGCTTATGACTAGATGGTTGTACCTACTGCAAAAACTGTGATACTGTACAACTGATCCTTAATGCTGCTTACTTTTGTCTGTAACCAATATGTTTGACACGTGATAATGTCTGTTTTATTTCTCTTTTGTTTTGGAAATATAAATAAAAAGTTTTTGTTAAAAAAAAAAAAAAAAAAAAAACTTTTACCCTCAAAAATCTCCATAGGCGACGTTTAAAAAAATTCTACAGGTTGCATATTTTGCGTTACAGAGGAGGTCTACGGCTATAATTATTGCTCTCGCTCTACCGATCGCAGCGATACCTCACATGTGTGGTTTGACCACCGTTTTCGTATGCGTTCGCTTCTGCGCACGAGCTCGTCGGGACGGGGCGCTTTAAAAAAAAATTTTTTTGTATTTCTTATTTATTTTTTCTTGATTTTATTTATTTTTACACTGTTTTTAAAAAAAAAATGTAATTGGCTCACTTTTATTCCTATTACAAGGAATGTAAACATCCCTTGTAATAGAAAAAAGCATGACAGGTCCTCTTAAATATGAGATCTGGGGTCAAAAAGTCCTCAGATCTCATATTTGGACTTAAAAGCAAAAAGAAAAAAAAGTCATTTAAAAAAAAATGACATTTGGAAAATGTTCCTTTAAGAGGTATGGGCGGAAGTGACGTTTTGACGTCGCTCCCGCCCTGCTATGATATAGATCTTAGCCTCACTCGCCTCTATACCCAGCACGGAGGAGGACCCGATCGCTTCCGCCGCTGCCGACGGCTCCGGTAAGCGGCGGGAGAGCGGCGGGAGGGGGTGGGGCACCTCTCCCGCCGCCGATAACGGTGATCTCGCGGCGAATCCGCCGCGATGACCACCATTATCGGAATGCCGACTGGCACCTGAAGAGATGGATATCTCGGTTGTGGCAACAGCTGCTGCCGTTACCAAGATATCCCTCTTCAAAAAAGGGACGTACATCGTCGTGCGCCGGTCGGAAAGTGGTTAAGCCCTGTAGGAGGATGAAACATGTCAGAGGGGCGTACCCTGGGAGGAGACAGGCTAAAGCCACTCCTTAACTAACAGAGTGGGCTGTCTTTTTGGTGTGCGGTATCCTATCCAACCTTTTTGTGCATAACACGTATACAATGGGTAAAATAATTATTTGATCCCCTGCAGATCTTGTAAGTTTGCCCACTTACAAAGAAATGAAGGGTCTATCATTTTTATTATAGGTGTATTTTAAATGATAGAGACCGAATATCAACCAAAAGTCCAGAAAAAACACATGATACAAATGTTATAAATTGAGTTGTAGTTCAGTGAGTAAAATAAGTATTTGATCCCCAAGCAAAACATGACTTAGTACTTGGTGGCGAAACCCTTGTTGGCAAGCACAGAGGTAAGACATTTCTTGTAGTTGGTTACCAGGTTTGCACTCATCTCAGGAGGGATTTTGGTCCACTCTTCCTTACAGATCTTTTTTAAATCCTTAAGGTTTTTGGCTGTCGAATGGCAACTCAAAGCTTCAGCTCCCTTTATACATTTATAAGGTCTGGAGACTGGCTAGGCCGCCCCATGTGCTTCTTCTTGAGCCACTCCAATTGTTGCCTTGGCAGTATGTTTTGGGTCATTGTCATGCTGGAAGACCCATCCACGGCTCATCTTCAGTGTTCTGGCTGAGAGAAGATGGCTCTCATCCAAGATTTTACAATGCATGGGCCCCGTTCATTGGCACCTCAATGCGGCAAAGTCGGCCTGTACCTTTAACAGAGGAACAGCCCCAAAGCATAATGTTTCCACCTCCGTGCTTGACTGTAGGGATGGTGTTCTTAGGGTCATAGTCAGCATTTTTCTTCCTCCAAACACGGCAAGTTGAGTTAATGCCAAAGAGCTACATTTTGGTCTCATCTGACCACAGAAATTTCTCCTAATCCTTCTTTAAAACATTCACAAGCTCCTCCGGTGTAGTTCTGGGCTGATCCCTCACTTTTCTCATGAACATCCTTACCCCAATGCAAAATCTTGCATGGAGCTCCAGACCAAGGGCGATTGTTATTTTGTGTTTCTTCTATTTGCGTTTAATCGCTCCAACAGTCTCCTTCTCAGTTTCTTGCTGATTGTCTTGTAGCCCGTTTCAGCCTTGTGCCGGTCTACAGTTTTGCTCGACAGCTCTTTGGTCTTGCCAATCAATGATGGTGGGTTTAAATGGAAGAAAGATTATGTGGACAGGTGTCTTTTATACACATAATGAGTTGTCGAGGAGCACCTTTTTACATTGACAAGACTACTCTGTGTACCACATGAGCACATACTGTAGACAGTCTGTGGGAGCCAGAATTATTGTTGGTTGGTAGGGGATCAAATACTTATTTTACTCACTGAACTGCAACTCAATTTATAACATTTGTATTGTGTGTTTTTCTTTTTTTTTCTGGATTTTTGGTTGATGTTCTTATCATTTAAAACAGGGCTTGACAAATTTGCTTGCAATCTAGGAGCCAGCTAAAAAAGTTAGGAGCCAGGTTTTTTTTTTAACGACAACGACTGACAGGTGGCACTGGGGACAGGTGGGCATGTGTGTTTGTGTTTCACTGTGTTAATGTTCACTCACGTTTCACTGACGCTGCAGCACGGAAGCTCTCCCTCCTCAAACGCTGTCTGTGTGAGGAGGGAGAGCCGGCGATGAGGGATGATCTCATATGTTTACATATGAGATCACCTCTCGTTGGACAAGCCGGTCGAGTGCTAAATGGCCGCTGTGATTGGCCATTTAGCACGATCTGTGATTGGCTGTGTCAAAGGGACAGGGCCAACACAGAATTTCCCCAATGTGCGCTCGCGGCAGTGCGCAGAGGGGAAGTAAACAGGAGGACATCCAGGGACGCTCTCCCGGCAATTGGCGTCCATGCTGTAGACGTCTTTCATCTATAGCGCGGGCGCCAAGTGGTTAACTAAAGAATGTGACTGCTTTTATTTCCGCCATATCCCCGCTAAGGGTCCGATCAGGTCCGCCTGAAAAACTGACAGGCAAACCTGATCAGACAGCCGTGTGAAAGGGACCAAGCAGGGAGATTACAAATACATTTTTTTTTTTTTTTTCCTTAACCACCTCAGTACAGTGCATTTTCACCCCCTTCCTGACCAAGCCATTTTTCAGCGCTGTCGCACTTTGAATGACAATTGCGCAGTCATACAACACTGTACCCAAATGAAATTGTTATCATTTTTTCCCCACAAATAGAGCTTTCTTTTGGTGGTATTTGATCACCTCTGCGTTTTTTTATTTTTTGCGCAATAAACAAAAGAAGAGCGACAAATTTAAAAAACAAACTATTTTTTATTTTTTGCTATACTAAATATCCCCAAAAAATATATAAAAAAACATTTTTTTTTCCTCAGTTTAGGGCGATACGTATTCTTCTACATATTTTTGGTAAAAAAAAATCGCAATTAGCGATTATTGATTAGTTTGCGCAAAAGTTATAGCGTTTACAAAATAGGGGATAGTTTTATAGCATTTTTATTAATATTTTTTTTTTACTAGTAATGGCGGCGATCAGCAATTTTTATTGTGACATTATGGCGGACACATCTGACAATTTTGACACATTTTTGGCACCATTGTCATTTATACAGCAATCAATGCTATTTAACCAGTTCAATACCCGCCCATAGTCATATGACGCCCACAAGGTGGATCTACCATCCTGGGTGGGCGTCATATGACGTCCTCGGGTTCCCGGCCGCCTGGGGGGCGCGCGCGCGCCGCCGGCGGCATCGCTCGGGACCCGGTGCGAGTGCCCGGCGGCCGCGATGTCCGCCGGGCACCCGCGATTGCCCGTTAAAACAACGGGACCGGGCGGGACCGTGGAGCTGTGTGTGTAAACACACAGCTCCACGTCCTGTCAGCGGGGAGGAGACCGATCATGTGATCCCAGTACAGAGGATCACATGATCGGTCTCCTCCCCTTAAGTCCCCTCCCCCTACAGTTAGAATCACTCCTATTAGGGACACACATTAACCCCTCCAGCGCCCTCTAGTGTTAACCCCTTCCCTGACAGTCACATTTACACAGTAATCATTGCAATTTTATAGCAACGATCGCTGTGTAAATGTGAATGGTTCCAAAAATGTGTCAAAAGTGTCCGAAGTGTCCGCCGCAATGTCGCAGTCACGAAAAAAAAATCGCAAATCGCCGCCATTACTAGTAAAAAAAAAAAAAAAAAATAAATTCAATAAATCTATCCCCTATTTTGTAGACGCTATAACTTTTGCGCAAACCGATCAATATACGCTTATTGCGATTTTTTTTTTTACCAAAAATATGTAGAAGAATACGTATCGGCCTAAACTGAGGAAAAAAATTTTTTTTTTTTAAAAAAAATGGGATATTTATTATAGCAAAAAGTAAAAAATATTGTGTTTTTTTTCAAAATTGTCGCTCTTCTTTTGTTTATAGCGCAAAAAATAAAAACCGCAGGGGCGATCAAATACCACCAAAAGAAAGCTCTATTTGTGGGAAAAAAAGGACGTCAATTTTGTTTGGGTGTAACGTCGCACGACCGTGCAATTGTTAGTTAAAGCGACGCAGTGCCGAATCGCAAAAAGTGCTCTGGTAAGGAAGGGTGTTTAAAAGCCCTGTATTGAAGCGGTTAAATGCATTGATTCCTGTATAAATGACACTGGCAGTGAAGGGGTTAACCACTAGGGGGCGGGGAGGGGTTAATTATGTTCCCTAAGAGTGATTCTTACTGTGGGGTGAGGGGACTTGCAAGGGGAGGAGACCGATCGGTGTTTCTCTGTACAGAGAGCACACCATCGGCTCCTCTCCTCTGACAGGACTGTTGATCTGTGTGTTTACACACACAGATCCACGGTCCCGCTGTGTTACCGGGCAATCGCGGGTGCCCAGCGGACATCGCGGCCGCTGGGCACGCGCATCGGGTGCCCAGTGACACGGCGAGAGCGCGCGCGCGCTCCCGGCGGCGCGCGCGCTCCCTGGAGTGCACTGAAGGGGAGGACGTCATATGACGCCCTCCCACGCTGAGAGCTGCGCCGCCTGGCCGTCATTTGACAGCCGGCGGTCGCAAGGAGGTTAATTAAAATTAACAGTTTTTTACTTTTAAAAAAGAAATAAAAATCAAAGCTATTCTAAAAAAAAAAAACACTGGCCAATACTCTGCAATAAATTTTATTAGAAACAAAGAATTTATATTTTTTTTGTATTTTTTTTTTTTACCGAATTTTTTGATTTATAGCGCAAAAAATAAAAAAAACAGCGTTGATTAAATACCACCAAAAGAAAGCTCTATTTGTGTGAAAGAAGGACAAAAAATGTATTTGGGTACAGTGTTGCATGAGTTGAGTAATTGTCAAAGTGTGAGAGCACCAAAAGCTGAAAATTGGTCTGGTTAACATTGCATTAGCATTGTTAGAGGTGTTGCAATACCAACGGCTGCCACAAGATGGCGCCATATTACAGAAGGACTTCAGAAGGCTGCAAAGCCGCGGCCTAAATTACTGGCCGGGGCGGCCCGGTGCTATCGCATGGCGGGGTCGGGGTCCACAGACAGACAGGATACAGCAGCCATGTCGCCCCAGGCGCCAGGACCCCAATTCTAGTCGCAGATGCAACCCGGCGACCGGGGTTTGTCGAGCCCTGATTTAAAATACACATACGATAAAAATTATAGACCCTTTGTTTCTTTGTAAGTGGCAAACTTGCAAAATCTGCAGGGGATCAAATAATTATTTTCCCCACTCTATTCAAGGAAAAAGGGTGGGCTTTAATGCCCACACACTGCACATATGCGTTGCTGGGCAGCCAATGTTTCTGGGCTGAGAGTCAGAAGGTGCTAAATCAGGACTGTAAGTTAGATGTCTAATGATTTCTCACCAACATTCTCGCAATGCTACCTTTTAATTGATGAGAGGAATGGGCAAGGGGCATTGTTGTGGTGGAAGTGGACTCTCCGGTGAAGCTTTCCACAGCCCTTTTTGGCTAGCTGTTTAGCTCATTTTTTCCATACACTTACATAATAAGCCGATATTACCATCCTTTCCCTTCCAAAAAGTCAACTAGCAGAATTCCCTCAATATCCCAGAAAATAGTCGTCATAATCTTTCCTCCTGTCAGGCTTGCTTTTGCTTTGACTGGACCCCTTCTTTAGGTAGCCATTGCCACACTGATGGGCACTGATCAGGCTGCATTGATAGGCACTGAGATGCTGCATAGATGGGCACTGATGAGGCTGCACTGATAAAGTTGTTAATATTTATTTTTGTACCTTATTTCTGCATAACATTTTTTAACAGTGTCATTTCATGAGATCATTTATGAGGGCGTGTTTAGGGGTGGGATTATGGGCGGGGCAGGGTAGAGGGTTGGGTGGGGCAACTAGTGGCGAGTAACTCTTAAGGCCTGGCTAGTAGCTCAGGACTTGAAATTTTGAGCCCTGCTATAATGGTATATGGGAAGTCCCATCAATAAAGGTGGATGCTCTGCTGTAGTCATTTTTAGTCTTCTTTTGAAGAAAATGTTTCCAGGCTAAAATGTGGCAGTGTTCTATCATTTATATAGAATTATCTCCCCATTTATATATTCCTTTGATTTCAATATTTTAAAGTGGTTATTTTTTCAGACGAGCAAATACATTTCACAAGAATAAATGTGTACATGAAATTTCTGTCATAGAGTTGTGAGGTGTTGCATTTTCCCACTGAAATGGGAGAAGGAAATTCACATTTTCCAGAGCCAAATGTTACAAAATGTTGCTTTTTTTACATGATGAAAACCAAAAAGCTGCAGCTATAGTCATCCAGAAATAAAGAGTGCATTATGAATTGCATTATGTAATATTATATGTCTGATGTTTTTACAGTCAGGATTTTAGCACAGTGCTGAATTCATGCTTAAGTCGAGGCTTCGGGAGGCTTCTTGACAGCATCGCTGAGTTCTTTCGACCTAATGATCAAGAGCTTACCCAGCATAGTCCAGCAGACAGGTACTTTTTTTCTTCTAAGTTTTGCTTTAAAGCGGGAATCTAAAAAACGTTTTAAAGTTCTCGTGAAGTATTTTGTTTCGATTTACTTAGCCGAATTCTTCTGCTAGTTAAAAAAAAAAAAAACTTTGTGCCAGTCTACCTAAAAAGCTGAAAACACTACATGAGTCATCCAAAAAAATATACCGTATATGTGAAAGAGTGTCACCCCAACTATTCAATAAATTAATAAAATGTTAAACCTTCAATTATTCACTGTAAAGTGCAATGTGCCTTTTGTGACGTTAAACCTTCGGGTTTTTTGTATTAAAATAATAAACATGTTATACTTTTCTGCTCTGTGCAATGGTTTTGCACAGAGCAGCCTCGGTCCTCCTCTTCTAGGGTCCCCCGCCACGCCCCTCTTCTTTGGTGAATGCCCCAATAGCAAGCAGCTTGGGGAACTCGTGTGTGCTTGCTCCCGAGCCGCCCTGTCTGCATCTATTGACACAGATCAGGTGGCTCGGCCACGCCCCTACTCCCTGGTCAAACATTTGATTAAAAGCAGTGGGAGCCAATGGCTCTCGCTGTCATCAATCTGCCCAGTGAGGAGGGAGACAGCGATGGGAGCCACTGCTCACATTCATATTGGTGGATAAGGATCAGGCTCGGGTAAGTATAAGGGGGGATTGTGCAGTACAGAAGGTTTTTTACCTTCCTGCATAAAAAAACCTTAAGGCTTTAGAACCACTTTAATAAATTAATTTTAAAGTGCATAATACAAATGATTTAATTTTTTTATTTACTTATATAGATATATATATATATATATATATATATATATATATATATATATATATATATATAATATACTTGTATATCTCTCTAGCTCCACAAACCTAAATGGCAATGAATTGCATTAAAGTGCATGATGCATGCAATAGAATAGATTGATCAAAACAACGATAAATTGCAAATAGCTGACAAAATGTGTCCACAGTTATGCATAATGAGTTGGTGCAAGTGCAAAGTGCATCAGACATATACTTATTATCTTTTAAAGAAAAAGAATAAAGATGTCCCATAATTAATGCATTTACATATACGGTATGCTGCAATTCAAACTATCTCTTGGTTTACTTATGACTTCAAACAGTATAAACTGGAGTGCAACCGCCACCTTCCCCAGTGGACATACTTTCACCTTGCTGGATGGACTTTCAGATTATAAAAGATCTAGATGCAGATTCCCTGCAAGCTGGTAACAGCTATACCAGGATGTCGAGGATCAGAGTGGCAGAAGCATTCAAATAAGTGAAACAAAAAAACTGCATAGAGCAGGCCAGTAAAAAATATATAATATTTTATTTAAAAACAAATGAACACTCACATGATTCTGTGCAATCAATCATGCACTCGATACAATCCACTTCCTATATACAAAAGCGAGTAATTCCCCCAACAGGCAGTGCTGCTGTCAGTTTCCCTGCGAGTGAACCTCTTTGATAGCTACCCCTCCTGCACCCTAAGATCCAGCCTCAAAGCTGTTAACCACCTTTCTTCTTACTGAGTGACAAAAATGCAGACTCATGGACACAGAAACTTGCTGTAACATTGTTGTCATTCATGCTGTCACCCATTGCCGGTCCACACTAACAGGCAGAGAGTTGCTAGCAAACTGAGTGATATCCATATACTGTATTGTCCAAAACAGCCCACAGGCAACACAGAACAAGTTAAAGCCTCAACGATAACTTAATTAGGCAAATTTGGAATAGGATACACTTGTCTATTTTCTGTCATTGCTATTGCTAAAGGGCCACACATAGCTGAAAATATGTAGCTCAGTATTCATGTAAGGCCCGGTTCACACTGGTGCGACATGCGCTCCGACTTTGAGAGCACATGTCGCATGAGAGGTCCCGCCCCAGTAAGTGCAATGGAACCGATCAAATAGGAGCAACTTCAGTCAAAAGGCATCACTTTTGGTGCGACTTCGGCACAACTTGCATTACCTTCTGTTTAAAGAAGTCGTATGCAAGTCATGCCAAAGTCGCGCTGGAATGTCGTCTTCAAAGTCGCGGCAGTGTGAACCAGGCCTAACTGTAAAATCGCATGAAACGGCAAATATTTTAGATTTAGCCAGTGTTATACAATTTGTACAGAGACCATATATACATGTGTAAGTATGTTGACCCTTCGCAGTGCTTTTATTTTATTTTCCTTTTATTTAATTTTTTTAAGCCTTTCTACCATTAGTCTTCCTCTGGCCAAAGTTATTCCAATTGTCAACGGACAGATCCACTCAATATGCAGCGAGATGCCCAATCACTTTGTGCAGGTATGTAAATTGTTAATGATTTTTAGATATCACTATAAGCATATGGGCGTTCTTTCATTCCTATGGCCAAAATCTTAATTTATTCTAGCTATTGAAATGAATGAACACTCAAGCACTAAATGGGCCTAGCATTTAGGCATGCAAGTGTTTTTTTCTGCTCAAACACTCCTCTCCTGAACGTGCAAGTGATGAGGTTTTGTTTTTCAGCCTCTAAACACTGCTCTTTTAATACGCCTGTAAACAACTCTGTGTGCATGGCCACATAGGCTAACATAGAGGTGCGTTTAGACATTTAGAGGCTGAAAAAAAAAAACATGTGAAAGTCATATTGTTTGTTAAATCAAAAGTATAATTTTCTGGCATGGCTCTTCAAAGTAGTGTAATGTTCTGTGCAATGTTTGATCCAGTTGGTGTAGTTAACAGATTTAAAAAGGAATTCTAGAACAAGATTAGCTTTTGCAGGTTTGTCATAAGGTTGAGCATATATATGACATTTGTAGTCATTTTTCTGCTACCTCCCTCTATAAGTCCAGCATACCTATAGCATGTTTTGTGCTTATCTTGAGTATTAACTGCTTCCTATCCACCGTACGTATATATACATCCTGGGATGGGAGCAGCAATATCTTGGTCATCGCTGCAGCAATTGTCAAGATATAATTTTTTAGAGCAGGTGATTCTGAATAAAGTAAAAGTGATCCAAGTGCCTATATAGCAACTCGATCATTTTTACAGGCGGCTCTCCTGTCCAATCAGGGAGCCTGGTAACAACATGACTGTCCACTTCCAATGTCTGAGACAAAGTGAGAGGAACATCTCTTGTTCCTCCCCTTCTGTGACATCAGAAACCAGGAAGCGTCTCGCTGAGAGGCTGAGATGGCTATCAGTCCAGGCACCTGGTGGATCCAGACTCCCAGAGTCAGGATGACACGGCGCCTGGACTGATATATGTGGCGTCAGCAGAGAGCGGACTTCAGTCTGCTCTCTACTGAAAATGGGCCACAAGAGTGCAAAACGAATTGCACTCTTGTGACCCTTAGGAGAAGCCAAATGAGCTCAGGCTGGACATCTCATTTAACTATAAATATAACCTAAAATGCAATAGCACCACAGAATTGGTCCTTCATAGAAGTGTTTTCCTTGCTAAAAACTGCAGAGTGTGATAAAATTAAACCCTGCATTAATTAACAAGCCCTCGAAGATCTTACCATTCTGTACTTTCTAACGAACAATATATAGGTGTTACCATTGCTAGGAGTTGGCATTGTTTATAGGCAAAGTTCACCTTCCCTGTGTAGCAATATACCATTAATGTACTTCTGTTACAGAAAATAAAATAGTTCTAGGGCAGGTTTCACCTCATCCTCCAGTTTCTTCTATAGAAAACACCTTCATGACTTCCTGGTATATGTCCTGCAGGATGGGAGAACTGTTAGAAAGCTGATAAATGAGCGGGTTGAATGAAACAAAATGACTTGATTCCCCCGTTCACACACACACACAAGTGTGTGGATGGGAAAATCTTCCTACTGAGCTTTGTATTCTGACAGTAAGAAGACTTCCCTGCTGTCAGATTACACCGATCAGCATTGCAGGACATAGGCAGCAGCACTGATCGGGCTGGGAAAATCCAACAGGGTAGTTGTACAGAAGTTGATTGGTAGATGGACTACTGTACAACCTTCCTGCCCATACCTGGTTCGGAATTCAGCCAGTCCCTGCTGAAACAGGTAAATTTCGATCCATGTATGGCGGCTTTCATAGATTGAAGAAGTACTTAGGCAGCTAACCACATTAAAACACACCCTGCACCTGCCCTCCCCCTCCAGGGGATTGCTTCTGCCCACCTCTGTAATTCCATGGAGTCATTGTCGTTGAGCACGATTCTCCCTGAATATACAGCCGGTGTCGACTTCTGCTGATTGATCGTTTTGTACCTTACCTTTTTCTTGCATAGATCGTTGATTTGGCAAGGTGGAGCAGAGCTGTAACACTGAAAACAGAAGAAGTGTGTCCCTGGAAGTCTATAAAGCTTACCATACACTATACAATCTGATTGTACAACCTCTTCTAGATCTATCATCAACAATGTAGTGCATGGGCCTGCCTGATTGGATGCTGAGTGATTAGATAGATAGGTGTGTTCTCTAATTATTATGTTTTGGTAAATCTAAAGGAGATCATGCAGAGATTGTACAATTAGCTGGTACAGTGTTTGCCCCCCTGTACTGGGCAGAAAAAATACTTCCTTTAGACACTAATAAATAAGTCCTATTGTGGTATAACTTACAAGTTTTGACAGAACTTGAATATATCACTAGAAATATTATGTTGGATGTTATACTTGCAGCTGCAACAAAGATGACCGCATTTTACAAATGATATGCACCCCTTTTAATATTTTTACGCACACTTCATTTATTGTGATTACCCTGCAGGAGCTACTACTCATGGAACAAGTGAAGGACTTTGCCGCTAATGTGTATGAGGCTTTCAGCACACCCCAGCAACTAGAGAAGTAGTGTCACTCCACTGGGCACCAATGTGCCAGACCTCTCCTCAGAATCCAGAGGAACACTAATGTTTACAGATTGTGCGTACCATTCCTTTTTAATTAAAGTAAGGTATAATGACTGCATCCTGACCAGAAGAATGGATACTTTGCCTAAGGCGACAATGGACAGCAATTTTTACATTCAGTCAATGCAGAATCAACATCTGTTTTATATTTACCATCATGTTATTTGCTGCAGGTTTGTGAGAAGTATTCAACATATGAGTCTTTAATTATTAGTTTAAGTAATTTATTAATCTGCATTTTCATATAAGTGAGTCAGTAAAGTTATAAACAAAATGAATGTGGCATGGCTAACACACTGTGTTCAAATAAGACTCCTAACTTGCCTTAATAGCCAATTGTTGTAACCAGCATATTGCTGCACTGTAAAATATTTTAATATTGCTAAACCTATTGGTAATAAAAATGGGATTTTATTGATGAATAGGCCTAGCTGCTGCCAGTAAATACATATGTGATGAATTTACCATATTCATGCTGCTTTTCTGGATGGAACACCTGCTTCTGCTTTGCTAGCCATACCCACAGCAAGTTTCAGACAGTTTAGCCTATGTTTAATCAACTTTTAATGAAAATTAATTGTGACAATTGGATGGCATTGGTTCTAAAATATAGTACTGTGCAAAAGTTTTAGGCAGGTGTGAAGAAGTGCTGTTATAATATATATTTAATTTTTTTTTTTTTTTATCAATTTACTAAATACAAAATGAGCAAACAGAAGATCAAAATTTGGTGTGACGACCTTTTGGCTTCAAGTCAGCATCAAATCTTCCACTTCCACTTTGTACACTTGCACAAAGTCTGTGGTTTTGTAGGTTTAGAGTATGATTAACCAGTTACACCAAGTAGGCTCTAATGAGCATCAGTTTCATATGTAGGTTGAAACGCAGTTTAGTTAGTTACTGTAAAGGAATTCTTCTTTTTTTTTTTTTTCTCACCCCATCCCTTTTTTTTTTATCCACCTCCTGACTACTGTTTATTTTGCAGAACTAACCTTAAGTATAGATCTAGAAATCATATGACTAATTTAGTGCTAAATAGAGCTTTTTATTAATCTTATAGATTACCAAATTTTGTATTTTCTTGATGTTAATTTGACCTGTTTTGTTTCTATATATCTGGAAAAATACAGAATGTATACATAAAATAAAGAAACAGTCAATAACTGAAACAGAAATAGCTGTACATGGGGCTGAGAGAGGAACAGTCAAACGCTACTACTAAGGTGAGGTTGTGGAAGACCGTTTCATGTCACAGGTCATACACCATGGCAAGGCTGAGAACAGCAACAAGACACAAGTTAGATTTACTGCATCAGCAAGGGCTCTCCCAGGAAAAAATTTCAAAGCTCAAGGTTCAAGCTCCTTTGAAAAAGCACAAAGAAATGGGCAACGTTGAGGTCCGTAGAGGTAGTGGACAGTCAAGGAAACTTAATTCAACAGATGAAAGACTGTTGCGTTTGATTAAAATATATGTTTTTTGATTTTTTTTCTCAGACTTGCATAAGAAAAATATTTTTAGATGTTTGTCTTGAAGGCAGACATTAAGTTTCTTGGAGTGTTTTGTGTGGATACTTATCAAATGCCCTGGATACAACGGTAACATAGATACCATTTTTGTATTTTGGTTGACAGTTGGACCAGTCCATTTTGTAACCTGGTCAAACACAGCTTGACTTTTTGACATGTATGACCTTTGGCATGTATGATACAACAGTTTCATCTAGAGGTTGAATTAGGAATTGCTTTGGCTTGAACACACATTAACAGCTAGTTTACACTTGTTCACACTTTACAAGGCTTAGGAAGGCTTTGGTAAAGCTCTCTGAACGCTAGTCAAAGCCCCATCACTAAATAAAATGGTTAGCTTAGGCCCCTTTCACACTGGAGCGGTGCGGGCGTCGGCGGTAAAGCAGCGCTATATTTAGCGTGCTTTACCGTCGTTTTAACATCGGTATTCGGCTGCTAGTGGTGCAGTTTTAACCCCTGCTAGCAGCCAAAAAATGGTTAAACCAGCCCGCAAAGCGCCGCTGCGCTTTGCCGGCGGTATAGCCGCGCTGCCCCATTGATTTCAATGGGTAGGAGCGGTGAATACACCGCTCCTTCACCGCTCCAAAGATGCTGCTAGCAGGACTTTTTTTACCGTCCTGCTAGCGCACCGCTCCAGTGTGAAAGCCTTCAGGCTTTCACACTGGAGTGAAAGGACCCGCTTTTTTCAGGCGCTATTTTTAGCACTGTAGCGCCTGAAAAACGCCTCCATGTGAAAGGGGCCTTACAGTCCTGTTTACACCTTGCTTTTGCTTTGGCTTTGCTTCAAAAATTATACCCCATGTAGCTTTAGTCAAAGCATCCATAGAAGTCTATGGCAAAGCTCGCTTGAAGCCTTATCGAAGCCCCAACCTTTCACCTGATCTTGACGCTTTCATCTGATCTCCAGCAATAACTTATAGATTAAGCATGGGATCCTCTTTGCCTACGGAGATTGTTGATCCACTGTAGCTGGAGTTACAGTGTAGATTTTCAGTTCATTTTTACTGTTTACACACCATAGTTTCTGCTTATTTGCTATGAAGTAGGTTGCATTTTGCTTGTTGTATGTATATCTTCCAGTCTTGTATTGTATTCCTAAAAGAATTGTAATAGTTTTCTATGTACAGCATTTTATTTTTCATTTAGTAAAAGCACATTAACCACTTCAGCCCCAGAAGGATTTACCCCCTTATTGACCAGGCCATTTTTTGTGATTCGGCACTGCGTCGCTTTAACTGACAATTGTGCGGACCTGCGATGTTGTACCCAAACAAAATTGATGTTCTTTTTTCCCACAAATAGAGCTTTCTTTTGGTGGTATTTGATCACCTCCTGTTTTTTTTTTTTTTTTTTGTGCTATAACCAAAGAAAGAGCGACACTTTTTGCTATAATAAATATCCCCCCAAAAAAATTTTAAAAAAAAATTTCTTCCTCAGTTTAGCCCAATATGTATTCTTCTACATATTTTTGGTTAAAAAAAAAAAATCGCAATAGGCGTATATTGATTGGTTTGCGCAAAAGTTATAGTGTCTACAAAATAGGGGCAAGATTTATGGCATTTTTATTATTATTTTTTTTGCTAATAATGGTGGTAATCAGCGGTTTTTTGTGGGACTGCGACATTGCGGTGGACAGATCGGACACTTTTGACACCAGTGACATTTATACAGTGATCAGTGCTATAAAAAATGCACTGATTACTGTATAAATGTCACTGGCAGGGAAACGGTTAACACTAGGGGGCATTCAAGGAGTTAAGTGTTGCCTAGGGAGGTGTTTCTACTAGTGGGGGGAGTAGACTGACTGGGAGAAGAGAGATCGCTGTTCCTGATCACTAGGAACAGACCTCTCTCTACTCCCCTGACAGAACAGGGACCTGTTTGTTTACATTGACAGATCCCCGTTCTGCCTCTGCGGACATCGTTGCCACGCTACGAGCGCAGGCGCCCGCTGTAGCTATTACATGAACTGACGTACCGGTACGGCGATTCGCGCAATAGAGCCGACCTATGGTGGCTGGTCGACAAGTGGTTAATACACCGCAGAGGTCTAAGCTTCATTGAAATATTGCAACGTCATCCTAATACATACAAAAGCAAAACAAAGACGCATCATGCTTACTTCCTTTCGATATCAGATGTCCAGCAGTGAAGAGAAGTCTAGCCAGAAACCATCTCCATAGAAGAATTGCGGCCAAAAAGCCATACCTCTGGCATGGAAAAAATGTAGGAACTGGGGTGCAGAAAAATGGCAGCAGGGGCTCTGGTCTGATCAGTCAATTTGAAATATTTGGCTGTATCAGAAGGCAGTTTGTTTGCCGAAGGGCTGGAGAGAAGTCCAATAATGGGTGTCTGCGGGCAATAGTAAAATATGGTGGAGGTTCCTTGCAAGTTTAGGGTGGCATTTCTGCAAATGAAGTTGAAGTTTTGAACAGGATCAATGGTTTCCTCAATGCTGATAAATACAGGCAGATACTTATCCATCATGCCATACCATCAGGGAGGTGTGTGAATGGCCCCCAAACTTATTCTGCAGCAAGACAACGACCCCCAAACATACAGCCAATGGGATTAGGAACTATCTTGAAGCATAAAGAAGAACATGGAATCCTGGAAGTGATGGTTTGGCTCCCACAGAGCCCTGATCTAAACATCACTGAGTCTGTCTGGGATTACATGAAGAAACAGAAGGATTTGAAGCAGCCTACATTCACAGAAGATCTGTGGTTAGTTCTCCAAGATGTTTGGAACAACCTACCTGCTGGGTTCCTTCAAAAACATAAAAACTGTGTGCATGTGTACCTAAAATAATTGATTCTGTTTTGAAGGCAAAGTGGTCACACCATATATTGATTTGGATTTCTCTTCTGTTCATTTACTTTCCATTTTGTTAATTGATAAAAAAAATGTAACTATTAATACTTCTATTTCTGAATGCAGTCTTAATTTACAGCATTTTTTTCACACCTGCCTAAAACTTTTGCACAGTAGTGTACATTTTGAAGATCAGGCTGTAAATACGAATTTGCAGAGTGCAGCAACCAATATTAGGGTTACATTATAACTGAGATAACTAGTGTAACCTGCAGTTTGGGTGCATTTTTGTTTGTACTGCTATTGAAAAATAAGCAAGAGGGCATACAGCGTGTGGTGATGTGCATGAAAATATCAAAATTCTGCTTTCGTTATTGCAGAACAATAAGCAGTTCGGAATGATTGCTGTGGGATGATGCATTTTGTTTTATTAAATATATTGTGGATTTACTGACACATTTGTTAATAACTGTTTACATATTCCATACCTGTGATGGCTAACCAATGGCCCACAAGCTACTTAGACCCTACAGAGCTTTGTTTAACTGCACTCTGCTGAGTAACATCATCCTGGATTTTTATGTGGTCCAAGTGCACACAGCTGGACAAATGATAATCTAGACCAGGGGTTGGAAACAGGTCAGTTTCGATCTACCCAGTGATGGCAGCCACGTCACTGGTAGATCACAACTGGGCTTTACTGTCTGTACTACCCCACTGAGAAGAGTAGTGACAGCATCTTCAATACTCCTGTCAGATAGCAGCCGGAGTGGCAAGCTGACACTGAAGAAGACGAGACAGCCGGGAGGTGGTGCAGGCTGCTCTCGCCTGGACCTCGATTTCAGGAAAGATGTTGCATTTGGTCAGAGGGAGGAAAATCAGAAAGTCCCTGTCACCTTTTTGGCTGCTTGGTGGGTGCAAGTGTGTTGTGTGCTTCTTGAAATACCATAAAAAGCTGTAATGATGTGGTGTAATGAGTGGCTGTGTGTATTAGGGGGGAAGTAGATGTGGGGTGGCCCGGGGGGTGGGAGAGGGTGAGGTAACTACTGGTTGGACTTTACTTACTCTACTAATACTGTTTAGTGTGGCCATGCTAAGCTATCTCCTTAAAAAAAGTGCCCCACTCTTACTGATCTTTAATCTCTTGTTGTTCAGGTAGATTTTCACCTCTCCAGGCTTCTATACAGTATATACCTCCTAGCCACCCCCAACTCAAATGGCTAATAAGAATTTAAAGTGTGGGGGTCCAACCTGCGACCCAGAAGAGTTCAGAATGCATGGGTGGAGGAAAGCACTTCAAGAAAAGGCAGGGCCGTATATGCATAGAGGTTGCAGCGGCCATCACAGAGATTCCAGGATCAGGCTCCCACAGAGCCCTGATCTCAACATCACTGAGTCTGAAGGATGGCCGGGGTGCCTTTTTGTAACAGCAAATGCAGGGACTCCACATAGCGCCAGACAAGTAAATTCCACCTGGCTGTATTACGGGGGGTGCTGGGGTGGGCTGCACCCCCAGATTTTAGTTGCGCCCCCTGCCTACAACTTCCCCTCTATCTCTCTACACAGCACATACCAGGGTTGCCAACTGTCATTAAATTAAAGACAGTTTGTTAAATTCATGATTTTTACATCTGTCCATGAATGTCTGTTACAAACATGCAGTCTGCATGTCTGTAATGGATATTCACAGAGAGATGTGTAAAAGAATTTAGGCTAGTTTTACACTACTGCAGGTGGTAGCGGGTGCAGGAATCACAGCTGTTCTCACTCCCGCAACCACCCAGCAGCCAAAACGTGCTGCTCTTTACAGTTGCGAGGGTCTGCCGGTCATTCTTAATGGCACCCCCACACATTTAACCACTTGACCTCTGGAAGATTTACCCCCCTTCTTGACCAGGCCATTTTTCGTGATATGGCACTGTTATTTTAACTGACAATTACGCAGCAGTGCAACACTGTACCCAAATAAAATGTATGTCCTTTTTTTTCCCCACAAATAGAGCTTTCATTTGGTGATATTTGATCACCTCCTGCAGTTTTTATTTTTAGCGTTTTAAACAAAAAAAGGCCTGTTTTTTACTTTGTTATAAAACACACCCAATAAAGAAAGTTAAAAAATCTAATTTCTTCAATAATTTAGGCCAATATGTATTCTTCTACAAATTTTTGGTAAAAAAAATCCCAATAAGCGTATAGTGATTGGTTTGTGAAAAAGTTATAGCGTCCACAAACGCAACATTTTTTTTATTTATATTTTTATTAGTAATGGCAGCGATCAACGACTTCTCTGTTTTCAATCGTTTTTATGAATGTTTTGAAAACAGTAAAAGTAACGAGTACCGTGCAGAACAGTGAACAGTCCTCACAAGCTCTGTATAGACAATCATACAGAAGTGGGGGGAAACAAAACATCGGAAAATCTTGTCAATTGGGTGGGTATCCGGTAAGCTCACGAGTGAGGATTTGAACACCATTAGAAGTAAACCGGAATAACATATTTTGTGTTAGAAAATGGGTATAAAACATTAAAACGATTGTGGACACTAGGAAGTGGTCTTCCATATGATCACCCTTTGAATCATAGTGTGGGACAACAAAAGCCAAAATATCAGGGTCAAGACCATCTTAAATCGTAATCCCTGGAAGTAGGCCCAACATGAAGTAAAGCCCACGTCTAGCGAGCCTGTATTGGTTCTAAAAATGGACACCAGACCCCCAAATATAAACATCAAGAACTTAAATAAGAAAGAAAAAGCTAAGTGGGCGTGATGCCAAGGCTGGCCAAAATTAAGGGAACAATAAAAGAAGAAAAAGGAGAAGAAAAAGTAGAAAAAAAAAATGGATCCGTCCGGGGATCCAGCATCAACTTATTCGTACTATAAGATTCAGTCATTCGGAACCTGTAAGTAAGCCAAGGGGACCATATTTTGTCAAAAATTTATTGTTTCTCTCGTAAGACACTCACTATCTTTTCATTCAACATGATCCATGTGGGTTTTCATTTTACTATCGCAATGTCTATGATGGGACTTTTCCACGCTGTCGCTATAGCGATCTTGGCTGCTATATATATAAACTAGATCAAGGTCTGAGTATGTCGTGGAGCATTTTCAACAGGCTTATTTAGAAGGGCAATACTCGCATCTTTAGTGATGTTGACTTTTGTGTCTGTAAAAATAAATGAATGAACCCTCATTCAAAAAACGATGGACCTTGGGTGATGACCACCACACATGCAATGTTAAACCTATCTGACCACAGCCCCTGAAACAGGTAGCCGAGGTGCCAGGGTACATTTTTGACAGGCGCTCCGGCACTAAATACCATCTGGCAGGGACTTTGTAACTTGCCTCAATCAAGGCAACATTAAGGATCCATTTATGGATTTGCATACTCCATTTACGCCAGTCCTCCACCCCACGGGGTTATGGACAGATCTCTCTCCCATGCCACCTGGTAAGATAATCTAGCAGTGGAGTCAACTAACAGTTTGTATAGCATGGAGATGCCCCTCGCATAGCAGCACCCTGTATGCATCTGTTTTCAAACATGTTTCAGACTAAGTCAGAGCTTTCCTTCTGCAAAGAGTTGAGAAAGTGGTAAATTTGTTGCAAGTGGAAGCTATCCGGGGGAGGGGGGGGACATCTCCAGACTGCCCGTGAAATAGGAGGGGGGGTGTATGCCCTTATGATCGAGATAGTCGCCTATACGGTACAATCACTTGTTCAACCACCAGCCAAACCTTTCAGGTTGCATCCCTGGTAGGAACAGGGAATTGCCAAAAAGAGGAGCTACCGGGATATGTGTGGAGCGCAAAGGCCATCTCCTACAGCTCGTGTCCCAATCATGTAATGAGTGGGAGAGCGTGGGGCACAGTATGGCGTTACGATATTTTGGTGGAATCCAAAGGATAAGATCTATTGTAGTAGAGAGCACGTCTGGGCCTCTTTAGAAACCCAATCTGGTCAATAATGTTGGCTATGAAGCTGGCACAGTGGAGTGAACTGTGCAGCCCCATAGTATTTCCTAAAATCAGGCATGCCTAGTCCGCCCAAATCTTTAGAAGCATACATTGTGGCCCGAGCTATCTTGGAATGTGATGAAAGATTTTGGACTGGAACTGTCACGTGGCAGGAACCGGGACCTGGATAGGCAAAGTGCGAAAATAATAAAGTAACCTAGGTAGAACTGTCATCTTCACTAAGGCAATTCTACCATCCATGACAGATTTACATCAGACCATGCCTGCACATCCTCCAGTAACTTAGCGAACAAAGTCGGATAATTCGCTTTGTAAAGAGAAGAGATGGTGTGGGCGATCAATGACTTTTAGCGGTACTGCGATATTGCAGTGGACAGTCGGGACACTAACCCCAACCAGTGACAATAATACAGTAATTAGTGCTAGAAATATGCACTGTCACTGTACTAATGACACTGGGTGAGAATGGGTTAACATCAGGGGCGATCAAAGGGTTAAATGTGTGCCTAGCCAGTGTTTTATTAAACTGTGGGAGGTGCTCTTATTAGGGGAAGGCATGGATCCGTGTCCCTGCTTTTCCTGGAACACAGGATCAATGCCTTCCTTACTGACAGAATGGCAATCTGCCTTGTTTACATAGGCACACTGCCGTTCTGCCTCTGTTCCCGAAGGATCGGTGGGTGCCGACGGACATAGAGTCCACGGTACCCGCTGTTTGGCTTTCCCTGTAAATAATCACAGCGGAAGCGGGCCACTAGCGGTGCGCCTGCTCGCCCCCAACCTCGAAGTGCTGGATCACGTGTTAGGTATGCAGCGCAGTAGAGCCATCTTGCCACTGTTTAACTAAGTGATACGGTCGGCAAGTGGTTAAAAACGAAGCGTGTTTTCAGATTTTCTGCCCGATGGTGCAGGATCCTTTTTCCTGCATGAAACACAGGTGCAGTAGCCCATTCAAATGAATGAGCTGCCATGGCCTGAGCCTCCAATGTAGCCCAGGGAGGTCAAAATGTTGCATGCCCCTGGTCTAGAGCATGTCATAAGAGAGAGCGCTTAATGTCCTGTACGTTGTGAAGAACATCTACTAGAGGAGGTGGATTAAGGTTGTCATACACATGGCATGTAAAAACCAGAAGAAGAAAAAGAAAGGACTAGCGAATGTAAAATCAACACTCTTCCAGGCTATAAGCAAGTTATTGCACCCACAGTGCGGTGAATGGTAGTCCTAGTATAGTGGCGCTATTCATACTAGTGGCAAAATAAAATTTTACTGTATTTATAAAACATAATCTTCAATCAAATTGTTTTGCAGAAAATGGCTAATCTGTACTGTAAACTAGCAGTAAAAGCAAAGAAAACATTTGCAGGACAATGTTCTTATATCAAGGTAGGGCATTCTATTTATTTTAATATGGGTTTTACAATTATTTTTGGGAGCAAAAACATACTTTCCAAGTTGCAATAATAAATGTCTACAACAAGGGTACATGAACATCTAGTTTGATTACTTCTAAAGTATTATAGACATAAAAACCACACCATACAAATAGTGCTTATGCACCGTATAGTATTGGCCAGATAGACAATTTTACATCCAATGTCTTTTGTTTTTTATCTACTATATGGAGACAAGGTTGAATCCAATTCCCAGCATAAATGAATATAGAATCAACCTCTTAGCAATCAATATCAATGCACAATGATCCATTTAAAGCATATGTAGCCTAGACATTTAGCGCTTGTTAACATATACGGCAGGGACTGCATTTGACAGGCATTAAGGAGGCAATATGTCACCTCCTCACCATCAGTTTAGCACTATTGTGCTAAAAATGCAAGTGGTTTGGGAGCGGTTGCATTTCTACCATCCCATTCACTTGAAAAAATTTACAGGGGGTTTAATTCCTGCTGCCAAGTAAAGCATCATGGATGCGGCAGGTGTACACCCCTGGCCACTGCCTTTGCAGTTTAAGGGCAAACGGTTGGGGGGTGCAGTAAAAACGTGGTTCAGCCCTGTATTTTTACTGACCCCATTACCGCCACCCCCCCCCCCCCAAAACGCAAGTGTAAACAAGCCCATGAAGTAAACCTTTACCAATAGAAAGATGTGGGCTACCATCTCAGAAAATTGCTTGCTCCCTGGCTGTTCTTCTTAACAACTGACTCCAGCGATTACTAATTCAGCATAATTATGCATATTAGTTAAGGCAGAAATGACTTGTCTGCTTACTTGTTATAGCTAAGGGACTTAAAGAATTATAGTAATTGATTCAGCTACCAAGTTTTGCAATAACAATTACAAGAAACATTAACACAGAGAGCCACGGGCCACACACAATATTACAATATACAATATATATGCAATATTACAATGCTACACTTCAGCATTTGGCTCATTGTACAACCCCAAGACCCAGACCTATGAATAAAGGAACAAGAGTAAAGACCCCCATGTACAAAATATAAAACTCCAGTGAGAGAGTAAATAGCTCTTCGGCCAAACCAGTAAGTACCCCCTTCTTGCAATATATCAGCACCATTGACATGTATGTTGATGCATGAGCCCACTGTCACTCCAATGGTAAAACTGGCAAATTACCCACATCCCCAGATCAGAATCCACACATATTATAGGTTACAATATATATTCATCACAAGAATAGCCACTTAATCAGACACAGTGGATGCACTATTCATCCAACAACCCCACACCTTATCGAACTTCTGTGGTATACCTCTGCTAGTGTAAGTAGCCTTGTATAGGGGGACGGCCTTGTTGGCAAGAGCCTTCCATGCTGAAATAGACAGATGAGTACTACACATTTTCTGGTCATGCCCCAAACTAGAAATTTTTTGGAGGGAGTTCCAGCGCATCCTTCAGAAATTCACAGAAATGGAAATACCAGACGACCCGGCTTTCTTCCTCCTACATGTAGCTAACATACCAGCGAAGGTATACAAAAAATCTATTATTCGCCACCTCCTTGACGCCGCTAAGGCATGTATTCCCCTTAAGTGGAAATCTCCCCAGCCCCCGACAATGGGGATGTGGATACACAAAGTAAGAGAAATTAGCAAAATGGAAGACTTGGTTCTTTCCGCAAAACACCAACAGGAACGATATTCCAACACATGGTCGCTTTGGGACGTATTCTTTTTCTCGGTGGAGGGGCAAGCCCTCCTTGACGTTGACTGAGCGGCTACCTGAATAAGTACAACTGCTCCTTTTATCTGAATAATGGCTCGTCTGACCACGGTTCACTTACGGTGCCCAACCTGACACCCCTCTGCGTTTGGCGAGCTCACACTAGGTACATCCCCATAAACCCCCTTCCCTTCTCCCCTTCCTTCCCCTCTCCCTCCTCCCCCCCTCACATATCTCTATAACATTCTCTTCTAGTTTTTCTCTCCTCCCCTCCCGCCCCCCCCTTTTCTCTTTGTCTTTTCTCTGTTTCTCTTTGTACTACAGGACCCCGAATTCCCGGGGTTCCAGATATATAAAATCGCTTGGAACTGGTTCCGGACCTTAACTGGAGCAGCATAAATAGATAATTAGCTCTGGGGATTTAAGAACACTGGAGACATCACAGATGGCAGACTATTAGTTTACTCTCCGATGGCCATAATTTGCCTCAAACTATAGTATACACCTGTAATGCCGTATTATGCAACTGTCTGTATATATCCAGATGTTTATACGAACATGTACCCAACCCTGTTCTTGGAATAAATAAAATATTTGAAATAAAAAATAGACGGATTGGCAGACTTTTTCCATGAAAGCACTATTAGTTTCCTAGCATAGTAAAGTAGAAATGTCAACAAAGTATGTGTCGCTCTTCTCGGAGCTAGGGCATAAACTAGTTCTAAGAGACACACCTCCTCCGTTGGCTGTATATGAATAGCAGTAACCTCCTCTATACACTCAGTGACCCCCTCCCCCCGCCTAAATTTAGAATAAAAATCTGGCCGTTGATTTTTCTTTCTTTCTAATACTGTATTTGAAGGATTTGTTTGAACTTCTTTGTAGAAAACTATAGCACATATTCCTGTGTTCTGTGCTACAGGGTTTTTTTCTATTGGAAATAGAGCACGGTAAATATATAGTCAAGGCCTTTGGCTAAAATAGCTTAACAAATTATCAGGGCGCACCAGCCCTATACATTAAATATATGGAAAGGAGAAATGTTGAGGGATTGGGCGTTAAATGGTGGTTCCCTGATGATAATGTACCATACACATACATTGATTAAAAAATAAGTACTTATTGGAATATAGAAAAAGACATACATACATCAAACAAAGAGGGCTACCAAAAAAGCCCAGTGATATAAAATAACATATACATAATATAACATCAAAAATGGTGTTTGCATGGAGATTGCCAAACCCAGCGGGCTGAACAAAAAAAAAACTTGAGGAGGTCACTGTACTAATTATGCAATGTTAGTACAGCATTCTCCTCGCTGTGCTAATGTTTTCTGACAGGGGGATCACCCTCCAGCCAGAACACACTGGTCAGTGCTAGCAGCCATTGGATGCCAATCAGCTGCTGGTTTTCCAGCATGCTCATTTGACAGAAGCCGGTCATCAGATTGGCTTATGTCAGACAAGGAGCTGTAGACACAGGACGAATGACGGCTGGTTTCTACTGTACCAGCTGATTTCGCCTGATATTCGGCACGTGTGTATGGATGGGACTTAAAAGAGAAGTATGTTTTTTTTTTTTTTTCTAATCGTACTTACCTTGGTGGATGGAGTATCAGACCGATGCTGCAGCTGTCCCCCAGTGTCTCTGCACCGAACACCGCCGATGGCTCTGTTCTCACTCCTCAATGAGCAGAGTGATGCTGACGCTCCTGGTCTGCTTCTCCACGCTCATTGGAGCATTAGACGACGTCCTGTGACGAAACGCGTAAGGCGGGACTACCTTGGTATGCAATACGTCACGTCCGGCGCAGCCATCTCTTCCGGGTTTTTATTCATTGTGGCCATGGAACGCACACCGCTTCCCCGGAAAAGCGGCTTCTAACACGCTGGTTTTTGCTGTATGGGCTTGCTAGCCCTTTACTTTGATTTATACCACTTGGTGGTAACTTGTTACAGATTTTTTAATATTAAAATTACCGTTCTTTTACTAAACGGAGTTACCCCTTTGAGTCTATCCCTTCCCTATACATTTTACTCAATTCTGCTGAGAACACCCTGATGACAGCGGGATAAGGATCCAGCTGACAGCAACCCCCTGGAGAAAGAGGACACCCCCAGCCTAGACGAGAGAGGCCTACTTGGACCACTACTTTTTCGCCCATTACCCCTGCAGGGGTTGGGCGCTCCGGTGAGTGCAATCACATAAGGGGCAGTGTCGGAAAGAGGGGAGCACTGGATCACTACAGCTGTTTTCATCTTATGTCAAGATTGATTACTCACTGCTTTGGTTTTCACTAAACTGAATCTGTGCAGACCGCATTTATTTATTTATTTGTTCCTGCAACACTGTCTTGCCTGTTGCACGGAGGACTTCCATTTTTTCTAATTTATTAATAAATTTTTATCCACGTATTTTTTGCAATAGAATTAGCTTTTATATATAATTTTCAGTTTTGATACTGACTCATTCCTTAATTCACCCATATTAGTGGGTGACACAACTGCTTGGTTATATCGGACATTAATTTTATATATTATTACTTCATTATTATTATTTTCTCTGTGGCTTTTTAATATACACTATGCATATATATATCGTTTGTGTATTATCCATTTAAGCTTAGGATCTATTTTTTCCACTTTGAAGCAATCGGCCAATATGTTTACTGCATTTACTTATTTATTGATGCACGTGCACTTTTTTCAATTGTATTTCACTCCTTAATATTTCAGTAATCACTATTTTGTGCTAGCTGAACACCATATCTTGGACACCTTCAATACTTTGCGATTTATATTGTGATATAAGTGCCAACTTACTCCACTGGTTCACCCTCTGCATTTGCACTTTATTTCTGGTTTGTGATTTTAAACATTCCAGACACCTTCCACCTCTATATTATATATTTTACACCCCTTCTTAATTTTACTTTAGAACAGCGCCAATACCCCTTTTTAGTGTTTTATATTTTCTGGCTGCACCTAGGTGTAGTTTTTTTTTAGGGGGGCAGCAGTTCCACTTCCTAAGCGCGGATATTACCATTATTTTTACATTGGAGCATTAAGCTGGGGAGAGGCCGTCTCAGCGGATCGCTGAGACTGCCATCAATCAAGGCACCTGGCGGATCCAGACTTGGGAAGTCGGGATGAAGCGATGCGTCGACTGATGGCAGTGACGTCAGCGGAGAATGGCCCATAGGAGAAGCCCAGCCTAAAAAGCTCAGGCTGGACTTCTCCTTTAACATGAAATTTCTGTACTAGATGCTACAACGTTATGGGAGGCAAATTCCTATTAAGATTTTGCTGATACAAATAATAAACACATATCTACATGAACTGCACACTTAAATTAACTTATTTTATATAATGTTGCAATGTATGATTCTATGGGTTTCCTGGAAACAAATTTAGCTTTGTGATAAAACTTACACAGAGCAGACCACATATTATGGCCAGATTTTAGGGTGTATACTATGGGCAGAGAAAATATTTATTAAAGTATAAGGGCAAGTATAAGGGCAAAACAAAATTCATAAAACGTGATATAAACTTGTGTATAAATATATACATATGAAAATCTTGAAATCCATTAGAACAGAAGAGAATGTTCAATTGTAACCAATATTTATGATGATATAACATGATTTTTGTTTTAAAAATTGATAAAATAAACTGTTTTCAAATAAAATGCTTTTCAAAAATAACTATGATAATACAATAATGAAATACATTATGAACGAATTCATTCAGTGCTGGCTTTACTCCTAGAATACTAAATGTTATCTCTTATGTACCCGTGAGAATGTGGTAACGCAATAGCAACTTTAAAAGGAAATTCTATGTGTATATAAAATACAAAATCGGGGCTCTAAAGCATAACTGAGTTAGGCCCCCTTGCTCAATTCCCCCCATTTTGTCCAATCCTGGGCAATGGAAACTACACAGATATGGTAAAACAATTGACAGTTGAGCAATAATACAGTGCACTAGACTCTAGCTTGTGAAATAAAAAACATAATAAGATGTAAACTCTATGGAAGTTTATAAATTGCTGAAACAAATACTGTGGGAAGATTTACTAAAGTCGGTGCACACAGAATCTGGTGCAGCTGTGCATAGTAACCAATCCGCTTCTGGGTTTATTGTCAAAGCTCACACCCCATTCACACTTGTCATGCGACTGATGTCCAAAGTTGCTTAAGTCGTACCCCATGTTTTCCAATGATAACTCATCCTATGTGCAACTTAAAGCATTTGTTACCCCAACACTTCATGTTCATGATATGTGCCTGCTGTACCATGTACTTGTATGTGTATGAAAACGTTTCCTGTTCTCTTTGTATTCCTTCCTTCCTGTGTGAAATCCCTGTTGTTCCTGCTAGTTCCCTTGCTTTCCTATTAAAAACTGACCACACTAAGCAGGAGAGCACACCGTTGTCAGTTGTCTAGCTGTGCTGGAAACTCAGTGTACTTCCTCCAATGATCAGATTTGTCTTGACACACCCCCGCTGCACAGCCATTCACTGTGAAGATCAGTGTGCTGCCGAGAACATGTGATCACTTATAAAAAAAAGGGTATTTATAATGTTTTTTTTATATCTATACAAACACTAGTTTTGCATTTTATTTCTATTTTAACCAGTTAACAACCGGCCTATAGCTGAACAACGGCTACAGGGCGGTTGCTTAACTCTGAGAGGCCGTTAATTAACGGCCTCCCAGAATTCCCCTCTTGCGAGCCCCCTGGGGCACGGACTCGAGAACATCCGTGATCACCGGGTCCAGAGGACACGGCGGATCACAGATCACGGTAAACGGACGCTTATCGTGGCCGTTTACCACGTGATCGCTCCGTCAAATGATGGAGTGATCACATGTAAGCAAACCGGTTCCTCTCTCCTCCCTCTGTACCAATCGGTACAGTGTGAGAGGAGAGGGGGAGGGATCGGTGGCAGCAGTGCTGTGGGCGGGATCTGTAGTGACCACAGTACTGCTCTGCAGTCACCACCGATCCATCCATCCATCCATGCTCAGCCATCCCTCCATACCCTGCAATACACAGCAATAGCCTGCAGTGTATTGCTGGGTATTGCAGGGTATGGAGGGATGGCTGAGCATGGATAGATGGATACCCAGCAGTACTCTGCAATACCCAGCAGTACCCAACAATACCCAGCAGTACCCAACAATACCCAATACCCAGCAGTACCCAACAATACTCTGCAATACCCAGCAATACTCTGCAATACCCAATACTTTGCCATACTCTGCGATACTCGCTACGATCAAAGCCAGGATCGTTTTTTTTTTTTATTTCAGGCTTTCCAGCCTAGAGGTGAGATGTGGGGTCTTATTGACCCCATATCTCACTGTAAAGAGGACCTGTCATGCCATATTCCTATTGGGGAAAAAAAGTGTCAAACTAAAATAAATAAAGTAAAATGAATAATAAAAAATATTTTTTTTTTTTAAAAGCGCCCCTGTCCCCGTGTGCTCGCATGCAGAAGCGAACGCATACGCAAGTCCCGCCCACATATGAAAACGATGTTCAAACCACACGTGAGGTATCGCTATGAACGTTATAGCGAGAACAATAATTTTGGCCCTAGACCTCCTCTGTAACTCAAAACATGTAACCAGTAAAAAAAATTAAAGCCTATGGGGATTTTTAAGTAGCGAAGTTTGGTGCCATTCCACGAGTGTGTGCAATTTTGAAGGGTGACATGTTAGGTATCTATTTACTCAGCGTAACTCCCATCTTTCACATTATGCAAAAACATTGGGCTAAATTTACAGTTTTAGAAACCAGGGTGAACAATAACTGCGCTAATTATATAACAAAAATGAAAAAAAACAAGCAGCCAACACAGTTTGTGATCAGCAAACAAAAATAATACAAAAAACCAAGATGTGGCGCTGTGATGAAGAAAGACTTAATACAAAAAGTCTATGTGTAAAAAGCAGTAATCCAAATATAATGATAACAGTCCATCAATCAAACATAAATGGTGCTGTGTGAAGACAAAATCTTCTATCAAAAATAGTGGTGCATATATATATCCTTCCTGAGATGAGAAGGTGGTGCATAAATCCAGCTTAGAGTGATTATATCTGCTTACCAGATAGAAGCAGAAAGAAGGCGATGTTAGTCACGTGAAGTCATGAGGAAAGTGGATGAAGGTCTAATGAACCCAAAGGTGTGATCGAATCCAGTACTTCTCGATGGGATGTAGGAGACCAAATTTCCTCAGCCAAATGATTTCCTCAGCCAAATCAGGTGTAAACTAGAAAAGAAACTCTCCCACGGGTTGGAGGAAGAGAGTAACGACAATAGTGAAGCCCGCCAGCTGAAGTTTAACAATTTTATTGGTAATCTACTTACATCAAAGTCAAAGCATCAGGGCATGGATAAAAAACAATTCCGCATACTTGCATCAGCCCGCCTGACATGTTTCATCCTACAACGGATATCATCAGATATCCTCTGATGATATCCGTTGTAGGATGAAACATGTCAGGTGGGCTGATGCAAGTATGCGGAATTGTTTTTTATCCATGCCCTGATGCTTTGACTTTGATGTAAGTAGATTACCAATAAAATTGTTAAACTTCAGCTGGCGGGCTTCACTATTGTCGTTACTCTCTTCCTCCAACCCGTGGGAGAGTTTCTTTTCTAGTTTACACCTGATTTGGCTGAGGAAATCATTTGGCTGAGGAAATTTGGTCTCCTACATCCCATCGAGAAGTACTGGATTCGATCACACCTTTGGGTTCATTAGACCTTCATCCACTTTCCTCATGACTTCACGTGACTAACATCGCCTTCTTTCTGCTTCTATCTGGTAAGCAGATATAATCACTCTAAGCTGGATTTATGCACCACCTTCTCATCTCAGGAAGGATATATATATGCACCACTATTTTTGATAGAAGATTTTGTCTTCACACAGCACCATTTATGTTTGATTGATGGACTGTTATCATTATATTTGGATTACTGCTTTTTACACATAGACTTTTTGTATTAAGTCTTTCTTCATCACAGCGCCACATCTTGGTTTTTTGTAAATTTACAGTTTTGTTTTTTGTAAAGCTGTGCAAGTACCGTGCTAGATAAAAAGTTGCAATGACCGCCATTGTATTCTCTAGGGTCTTTGCTAAAAAAACATATATAATGTTTTGGGGTTCTATGTAATTTTCTAGTGAATAAATAATTTTTACATGTAGGAGAGAAATGTCAGAATTGTCCTGGGTGCTTCAGAACACCTGATGGTGCTCCCTGCATGTTGGGCCTCTGTATGTGGCCACGCTGTGTAAAAGTCTCACACATGTGGTATCACCGTACTCAGGAGTAATAGTAGAATTTGTTTTGGGGTGTAATTTGTGGTATGCATATGCTGTGTGTGAGAAATAACCTGCTAATATGACAATTTTGTGAAAAAAAAAAAAAGCAAGCACTTAGAGGCTATTTCCAGCGCTAAAGTGCCTGAAAACCACCCCATTGTGAAAGGTGTCTTAAGCCTCATACACACGATCGTATTTTCCGACGGGAAATGTGTGATGACAGGCTGTTGGCGGAAAATCCGACCGCGTGTACACTCCATCGGACAACTGTTGGATTTTCCGTGGACAAATGTTCGACAGCAGGTTTTCAAATTTTCCACGGAAAAATGTGTGTTGTCGGATTTTCCGAGCGTGTGTACACAAGTCCGTCAGACAAAATTCCAAAGTACAAACACGCATGCTCAGAAGCAAGGATGAGCCAGAAGCGGTCGGTCTTGTAAACTAGCGTTCGTATTGGAGAATTAACATTCGTGATGCGGCAAATTATGAAATCTCGAAATGCAGCGCACATTCTCTTCTTCTTTAATGGGATAATAATGAAGCTGCTTTGCTAGTGATACTGATGGTGTTATTGCAAACAAATTTTCAAAGGCTTTTTTTTTCTAGTGATATCAAGAATAAGATTATGTTTTTTTTTTTTTTTGGGCAAGTTATCACAACACCATTATCTCGTAGTTTTTAAGATCAAAGATACATCTATGTTGGTGTCCCTTGTCAATTTTTAAATGTAACTGCCTACTCACAAACTGTCATTTGAAGTAAAACACATAGCCAAGTATTATTCTACACAATTTTTTTATTGTGCATTAAAAAAAGTAAACAAATAAAATTAGACATGCTATCTGCCAATAGAACTTAACCAAAAATTGCATTCTATGCATCCAAAAATATAGAAAATATCAAATCATTATTCAACCAAAAAAATGTAAAAGCAGTGTAGCTACAGGTAAGCCTAATTATAGTCTTGCCTGTAGTATAAAGTGGTTGTAAAGGGTCTACAACCACTTTAAAAAGGTTTGGTTGGATCCTGATCTGTCAAAAATCTGCACTGGAGCAGACACATCGCTTGGAATATTTGGATCTCGTCTTAGACAAAGCCCAACTGAGTTTTTCTTCCTCAAGAAATACTTCTTACTCCCCGATCTCAGTCCAGGAGCTGTCCAACTCAACGATTCTGCACAAGAGTTATGGGTTTGACGGTAGCCTCCTCCAAAGCAATTCTATTTGCATAGTTCCACTTCAGAACAAAACATTCTGTCATCGTGGGACAAATCAGTTCAGTCTCTGAACATACTGATTTGCCTGACACTGAAGGCCAGGTTATCTCTGGCATGATGACTCAAGACTAATTCTGAACTAAGCAAATTCTGTACTGCCATTGTCTTGGAAATTCCTAACAATGGATGGCAGCCTGTGAAATGCTCGGGAGAAGTTTTAGGCACCTTGCCAGCGCATGGTACTTAGTTGCCAGCAGAATCTTTTCTGGATCTCTGAACAATCAGGTACGCTCAGGATTTAGTTGGACAATGTCACAGCAGATCACCAGAGGAATCGCATGTGCCATTCAACATTCCAGAGCTCTGAGCAATTTGGTTGTCCCTGCAATCCTGGGCATCCCCGGTCTTAGAGGATCATCTGATCAGTCAAACAATGCAACAGCAGTGGCGTAGCTTAACCATCAGGCAGGGACCAGAAGTATGGCTTTGGCAAGAGAAGCAGAAAGTATTCTAGCTTTGCCTGCTGTGACTACTAGAACCCCATACATTGGTTAGGACTTTTGTACAAGGCTTGTCTCATGTTGTTCCTTCTGTACAACCTCCTATGATTTTGGGGGTCTTTAAACTGGTTCTGTTGGCTATCCAAAAACCACCCTTTGGACCCATCAGGAATATTCCACTGTACACTCACAAGGTTGCATTGCTTGTTGCCATCACCTCTGAGTGTGCCTTCTATGCACTCTCCTAAATCTGTGCTTCTTGAGCTTTTAGGGATCAGGCAACTTTCCGGTACTTGTATAAGTTTCAGGCATAAGGTCCCTCAAGCAGCTCTTTCAGCTGCGGGCTACCTCTGGTTTACTGTTTTGTTTTATTTACATGCGCCCAAAAATAATGTCTGAATACTGATCTCTGTATCACTTAATAAACAAGAAGGAAAATAGGATTTTTGTACTTACCTTAAAATTATTTGTATGGAGTTCATTAAGGCAGTGGTCATCAACCCTGTCCTCAGGGCCCACTAACAGGCCAGGTTTTATGTATTACCTTGGGGAGATGCAGACTAGAATACTGCAATCACTGAGCAGCAAATTATATCACCTGTGATGTATTCCAGTTATCTTGCAAACCTGGCCTGTTAGTGGGCCCTGAGGACAGGGTTGATGACCACTGCATTAAGGGATTCAGGTCCTACACCTCTAGGTTTTTGACTTATTCCTAAACGCTGCTTTTCATACTGAAACATGCTGGGAAAGGGGAGGTTATACCTAGCTGGCCATCTTTTTTTTTCTTTGTTAGTATTCAAATTCTGTAGACAGCAGTATATCCCAATTGTCTCCAAATATTGAATTATGTGTCCCTCAATGAACTCCATTAAACTTTTACAGTAAGTTTTTTTTATTAACGAACCTGTTTACTAAACTTCATATCTATCAGAGAGCTTGAAAATAGTTTTTTTTTTGTTTTTGTTTTTGTGGCAGTTATTAAAGCTAGAACAATGACTAAACCAGTGGTTCTCAACCTCAGTCCTCAAGTACCCTCAACGGGCCATGTTTTCAGGTTTTCCTTTACTTTGCACAGCTGCTTTAAATCAATATCAATGACATGGTATTGATAAATTAGGAAGAGATTATGGGTGATCCCGCATAGATGGCTAAAATAATTTGGTGAAATGAGAACTACTGCCCCTACAAATACAACCACCTAGGTGGAGTATAAGATTGAGGGTTAAAAAAAGTAGGTGTGGCGCTGTTCTTGTATCCAGGGATCTGAAAAAGATTAAACAAACTTAAGTGCTGTGAACGTCTTCCCTTTGAGGGGTGAGTATCTTCGGTAAGTGCATTACCCATAAGGGGCACTGTAAGAAGCACCAGCACCAAGGACACATGATTGAAGAACAACTGTCACTTTGAAAAAACTTTATTTATATATTTTTATAAGGACTGTATACATCAATTGGTTCATTTAGCACAAAGGACACACGATTGCACTCGTCACTTTGGAAAACCTTTATATTTATATAAGTACTGTATACATCATCTGTTTTTTTTGTTTGTTTTTTTTAGCACTAGTCACTTTTCTCATGATTGCACTTTTTGCACATTATGCATATGAATTATGTTTGATTGAATCACCATTCACTTTATATAATTAATGCACTTAAGTTTGTTTAGACACAAAGGTCACTGGTTAGAGTGTGATTTGGAGCACTCAGATCCCTGGATACAAGAACAGTGCCACACCTACATTAATCCTCATGGTATCGATAAAAGCTATTTTAGTGAAGTTCCCAAAACATGGCCCGTTGGGGGTACTTGAGGACTGAGGTTGAGAACCACTGCACATGCAGTATATGGCAAGGTACCATGACAAATGTTTTTTCCCCATCAGCAATCACTTTCATGAAAATTAGGCCTGTACAGACCATGTCTGACACCGTAAGTAATAGCAATCGGAGGTTACTGTGAATGCTTGTTATATTATGTATCAGCTTCCTGTAGCTTCCTAATGCAGTTGAAAAGCAGCTATAGATCAATCATAAGCAGCATGTTAAAAGAGGAGCCATCCGGAAAGTGCAGACCACCAAATGGATGAAGAAGAAAGAAGAAACAGTTCTGCAATGCCAAGGTTGGTGTTTTGAAATAAACTACAATGATTCCGATAGTATTTTAAGGTTACCTTGTTGAAAATTCAGCAAATAACTTTTTTTGAAAGTAAGTTTTATTCATTTTGCCAACAAAGTATTCTTGCGTAGTATAAACATCAGGCATATTCTTCATGAGAAAAAAAGTAAATCCCACTTCTTTTGGAAAAATCAGAGCACCCAGTGTATCATCATAAAATCTTTTTTTTTTTTTCCTGAGTTGTAGCGGCACAATTGGAGTGTATTTATTTTAAGTAGTTAAAATATGTACAGTTCTTCTAGCTATGTACATGGCTATGTGGCTTTTACTACGATTTAATTCAGATTGGATATCTTGAGAGTCCATCCCCAAGAAGGAGTTGAAGGTCCAAGTCTGGGTAATATAACAACCATTCCTTTGTCTCCAAGCGCTATCCATTCAAGCGGTCCGTCATACCCCAACAAGTAAACCTGAAATAAAAGCATGTTTACTGTACATTAGTTTACTAGACCAATCCTAGGTTTCTTCAAAGAAAAACCTCAGAAGACACACATGGAGAAAAAAAAAATCCATAAATTACCAACTAAATAATGTCTTAGTTGTCTTTTAAAAGGTTTATTTCTTATTTGAGGTTAAAGGGGATTTATACTGTAGATTAAAGCAGAAGTGGAACTTCACTCTCTCAACCAACATTGACCATTTATTAATCCTTATGCTGATAGCATTAGTAAATAGATAGGGAGGTATATCATAGTTACTTGTTTTAAACTTTTTATTACATTTTATCAATTACTTCCTGGTTTCCAGGCCTATGCAAATGATGTTATACATCCCAGGAGTCTTCAGGATGGGGGGGGTTCTCAGCTAAGCACACCCTCATGCCTGAGCTAAAGGCAAATGGATCCCAGGAAGTAAATGTTACATCAATTATCTGCCCTTACTCAAGATGGCCACAGCCAGAAATGTTTGGGGGTGTTTTTCAAAGTAATTTCTCAGCAAAATAATGCATAAAGCATGGAGATATGGATCGATGGATGGGGAGCTTACTTTGAATGTTAAAGATTAATTAAATACAGTTTTTGGTGCTCAGACGCAGTGTAGTTCTGCTTTAACCACTTGCTTACTGGGCACTTAAACACCCTTCCTGGCCAGACCAATTTTCAGCTTTCGGTGCTCTCACACTTTGAATGACAATTAGTCATGCAACACTGAACCCAAATGAATTTTTTGTCCTTTTTTTCCCACAAATAGAGCTTTCTTTTGGTGGTATTTGATCACCTCTGGGTTTTTCATTTTTTGCGCTATAAATGAAAAAAGACCGAAAATTTTGAAAAAAAAAAAGCATTTTTCTTTGTTTCTGTGATAAAATGTAGCAAATTATTAATTTTTCTTCATAAATTTTGGCCACAATTTATACTGCTACATATCTTTGGTAAAAATAACCCAAATTAGTGGATATTATTTGGTCTTTGTGAAAGTTAGTCTACAAACTGTGGTGCGAATCATACCATATTGATCACATCTGATGTACTGGTGACCTATCTCATTTCTTGTGACCCTAACATGCCAGGAAAGTACAAATACCCCCCAAATTACCCCTTTTTTGAAAGTAGACATTCCAAGGTATTTAGTAAGAGGCATGGTGAGTTTTTTGATGTTGTCATTTTTACCCACAATTCTTTGCAATATGAATTATTTTTTTATTTTTTTCCACAAAATTGTCATTGTAATAGGATATTTCTCTCACATGGCATGTGTATACCACAAATTACACCCCAAAATAAATTCTGCTACTCCTCCTGAGTATCACGATACCACATATGTGGGACTTTTACACAGCCTGACCACTTAGAGAGGCCCAACATGCAGGGAGCGCCATCACGAGTTCTAGGAGCATAAATTACTCATCTAACTTGTTGACTACCTAGTACACTTTTGAAGGCCCTGGAGCACCAGGACAATGACACGTGGCACTGACGTGGCAATGATGACAGGCGGCACTGATACGTGACACTGATGACAGATGGCACTAATATGGGGCACTGATGACATGTGACACTGATGACACTAATACGTGACACTGATGACAGATGGCACTAATATGTGGCACTGGTGACAGATTGCACTTATACGTGGCACTGATATCATGTGGCACTAATACGTGGCACTGATGAGAGATGGCACTAATACGTGGCAATGATGACAGATGGCACCGATACGTGGCACTGATGACACGTGACACTGATGACAGATGCACTGATACGTGGCATTGATGACACGTGACACTGATAACAGATGGCACGTGACACTGATGACAGATGGCACTGATACGTGGCACTGATGACAGATGGCACTAATATGTGGCACTGATGACACGTGACACTGATATGCACTGATGACAGATGGCACTGACGTGGCACTGATGACACGTGGCACTTATACATGGCACTGGGGACAGGTGGCACTGTGGACAAGTGGCACTGGGGACAAATAGGCACTGGGTACAGTGGTTAAGGTACAAGCATGGATGTTTTAAACACAGGAAAAAGTGGCAATAGTCCAAAGCACTGGCCAGCAAGATGTTAAACACTGGGCAATACCACCCAATAACACCCATGTAACACACTAAACAGCTATGGGTTTACAAATATAATTGGGCATGTCCTATATCAAAACAGCAGAGCCACTGCTTTCCTCCCTTTAAAGAGGAGGTCCACCTTAGAAAAAAATATTAAAAGTCAGCATACACAAATGTGTTTCCCAGCACACAACGGGGGGGGGCAGAGCATCTGTGGCTAGCTGTTCCCGGAAGTGGGTGCAGATACCTGGATTATACAGGTATCTGCACCCCCCTCCCCCCTGAAAGGTGCCAATTGTGGCACCGGAGGGGGGGAGGAATCCGATGAGCGGAAGTTCCACTTTAGGGTGGAACCCCCGATTTAACAAGGCTCCAGCCCTGCACTGCATTTATGGCTTTTATTAGTGATGCCCTTCTTAGGAAGTCAGGCAAACATAAGAAAAAGTCAGGAAACATAAGAAATAAACAAAACAAAACTATACATCCTCTGGTGGCTTAAAAAAACAGCGTGCTTGGTGGTACACTGACTGGCTATGAGTCAACTCCACAAAGAAACCACAGCTGATGGTCAGACTATTTCTCTCATATGCACACAACAATGTTATATCATGCATGTTATATACCAGTGATGGCGAACCTTGGCACCCTAGATGTTTTGGAACTACATTTCCCATGATGCTCATGCACTCTGCGGTGTAGTTGAGCATCATGGGAAATGTAGTTACAAAACATCTGGGGTGCCAAGGTTCGCCATCACTGTTATATACTAAAGTTTTGTGAGAATATATGCAATTCGTAATAAAGTTTGTTGATAATGGATGCTTTTCACAGAACATTGAATTACAGTGGGTTTATATTGTTAACCCAGTGAACAGAAATCCTCTTCAGACCCCATACACACTATTAGATTTTCTGCAGATTTTTGTCTTCAGATTTACGAAAACCATATAATATGAGGTCAAGACAGAGCCGATCCGCCCTATACGCGGACTACGCAAGCTGCGTAGGGCCCCGCGGCGGATCGGCTCTGCTCGGGGGCCCCTGGGGCCGCTGCCGCCACTGTGAGGACAGCGGCGCCTGAAAAAAGATGGGCGCGGGGCCGACATGCAACTGCGCATGCGCCCGCCTTTCCGAAAATTGCCGAGCGGCGGCGGCAACATCGCTGGCGCATGCGCAGTAGCCCGACATGCAACTGCGCATGCGCCAGCGCTGTTGCCGCTGCTCGGCAATTTTCGGAAAGGCGGGCGCATGCGCAGTTGCATGTCGGCCCCGCGGCGATCTTTTTTTCAGGCGCCGCTGCCCTCACAGTGGCGGCAGCGGCACCAGTGACACGGTGGCGCCATTTTTAAAAATAAAACGTCCCCTCCGCACCCTCTTACCTCCTGGGCCCCCTGCCCCTCGCAGCCTCTTACCTCCTGGGCCCCCTCCCCCTCGCAGCCTCTGACCTCCTGTCCCCCCTCAAAGCCTCTGACCTCCTGCCCCCCCCTTCCTCAGCCTCTGACCTCCTGCCCCCCCTTCGCAGCCTCTGACCTCCTGCCCCCCCTTCGCAAGCCTCTGACCTCCTGTCCCCCCCCTGCAGCCTCTGACCTCCTGTCCCCCCCCTGCAGCCTCTGACCTCCTGTCCCCCCCCTCGCAGCCTCGGACCTCCTGTCCCCCCCCTCGCAGCCTCGGACCTCCTTTCCCACCCCCTTCGCAGCCTCGGACCTCCTGCCCCCCCCCCCCCCCCCCCCCCCCCCCCCCCCCCCCCCCATCGCAGCCTCGGACCTCCTTTCCCCCCCCTCGCAGCCTCAGACCTCCTGTCCCCCCCTCGCAGCCTCAGACCTCCTGTCCCCCCCCCCCCCCCTCGCAGCCTCAGACCTCCTGTCCCCCCCCCCCTCGCAGCCTCAGACCTCCTGTCCCCCCCCTCGCAGCCTCAGGCCTCCTGTCCCCCCCCCCTCGCAGCCTCAGACCTCCTGTCCCCCCCTGCAGCCTCTGACCTCCTGTCCCCCCCCTTCGCAGCCTCTGACCTCCTGTCCCCCCCTGCAGCCTCTGACCTCCTGTCCCCCCCCTTCGCAGCCTCTGACCTCCTGCCCCCCCCCTCGCAGCCTCTGACCTCCTGTCCCCCCCTTGCAGCCTCTGACCTCCTGTCCCCCCCTTGCAGCGTCTGACCTCCTGTCCCCCCCTTGCAGCGTCTGACCTCCAGTCCCCCCCTTGCAGCCTCTGACCTCCTGCCCCCCCCTTGCAGCCTCTGACCTCCTGTCCCCCCCCTTGCAGCGTCTGACCTCCAGTCCCCCCCTTGCAGCCTCTGACCTCCTGTCCCCCCCCCCCTTCGCAGCCTCTGACCTCCTGTCCCCCCCTTCGCATCCTCTGACCTCCTGTCCCCCCCCCTTCGCAGCCTCTGACCTCCTGTCCCCCCCCCTTAGCAGCCTCTGACCTCTCCTGTTGCCCCCCACAGCCTCCCACAGCCTCTGACCTCTCCTGTTGCCCCCCCCCGCAGCCTCTGACCTCTCCTGTTGCCCCCCGCAGCCTCTGACCTCTCCTGTTGCCCCCCCGCAGCCTCTGACCTCTCCTGTTGCCCTCCCCCGCAGCCTCTGACCTCTCCTGTTGCCCTCCCCCCACAGCCTCTGACCTCCTGCCCCCCCCTTGCAGCCTCTGACCTCCTGTCCCCCCCCCCCTTGCAGCGTCTGACCTCCAGTCCCCCCCTTGCAGCCTCTGACCTCCTGTCCCCCCCCCCTTCGCAGCCTCTGACCTCCTGTCCCCCCCCTTCGCATCCTCTGACCTCCTGTCCCCCCCCCTTCGCAGCCTCTGACCTCTTGTCCCCCCCCTTCGCAGCCTCTGACCTCTCCTGTTGCCCCCCACAGCCTCCCACAGCCTCTGACCTCTCCTGTTGCCCCCCCCGCAGCCTCTGACCTCTCCTGTTGCCCCCCCCGCAGCCTCTGACCTCTCCTGTTGCCCCCCCGCAGCCTCTGACCTCTCCTGTTGCCCTCCCCCGCAGCCTCTGACCTCTCCTGTTGCCCTCCCCCCACAGCCTCTGACCTCCCCTGTCCCATCCGCAGCCTCTGACCTCCCCTGAGTCAAGAGAGGGAGTGCTGCCAGGATGGGGGTCATGGGAGAAGTCAGACATGTATGGACTGCGGAGAGGAAACTATGGGATAAAACCAGAGCCACCAAGATGGAGCCGACTGACTGAGCCCTGCATGATGCACCTGAGAGGAGGTCAGTGACAGCACCGCCAGACCAGTCTAGGGGGGGTCAATACAATATTGTAAGGGGGCACTGATATAAAGGTTTCCCCCTTATCAGTAAACCCCCTTATCTTAGTGTTTTCTTTCTCTGGTCACCAGAGTCCTCCCCACATTCCCAGAGTTCCCCTTTACATCATAGTATGCAGGATTCCACCTTACAGTGCAAGGGGGAACTCTGATGTAAAGGGCAATGACCCCGATGTAAGGAGGGGCTTTATAGGGATGCTCTCTGGGGACCCTGATGTAAGGGGGGTGCTCTCTGGGGACCCTGATGTAAGGGGGTGCTCTCTGGGGACCCTGATGTAAGGGGGGTGCTCTCTGGGGACCCTGATGTAAGGGGGGTGCTCTCTGGGGACCCTGATGTAAGGGGGTGCTCTCTGGGGACCCTGATGTAAGGGGGGTGCTCTCTGGGGACCCTGATGTAAGGGGGGTGCTCTCTGGGGACCCTGATGTAAGGGGGGTGCTCTCTGGGGACCCTGATGTAAGGGGGGTGCTCTCTGGGGACCCTGGTGTAAGGGGGGTGCTCTCTGGGGACCCTGGTGTAAGGGGGAGCTCTCTGGGGACCCTGGTGTAAGGGGGAGGCTCTCTGTGGACCCTGGTGTGGTGTAAGGGGAGGCTCTCTGGGGACCCTGGTGTAAGGGGAGGCTCTCTGGGGACCCTGGTGTAAAGGGGGGGACCCTGGTGTAAGGGGGGGCTCTCTGGGGACCCTGGTGTAAGGGGAGGCTCTCTGGGGACCCTGGTGTAAGGGGGGGCTCTCTGGGGACCCTGGTGTAAGGGGGGGCTCTCTGGGGACCCTGGTGTAAGGGGGGGCTCTCTGGGGACCCTGATGTAAGTGGGGGATCCACACTCAGATATGTAAAGATATATATATTGTATACATGTCTGTTCTATATTGTTGTACTTATTCTTTGACTGTTTTGTTTAAAGGAGGGAGGATTGTATTGGGAGCGCTGAAGTGTCAGGTGTGACTGTGTGGCAATGGCAAATGGTTTACATAGCTCACAGCATCACGGGTCAGGTAGAGGGCCCCTCAGCAGAATTTTGCTTAGGGCCCCAGGGAGGTCAGGATCGGCACTGGGTCAAGAGTTTCAATTTGTATGCAATCAGGTAGGCCCTTGCACTACATGGTTTTGGTAAATCTGAAGACAAACATCTGCAGAAAAATCTAATAGTGTGTATGGGGCCCTTAGACTGGGTTCACAAATATGCAAGTCCGGTTTTGGTGCAGAGTCCAGTGCAGTTTTTCAGTCAGTGGTTCAGGAGCAGATTCAGGTGCGATTTTGTCACTGAAATCGCACCTGAACCGGTCTGAAAAACGCACAGGACCCTTTTTTAATTTGCACCGCAACCGGCCCGCATGTATGTGAACCAACTCCATTGAACGTCGGTCTGGTTCACATGTTATGCAAATCGAATGTGGTTCAAAACACATCTGATTTGCATATATGTGAACCGAGCTAAAGGTCAATGTGAAAACATCTCTGCAAAATGATTTTAATTAATTATACAAAATACCCAACTCCATAAGTATACACCCCATTCAAATGAATATTTAGTAGATGATAGTAGCACTTTTGACAACCTTAGGCTGGATTCACACCTACGCATTTTTAGTGCTTTTTGCATTTTGCACTACAGAATGTGTTCCATAGGAAACCATGGTACATGGACTGTAGTGCAAATATGCAAGATGCAAAAAGCACTAAAAATGCATAGATGTGAATCCAGCCTTAGTCTGTGTGGATGGGAATCTATGAGCTTTCACTGGACACTACATTTTTCCCCATTCCTCAGGCTCTGTCAGGATGCATGTGGATAGTGAGTAAAGTTCAGCCACAAACGCTCTATTGGAAGGACATCTGGCCTCACAAATCTCCAGAACATTAACGCTCTTGTTTTTAAGCAACTATGTCGTTTTGGCTTTATGCTTGGGTCATTGTCAAATTTTCTACCTCTGCTCAGATCTCTTTTAGAAAGAATCAGATTTTCTTAGTATTTTGCTGCATTCCTTTTACCCTCTACATTTACCTGCTTTTTAGGGTCTGCTGCAGAGAAATATCCTCACAGTGGGGGTTATTTACTAAAGGAAAATCCACTTTGCACTGCAAGTGCACTTGCAGTCAAAAAGTATATTGTTGGTGATTAGTGTAAAAGAAAAAAAAAAAGAAAAGAAAAAATCAGCTGTGACTCAATGTTCTATGACAGAACGTGAAAACTTTCAAGGGGATGAATACTTTTTTTATAGGCACTATAGCTAATGTTTTCACTGAAAAAAAAAATTATAAACATGTAAAACCCACTTATACATTGGTGAATAAGGCTACTAACCTCTGTTAGTTCAGATGCCTTGGGTTCTCCTAGTAGAATATTCCGGTGGGCGGGCCACTTCAGAAATACAGCAAACACAACTTGTTCCTTAGGCTTGCAGGTATACCTGTTGGTTACAAATTTTTGTTTAATACGGTGTATATTTTCATTAAACCTACTATATCAGTGGTTGATGATTTACTCATTATATGGAGGCCTCAAAAGTACAGCTCCTGACATGACAAAGGACTGCACAAAAAAAATTAAGTGGATTGTAATCCTACAAAAACCTGGTAGAGATTGCAGTCAGGCAACAGAAGTTGGTCAGAGATTATGGGCATGCTTTAAGAGATGGTCACAGACTGGGCACATGCTATAGAGGTTATTGGAAACTGGAGACATACTTCAAAAGACAGTCATGAGCTGCAGACACATAAAACTGCTAGACATCACTGGTTTACAATTCAATGTGTCCACATTTATACTCCAGATAGCCCCCAATTACTTGTTATTACTCTAATAAATATGCATTATAATGAAAAATAAGGAAAAAATGGAAGGACAGCACACATTAGGTAAGAGCGTGAATAGTTAAAACAAGACCATTCAACTACTAGAATACAGTGTAAAGAATGTCCACTCCCCTCGCCACTGTGAACCAAAACACTGAAAAATGTCTGCAGGGGCCCCAATAGTCGGTAAATGCCAAACTGCCACAAGTTGGGCACCAGGGTAGTACCTACTATATAGTTCAGTGGTTCTCAACCTTTTTAACAAAGAAACTGCATCAAGAGTGAGGGTCAGCCAGCTGTCCTTTCTTTCTGTGCGGATTATATATATATATATATATATATATATATATATATATATATATATATATATATATATATAACTGCCCAGCAGGGTTGTTGTCAGCCTTGCAGAGAAGATGGCTACAAGGAACACCACCTGCTGGGTGGGAGTAGAGGGAAGATGGTCTCTAATAGTTTAAATAGCAATAGTTTTGAAAGCACAGAGAGAGATACATTTAGATCACAGTGTCAAAGGGAAAGGAAAAAGGGTGAGCTACATCATGGATTCCCTGTACAAGGTTTTTGATCAAGGAATGGGAATGAGAAACCAAAAGGTCTCTGGAATAAGATAGAAAGAACAGAAAACTGAAGCTCCAATAGTGCTAACAGCCAAACACTGCTCACTGTAGGAAGGAGAGGATTCATACCACAGAGAAGCTCCTAGGATGCACGCCACGTAACTCACACTAAGTGAAGTGTGCCTTCCATTTTTTTACACAGCAGAGCAGAAGAAAGGAAGTCGATTCGCCTAAGTCACTAGCAAATAGCTAAGATGCTATCATAGTTGGAACGGTTATCCTGTGCTGCCCTACAGTTTTTATTTTGTTTGCTAGTGTCCAATCTTTCTATAGTTGGCTGTATAACCAAAAGGTGAATGGCTTCCTGAGTCCCCCAGAGATTGAAACAAACTTTTTGTTTTCTCAGAATCCTAAGCCTGGAGACTTTGTAGAGCTCTGGGTGGGATAAAACCCACATTTAGGGTCCACATGTTACCTGGTAGCCAAAACTCAATATTTGTTTCAGCTTTGCAGATGACTTTATTTAAGCAAGCTGATTGATGCTCGGGTATCTCTCCCTCCATTTGCTGTGGGAGCCTGCTGCAAGGTGAAAAGGCTGAGTGCCAACAAAACACTAAAAAAGCAACAAGTACTGCCTGTGTTAGGAACCCATTGAGGGACACATTTGGTAATGAGGAACTGATCTGAGTTTAGGTACTATCTTGGATATGCAGAGGTTTTATTTATGCTGTGGACTTACTGTAACAACCCATCCTGCATTTAAACATTGTTTGTCTGCTGCCTTACTGAATAAAGTGCAGGGCAAACCTGATTGTTCCTAGGATTCCTATGCATGGTTTACCGTTGTCAACACTTATTGAGCCTATGCCCCTTACCACACACATTCATACTAACTTGCTTATGAATTGTAAACTGGAAAAGGTTATGTTTTTTTTATCAGTCCATGCTCCATGCAAGGAATCCTGCTAATTCACTGCCCAGAAAATCAGTGTCAACCAGGGCTTATACACAACTTTGGATACAAATTTGCATGACAAGTCAAGGCCTAGTAATTTCAATGGCACCAGTTCCAATCTATGCAACTTAAAGTTGCAGCGACTTTGAAAAGGGGCCTGCACTACTTTGATGAGTCTTTGATCCAGTGGAGTGTAAAGTTAGATCAAAGTCGCACTCTAAATAATGCGACTTTGGAGTCGCAGAAATGTGAATGGAGCCTAAAGTGGTCAAAATCAAGCAATCAGCAATACTGGATAAAGCATCTGAGTTGCCCACTTGTAAACACTGAGGTGTCCACAGGATGTGATCCACTGGTCTAGGTTATTTCTTTATCAAGCTGTCAAAACATGCGGTATACATGTGTGAAGTAGAGTGTGAAAATGGAAACTTGCTGTGCAACCTGAGCGAGGACCATCTTCACACATTTGTCTTTCCAGCTTAAAAGCACAGCACCACTTTTTAATTGTAACGTATGCTGGAACAGAGTCCTATAAAGTGATCAATGTTCTTTGGGCTCTCTCATTTTTTTCATCAAATATTTTATATCTATATAGAGTGTCCACTGCCACCTGACCTTTATATAAAAAAAATATTGTACAGAATTGTATACATGGCTGTCTTTCCCATTCAGCAGTCCTAACCACTGCTGCATTTTCACTACAATGAAGGAATAGAGGACACACAATGCAAACAGTACACAAGGAGAATTATTGCAATTGCTGTTCCTGCATTTCTTTCTATTTGTAAAGCAACCAGTTTGCCTCTTATTTTAAGTTTTTCAACCTGTGATTGAAAAATTTAATGAAGAATGAAACACTAATAGCAAATGTCCCAATAAGGAAGTAGTTGACTTTTCATACTGTACCTGCGCTATAGAGGATGCATGGTAAAACATGGTAATGATGTGCCAGCTCTACTTTTGTTTTAATTAAATGTATAGTGGTGGTGTACATAATTTCTATACCATAAAAAGGACAATCATTTTTTTTTTTTTTGTAATTGTCCGGCAGGTGGCGCAATAGACTCCTTTTTACACAGGCTGTTTGTTTACTTCTTTGATGAAAAAGCTTTTTTAGAGAACTTATCGGTTCAAGTTGAAATGTACACACATAAATGGAGTCATCAGAAATGCGGCACATTATGAAAAAAAAGAAAAAAAAAATGTGACACATGCCTCTATCCAAAGTTTCAATCATACAAAGCAGGTTGCTTCTGTGGTGTTATCTTGTAAACTAAAGCAATGATACTCTAGAAATTGGTTGTCATAGATTGTTGTATTTTATTTGCCTTTTTTACTACCTGAATACAATTTATAAACAGCTTAAAAACGGCAATGTGTTTGGCCGAACTGGGTGATGTCAGACGCCATTCTGGCGTATGATCCCGGCCGGACCTACACCTACAGTGCCTTGAAAAATTATTTATACCCCCTGACATTTTCCACATTTTGTCATGCTGCAATCAAAAACGTAAATGTATTTTATTGGGATTTTATGTGATAGACCAACACAAAGTGGCACATAATTGTGAAGTGAAAAGAAAATTAAATTGTTTTACAAATAAATATCTGTGGCGTGCATTTGTATTCAGCCCCCCTGAGTCAATACTTTGTAGAACCACCTTTCACTGCAATTACAGCTGCAAGTTTTTTTCTACCAGCTTTGGACATTTAGAGAGTGACATTTTTGCCCGTTCTTCTTTGCAAAATAGCTCAAGCTCTGTCAGATCGGATTGAGAGCGTCTGTGAACAGCAATTTTCAAGTCTTGCCACAGCAAGGCACTGTATGTGCTGTGGTAATGTGCGTTTACTGTTTTAACACACAGTAACACATGGCATTTTTGGCAGTGCTTTGCAGGGACATATCTTTAGAATGGCACCCCAACACACAGGCCCCTGTTACAGCACACCACAATACACATTACATGCATTGCTATGTGGTGTTTTAGGCCTCATTTACATGGTTGTAATTATCTGTACACCCATGCAAAGGGTCATCTTCACCTGCATGGGATGCACAGGTGCATATAAGCAGTCCCATTCATGTCTATTGGGATGAACGGATGAACGTTATGCAGGGACACAGCTCCTCACCTCAATTTGACAGCTGGGCGGGCGTATGTCCCCAAACACAGACAGTGTTCATTCAGGGACACGCATCAGCATGGCTGTCAGAATGACGAGCGGTTGTGCCCAAGAAAGCCTCTATGGAAAATAGACATGAATGGAACTGCCTGCATGCGAATACACATAAAACCAGTGCATGTGCATCCAATGCGGGTGAAGACCTCTTTGCATAGATGTACAGGTTGGTACACCCAAAAGGTACACCCATGTGAATAAGGCCCTAAAAAAAAAAAAAAAAAGGAAATGACAAAAAAAGGCCCAAGTGTGGCTCAGGGTTAAATTTCAGTACCATTAGTGGTAACCCCCGAGCCACATTCGGGATTGCATTGCAGGATCCTGGTGCAGTGTACTTACCTTGTCCCCAGGATCCTGGTGCAGTGTTCCCCCGCTGTGTCTGCGGGCTCTGTTCTCTGCGATCGTCGAGGAGCACGGGGGCGGAGCCCAGCAGCAAATTCAAAAGATTTTAAATTCATAAAAATACATTAGTGTATGAAATCATTTCACATCCCTTTTTGTCCCTAGTGCCTTGTCCAATGCCCTGCATGCAGTTTTATATAATATATTCTGTTCTTTCTGCCTGGAAACTTGAGATTGTCCATAGCAACCAAAAAGTGTCCATTTACGTTAAAAGTGTTTTTAGACCAGCTAGAAAACAGCGATAGTAAATTAGAACAATTGCAGAATTGAGCGATAGTGAATCGCGGGGAAATTAATTTTATTATTATTATTTTCTATAATTATTTATAGTTAATTTATTATATTATAATTTATGATTTTGTGTTTCAAACTTTATCATACCTGGGATATCTACTAGACTCTTGTTTGAACAGATTTAAATGTGTTGTTGCTGAGAATTACAGGCCTACAATATAAAACGCCAAATTTCTAAGCAAAACAATTGTACCGCTTTGAGATGCAAAAATCTAACATAATCATACCGCCATGGAAGTTATGCCTATTTATCTTAACTAAAACCAGAATAGAGTGCATAATCTGCAAGACATAATGCATCCCCCCAATAAACATCATATCCTATATATTAAAGTAAGCCATATACTGCAGAACCCAAAAGCTGAAAAGGTCAAGAATGCAGTAGTAGTAGAGTCTAAATTTAGCAGCTGTGATAGCTGTATTACTGCTCATCTATAAAAAAAAAAAAAAAAAAAAGACATGCATTGTTAGTGGATAAGGCATATAACTGTTCTGTAGATAAAATGTTATCCAGTGTGCACAATAAAGTTTCTTAGCAATGGGAAAAAAAGAGTAAAGGGGCAAACAAGAAAAAGACATGCACCACTCTTAACAGTACAAATATATCACAGGTTTGTTCTACTGATCTATTTATTGTGTTCTCATTCTCACCAGACTCCTGAAGTCAGTGAATCATTTTGTGCTCTCCAAGGCTTTGTGCTGTAAATAGCTGCTCCATTTACTTCAAGCCATTTACCCATTTGCCTCAAGCGCTCCTCGAATACTACTGGGATTCGACCGTCATGCGTTGGACCAATGTTCAACAGCAGATTCCCACCACAGGATACAGTTTCAACTAACTCCTAGAAAGTGAGAAAAACAGTTATTAAAAAACAGTAAACTACATAGTGACACATGCATGCCAGCACATGAATATGAAATACAGCATTTCATATTGCCAAACCTGAAAAAAAAATGTTAGCAGTGTTGGGAGTGCTGTGTTCAGTTCCAATAAGGGACACTATATACCCTTTTGTTCTCCCTATTGTTGCATAGGTTTTTTTTGTTGCTGGCTCCAGGGTAATCCCTGGTAGGTTATCTGGTCTCACCATATTCATCCTCGAGGGAATGTGTGTGCCTTACTTACTGTGTTGGAGGTATTAGATTGTAAGCTCCTCTGGGTCAGTGAGTGATTTCAATGCTTCAGTCGCTGTTGCCTTTAGAAAACCTTAAATGTTTAAAAGTGCCTTTAATTCAAAGTGTAAAATGTATCTGTAACCCATTTTTTTTTTAGCAAGGAACGTTATGCGAGTTTTTTTCTGTCAGTGTTCGGGTACTGAAATTTCTCAAATAAGGGGAAGTTTCCTTTTGAGACAGCTGTCACTAGAACAGCTGCCCCATTGGATGTTTAAAAATGTTTACATTTCCCATCACTTTCTGTCCTGATGGCAGTGGTCATCATGGCAAAATGGTAGATCTGGTGAAAGTGGGCACAGACTGCAATAAAACCTAGCATGAGTTCTAATGCTGGGTACACACGACCCAAATATCGTCTGGTTCAGCAGAGACAGTGTGTACAGCTGCCTGACTGACTTTTGTCCAATGGTCTTGCTGGAAAACAGGCCAATGTCTGCAAGTTCTGATCTTTGGGGGTTATTTACGAAAGGCAAATCCACTTTGCACTGAAAGTGCACTTACAGTGCAGTCGCTGTATATCTGAGGGGAAGATCTGAAATGAGGGGAAGCTCTGCTGATCTTTACAATCATGTGCAAGCTAAAATTCTTTTTTTTTCCTTGCATGCCCCCCTCAGATTTACAGCAACTGCACTTCCAAGTGCACTCTCAAGTGCACTTGTAGTGCAAAGTGGATTTGCCTTTTCGTAAATAACCCCCAGTGTGTTCTAGTGGGGGGCAGTCCCCCTGTCAGACAACAAAGGCACAGTGGTGGAGATTGCTGCACTAACATTGTTTAGTTAGTATAGCGACCTCTCAAGGTTTTTTTTCATTCAGCCCGCTGGGTTGAACAAAAACTTTACGTGTATATCCAGCCTTACCCTTGCATGTGCCATGCAAAACTTAAAAAAAGACTGTTTTGCTATAGATACACTTAGGGGGAGATTTACTAAAATTGGAGAGTGCAAAATCTGGTTCAGCTGTGCATGGTAGCCAATCAGCTTCTAACTTTAGCTTGTTCAATTAAAAGAGAAGTATGGGGTTTGGGGTTTTTGCAGTTTTATACTTACCTAGGTGGATGCAGCATCTGTCCCCCACTGGCTCTAACACTGAGAACCGAGCAATCTAACAATGCAGATTGCCCAGTTCTCATGGCTCCCCGAGCAAAGAGCTGCTGATTGTCAGTCACTGCTGTCTGCTCTGCCCCCTCCTCACTCACTGGAGCGCTGGGCTGTGGAGGCGGCGGGAGCGGTTGGCTTAGGCTCTCAGCGGCTCTCTGAGAGGCTGAGCCAGGAGCCGACTCTGCGATGTCAGCAGATAGCAGGCTTCTGCTAAAAAATGGGTCACAGAAATGCAAGACGAACTGCACTCCTGTGCTGCACAGGAGAAATACAGCCAAACGAGCTTTGGTTGTACTTCTCCTTTAAGCTTTGACAAAAAGAAAAATGGAAGTTGATTGGTTTCTATGCAGAGCTGCACCAGATTTTGCATGCTCCAGTTTTAGTAAATCAAACCCTTTGTCTTACTGTTTATTGATGTAACACACATAAACCTCTGTTTGCAAAAGTCTAATGCATGCAGTATTTTATAACTGTTCATTACGTTAATTTACAGATCAATGCATGTGTGCTATATTAGTGATATTTAAGGGTTTGTTTGTAGAAAAGACAATTGGTTTTCCTCCAAAAAATATATATAGCTTCTGGTTATGTTTCTATGAGGCATCTATTGAGTGAAGCATAAAAAGGAGCAGCTTCAATCGGCGATAAATAACCACGAATGAGGAAGTTGATGTACTATTTTTGATGTGAAAATTATGAGATGAAATAACCAACACTTGTAACTCGTGTGTCTTTGTAAACTGACCCCACAGTTTTGCAGAATGTTTGTGAGAACCCACCTGCACCAGGTCTTCAATGGTCAGCATTTCAGAGATTAAAGCATTCCGCCTGTATCCCCAGGAACGTTTGTCAATGGTCATGCAGTTCTCCCATTTGTGAGGTAGCAGATGCCCAGGATTGTAACGATCACTACATGTGTAAAAGCCACCATGTTTACAAATGCTGCCATATCCCCATCGGTCATTAGTTACAACGTTGTCCCGAACTGGGCTAAATTATAAAAAAAAAAAAAAAAAAGAATTAAGAAATGGTCTGCCGTCACAAAAGAAGAATAAACAGCTATAATAAACATGGTATTGTGTATAGCAGTCTACACACTCTCCGACATTCAGTGACTCATGTTGTAGTTTTTCTGGATGCCTGGAATTGTTCCTTCAAAAGAATGTTACTTTGCTCATTCAGTGCAAGGTGGCAGGTATTCTCGAAAGCTAATTCCCCCTACCCATTGACCTTTGCTATGCTTGCCAGCTGCTCCCTTTATCTTTTGGAGCCCTTCAAAATACCCAGAGCTTCTGGGTATTCAGGATCTTCTCCTCTTCTGGCTGAAAGTCTGTTGTCTTGAATCCCAATGTGCCAAAAAATTGATGTATGCAAGATCCTGCAGTGATGCCAACATTTTTCGATGGGCGTGTTATTGGATGGCCTACAGTCTGAGCACCAGTGTGCTCTTTGTGTACTGTGTTAACGAGAAACATACAAAAGAGAGGTGGAAGCGCACACTGAAAGCAGCTCATGTTCAAATATGATGGGAGGGCTTCAGCTCCACCCCCCCTCCGAACCACATCCCTCTAAGGCGTTTCACGTGTCATGGGTTTGATTGTAGAGGTCATCTCTACAGTTAAGCCCATGATGGGAGAAACGCGTTAGTGAACATGGTTCGGGGGATTTGAGCTGAAGCCTTCCTGTCATATTTGAAATTGACCGGCTTTCAGTGTGCGCTTCCATCTCTCCTTTGTCTGTTCCTAGTTAACACAATAAACAAATATCTGCAAAGCTCTACAAGCAGATACCAGTGTCCACAGGTCACTGTCCAAGCAGGCCCTGCAATCTTGTGTTCCTTAATAAAAGAGGAAGGGAAGCTTTTTGTTGCACACTTACTCATGGTACAATTTGCCATCAATTCCTACACATCAGCTCTGAAAACTCATACAGGAGTTTTCGCACAATCAGTTCTTACACAGTCTGTCTGGATATAATGACATTATCCCTCTTTTCCTAAAATAATGGTTATCATACCTTTCATTATAGAGCCAAGCCAAGAAACCAGTACTGTTCCAGTATGTGTCTGGGGCATCAGCATCTCCATCTGACCACAGAATTTCCGGCTTGTATTGCATCACAAGTTCATACAGTTCAGGCAAGGACTTTACATTTGGAAAAGTGCGTGTTTTAAAAGAATTGGATTTATCAAAAAGGAAGAGCGGGTTGAACCACTCAAATAGAGAGTGATAAAGTCCAAAATGCAAGTCTGTGGTATTCCTGATGGCCTCAGCCAGCTCCCCAACAAGGTCCCGCTTTGATCCTACATCCACAGAATTCCAGTTCCATGAAAATTTAGAGCCCCACAAAGTGTAACCTAAAAAGACAAAAATATATGTAAATGACTGTCTCCAAAAGACAAAACTATCACTGGGTAAAAGATAATATTTGGACATGTGTATAATGGATGCATCAGTGTATGACTGCTTTTGTCTTGAGCTTGGGGTATAGAATGTCAACATCTGTTAGATGTGCCCAAGGATATGGTTGCCAAATCTTTATGGTTGCATTCACATCTCTGCGTGACAATGCAGTGTGTTTTCTTTTTATGTAATTCCGGCATGTCTTACATATGTTATCAAGCATCCCTATAGAAAGTGCATTTTGCTGGAGACTTCAACAAGCAGGGTTTTGTTTAATACACTGCAATGTACCAAAATGCAATGGCAACCTTAACACTGGTGCCTTACATTTAGTTACACAGCACAAGTTTAGGAACCCCTTTAGGCCTCTTTGACATGGGCCTAGCTAGTCCCACAGTTAGGTGATTGGAGGGAATATGCTGCCTCCCACACGCTTGTTTGAAGAGGGATTTTATGCTGAAGCCCCATTTACATCTATAGGGGTCAGTGCAGGTGGTATGCCTAACAAAATCATGACTTGCCCTTATATTTTTGCTGTACATAGTATACTGTAGCTTTGCGTTTGCAGCAATGTGTATAGGTCTGTCCGGCAGCCATTGCATGGCTTTATGAACAAAACATACCCCTTTATAGTGTGTACTTTTCTTTCTAGGCAATAAGAAGATTGCCAAGACCCTGAAACTGAGCTACAGCACTGTGGCCAAGACCATACAGCGGTTTAACAGGACAGGTTCCACTCAGAACAGGCCTCACCATGGTCCACCAAAGAAGTTGAGTGCACGTGCTCAGCATCATATCCAGAGGTTGTCTTTGGGAAATAGACGTATGAGTGCTGCCAGCATTGCTGCAGAGGGGATCAGCCTGTCAAATTGGTCTCTTCTTCTAAAGATGATGCACAAGAAAGCCCGCAAACAGTTTGCTGAAGACAAGCAGACTAAGGACATGGATTACTGGAACCATGTCCTGTGGTCTGATGAGACCAAGATAAACTTATTTGGTTCAGATGGTGTCAATCGTGTGTGGCAGCAATCAGGTGAGGAGTACAAAGACAAGTGTGTCTTGCCTACAGTCAAGCATCGTGGTGGGAGGTGTCATGGTCTAAAGCTGCACGAGTGCTGCTGGCACTGGGGAGCTACAGTTCATTGAGGGAACCATAAATGCCAACATGTACTGTGACATACTGAAGCAGAGCATGATCCCCTCTCTTCGGAGACTGGGCTGCAGTGCAGTATTTCAACATAACGACCCCAAACACACCTCCAAGACAACCACTGCTTTGCTAAGAAGCTGAGGGTAAAGGTGATGGACTGGCCAAGCATGTCTCCAGACCTAAACCCTATTAAGCATCTGTGGGGCATCCTCAAACGGAAGGAGGAGGAGGAGCACAAGGTCTCTAACATCCACCAGCTCCGTGATGTTGTCATGGAGGAGTGGAAGAGGACTCCAGTGGCAACCTGTGAAGCTCTGGTGAATTCCATGCCCAAGAGGGTTAAGGCAGTGCTGGAAAATAATGGTGGCCACACAAAATATTGACACCTTGGTTCCAATTTGGAAATTTCCACTTAGGGGTGTACTCACTTTTGTTGCCAGTGGTTTAGATATTAATGGCTGTGTTGAGTTATTTTGAGGGGACAGAAAATGTACACTGTTATACAAGCTGTACACACACTACTTTACATTGCAGCAAAGTGTAAATTTCTTCAGTGTTGTCACATGAAAAGATATAATAAGATATTTACAAAAATGTGAGGGGTGTACTAACTTTTGTGAGATATTGTATGCAAGAGGATTTGTTTAATCTCCCTGAGGCCAGTCACTTCACTGGGTATATGTGAGGGTTTACAACCACTTTAAAAACACTCCTCAACCCCCTATTATTGCTGCCTGAAAGTGCCCATGCGAAAGGGGTGTAGATGAACAAATAGTGCAATCAGCTTGCATTTAAATGATGCTTATAAGTTAATTTACAGCTGCTTCTGACCTGCTGCTGCTGCTGCTTCTGATCTCCTTTTAGGCCCCATTCATATCAATGCGTTTTTTCATGCTTTTCGAAGAAACGCAGGACATTTTTTTTAACATGGGTTACTATGGAACTTGTTCACATCAATGCATTTTTGTGCCTCTGAATTTTTGGAAAGAGTCAGGGACTTTTAAAAACACAAAACGCATTTTTTTTTGCTTTTTTGGTTCAAAAGACTTCAACGGAGAAGCTGCAGAAAAGCATGTAGTGGGTTTTTACTGCGATTTTGCCGCAATTTGCGTTTTTAAAACTTCCCAACAACAAATCCCCCCCCCCCAAAAAAAAGCCATGTTTATAGCGCAAAAAATAAAAACCGCAGATGTGATCAAATACCACCAAAAGAAAGCTTTTTTGTTTGGGAGCCACGTCGCACGACCACACAATTGTCAGTTAAAGCGATGCAGTGCCGAATCGCAAAAAGTGCTCTGGTCTTAAGCCAGCAAAATGGTCCGGTCTGAAAGTGGTTAAGAAAACAATCAAGAATCCATAATGGTTTAAGACAGCTGAAACTTTATACAATAACAATGCTTTTGAAATGAAAACTTTCACTGTATATATGTTGGTGCATTGTCAATAATGACAAATAATAAACAAAATTCATCCTGCGATTTACCTTCATGGTGTTTTGAAGTAAGAACAACATACTTGGCCCCTGATGCTTTTAATATATTCGCCCACTGCCGTGGATCATAAAACTCTGCTGTGAACTGGGGCCCAAAGTTTTCATAACTGAAGCCAGGTGGATAATTTTTAGTCATAAAATCGACATAAGGCTGCAACTTTGCTCCCTGCCAATACCACCTAAAATAGAAAAGCAAAAAATACAAAATGACTTATTGTACTTAAAATTTGGGCATGCTTGTGTAGATAATAATATGCAAAAAATACAGACTGTATTAAAAAGCAAAAATAAAATATATTGTATATAGTATCTGAAACACAATTAAAAGACCAATAATCTTGAAATACAACTTGGCTTTTGTTGTAAAAAAAAAATGATTTCCTTCCACACCAACAAAACTTTCATAATCATTTCTCCTCAGAAATCCCTTTTATTTACTTCCTTGACTAAGATTCTAGCCCTATAACACACGTATGTTATACCTACCTGCTCTGTGCAACAGTATTGAACAGAGCAGTCTCTTACCTCCTCTTCTGGAAGTCCACTTCTCCCCAATCTAGTTAGTTCCTCCTTAGCAAGCTGTGTGCTATGGGGGGGTACCTGTGTGGGCATGCGCTGTAGCCGGGCTGTGTGCATCCATAGACACAAACAGCACAGGTAAGCCACGCCCCCACTTCACTGGAGTTTGACTGACTGCAGAAGGAACCTATGTCTTTCCAACCCTCAGTGTCTCCTGTGAGACTGGGAAAAGAGGAGAGCATGCTGCAATTCATGTTTTTTTTTTCTTACCTTAATGCAAAGGAATGACACTCCCATCAGTTCGCATAGGTCAATGTGAACGTCCGCCGGGAGACATGCGATGCGGGAACCCGCAGTGGATTTGCAGATTTCCCGCATCGCAGCAGTGTGAACCGACCCTCAAAGAGGAAGTAAACGCAGGGGCGGGCTCACAGTGAGAGGCTATCACATCAACCGAGTCTTGGGCACCCGATTATTAGTACTTGGTGAGAGCCTGGTCTCTGTTCCTGGCGCTCGCTGTGTGGCGCACTGCCAGCACAAAGAGAGATATAAAGACCCATTTACGTGAGGCCGCATATATTCATCTGGTCAGCAGGAAGGGGGTAACATCCTACTACAGGTTCTCATCTTGTTACACCCCCTCAACTAAATACAATTTGTAATTATTCCATGAGGGTGGAAGGCCTACACAAGCACAAAGTAAACAAAGTAATTCAGGACTTGACTGCAGTCATGTGAGAATGGTGTCGGTTATTCTAAGTTGTGATACTACCAGTTCAAACCTGACTTCATATATATATTACCTCATAGTTACACCAACTTCAGCCAATACGTTCCTCCTTACATTTCATGGTGGGTACATCTCATAGAGCTCCAAAGCAAAAGAACTGACTTGATGACATATCCAGACATGCTTTGATACAAACTCACATTTTAAACTAGAAAGAGCCGGCGCATGCGCGGCCGGACGGAGCGGATGTCCACCTGATCTGCTCCGCTCATCCCCCGGCAACATCAGCCTTAAGCAGCGGTCCCACACCTCGCCCGAACCCAGCGATAGCCTGACCCCCCTGCGGAAGGTCCCACGCACACTCCGGATGCCACAAAAACCGGGTAGCCAGCCTCAAACCGGCTCCCGGATCTCGACCCGCGCTACACCCCAGGATTTCAAGATGGCGACCGGCCATCACACACGAGGCATGCAGGCCTCAGGGAAGGGGAAGCAGCTGCCCTCAACCCAGAAGCAGGCCCCATCAAAGAGCTATGAGGCTGAATACCCAGCACTGGATCCTGCAAAGCCCTCTCCACACAAAGGTGAGCCGACAACCACAGACCACATGCCGCCCAGCCCCCCTGCACTATCTCCCTCACAGACTGCAGCCATGTCCCCCAGCTTGGAGTCACAGACATCCTCCCTCTTGGACAGAGAGTTAGCAGAAGCCATATACAGCCAGCCCAGCAGCCAAGAATCTATATTAGATGGCAATGCAGAACCCCCGGCTGTTCCACCTGCACAGTAATCAGGAGACCCAATTTTATTAGCACGCTTTGCTGACCTGCTTCAAAGAGAACTATCTAAAGCCACTGACAAATTGGCGTCAGACATAAAGCAAGATTTCCAGGAAGTGGGCAGCAGATTGAGTAGCATTGAATCCAAGATGGATGACACGGTCCATAGAGTATCTCAAAACTCAAATATGATCACTGACCTACAAGATCGACTTGAAGACGCATACTCAAAGATCGATGACCTTGAAAATCGCGCAAGACGCTACAACTTTCGTATCCGTGGTATCCCGGAAAATATAAAAGATATTACCTCCATAACACAATCTCTGATGCAAGCTGCTGTACCTGACATTGACGAGATCCATATGGAAATTGACCGAATCCATAGAGCCTTGACATCCCCTAAACCTGATGGCCCTCCCAGAGATGTGATTGTGAAGCCATACTTTTTCAAGATTAAAGAAGCAGTGATGCGTTATGCCCGTGAAAATCCAGACCTAGAAATAGACGGCATCAAGATACAAATTTTTGCTGATATCTCACAAGCCACGATCCAAAAAAGGCGATCACTCAAACCCCTACTAGCGCCACTGACCCAACGCAACATTCGCTACAGATGGAACTATCCCTTTCGTCTCCAATTCTCTTTTAACAGCAAATCATACTCCTTCTCATCGTTTACTGAAGGCAAGATGATTCTACTGAAATTGGGATTCATATCCCACGACCCGTCATCGCGGAACCAACTTGGACCCAGAGAATCCCCTCCCCCTCCCCTTTCCCCCTTGTGGTCATCAAAGTCTACCAAGAAGTTTGCCTCAACGTCCCGTGCACCCTAAGAGAATGGACCTCTTGTTTAATTCGTTGTATTGAACTGACTTAAACCCGCCGTGGTGTCTTCTCAGTGGTCCCTAGAGAAGGACATTAGGCGCCACACAAAGCGGTTGAAATTTGCTGAAGCAAAACACCGGTGCTTCACCTGGCCAAGTTTACTTGAACTGACCACTAAGTCTTTTTTTTTTGCACTTTTCTTGCATTTTTTGCCTTACACATCAAGTTATCTATCAAACATATTTGACCAAACAATCCCATCAGTTATTAGGGCGAGATATAGGGGCCTAAGATGTTTTCTAGATACTTATGTGCTTTTTCTATTTTTGAATACCAGTTTTTACGGTTGCTGGGGGATGACCATGTGCACTCCCTACTTGGAGGACTCTTCCCATTACCAGTTTTTGGTGGAGACTCCTTCACACCCAGGGCTCACCCCTGGGACACTTTAATTGAACACTGTCTGTAAGCCTTTTTAGAAACATGTTTAAATTATGTCACTCGGCTCCAGGAGTCCCCTGGGCCGACCGCATGGTTTTATTATTTTACTTTTTCTCATTATTCTTTCCTTCCCCCTTTTCTGCTCTTCTCATCTCTACCACTGCCACTCTTCTGACTAACTCCAGACCCTTCCCCTCTCTCCCCTCCCCCAAACCCAATATTAATCCTCTCTACTGCTGTTCCTTCCCGAGGGCCCTGGACAACTCCTCTACACATCCAAACTCCGAAATCAACAGACCAAAGGGTAAGTCTGCCTATAATTGCTCTTGAATGTTTCCCATGTCTCCTGTAACACTAACACCTCATAATATCCGCCTGCTCTCCCATAATGTCCAAGGATTTGGATCGCCAGCCAAGCGAATCAATGCCTTTACACATTATAAATCCCTGGGGGCTGATATTGTAGCTCTCCAAGAGACACATTTTACATCCTCATTCAACCCTCGATACCTTCACAGGGAATACCCTCTTTGCTTTTTTGCAAATGCCTCAGAAAAGAAGAGGGGGGTTGCCCTCTGCTTCTCCAGACATGTACCATTCACAGAAATTAAAACTATCAAAGACAAAGAAGGCCGCTACATCTTAGTGAAAGGCCACCTAGGCGAAACTTTAATTACCATTCTAGTATACTACGCCCCCAATACAAACCAAACGGCCTTTTTCCAGGCTCTTCTAAAACTTCTAGGACCCGAACTAGAGGGCGTGATAGTTCTAGCTGGCGATTCTAACCTAGCGTTAGATCTAATTAAAGACAAATCACACACTTCAAGCCTCCGACCCCCCCCCAGACAAAGTCGCAAATTTGCACAGACGCTACACCAATATGATCTGGTGGATGCTTGGCGAGAGGCCAATCCCACCGCTAGGGACTACTCCCACTATTCTAGAGCACATGGGCACTATTCCCGCATAGACCACATATTTCTCCCCTCAGGGGTGATACCAAAACTGAACTCAGCAAAAATATTATCAACCCCATGGTCGGACCATGACCCGATTATGGTTCAGCTTACAGGTCTTAATGACAAACCTACAGGTAATCACTGGAGATTAAATGAATCCCTACTTAGTGACGAATCCCACTGCATAGAGATATCAAGTCATATACAAACCTACTTTGAAAACAATATCCCGGGGGACACATCCCCCGCTACAAATTGGGCTGCACACAAGGCCACTATAAGGGGCTCCTTTATTCAGTTAGCCTCCAGACTGAAGAAAGCTCGCACTGAACTGATTTCTGCCAAGACCGGAGAGTTTGAATCTTTAGCCAAACAGCACAAGCGTTCCCCTTCACCCAACCTATTTAAAAAGCTAGAACAATCCCGACTGGAACTAAACATATGCCTTACTACAAGGGCCGAAAAACAGCTAAGGTGGACGAACCACAAATTTTTTACATGGAGGGATCGTCCAGGATCTCTACTGGCACATAAACTTACTCCCAGACATTCCCATCACACACTTCCCAAAATAAGGCTATCTGGAGGACAGCTCTCACAGAACCCCCAAAAAGTTCTTGATGAATTCTATGGGTTCTATGCCGATTTGTACAAGAAGCCACAGGTTGTGGCCCCCTCATCCATCAGGGAATTTCTGGGGACTCTTCCCCTCCCGACCATCACCGACGATCATAGAGAGCTAGTAGACCAACCATTCACAAGCGAAGAGGTCAATGACGCTACAAAATCTCTCTCACTTCACAAATCCCCGGGTCCGGATGGGTTTCCCAACATTTACTATAAAAAAATTTCCGCACAGCTAGCCCCACACCTGACCCTTTACTTCAATTCCCTGAGGGATGGGGGAACGGTCCCACCGGACGATAACAAGGCCTACATCAGTGTAATCCCTAAGCCTAACAAGGATTCTACCGATGTACGCAACTACCGCCCAATATCACTAATCAACTGTGACCTAAAAATCCTAACAAAGATATTGGCTCTCAGAATCAACTCCTTTCTAGAACAATATATACATAAAGACCAGTCGGGGTTTGTTGCAGGACGTCAGACCTTGGATCAAATTCGCAGATCCATTGCTCTGATCTCGGCGGCACGCTCTAACTGGGATAATCTTCCCGATCGGGAACTTCTACTACTGTCACTAGATCTTAATAAAGCTTTTGATAGCCTGAATTGGGACTATCTCTTTGTTACCCTCGAAACCATGGGATTTGGGTCCACATTTCTCTCGTTGATGAAAACGCTTTATAGTTCGCCGATGGCTCAAATCTCTATTAGAGGCCATAAATCATCTATCCTCCCGGTTCAGCGAGGTACTAGACAAGGATGCCCACTCTCCCCTCTACTATTTGCCCTGGCAATAGAGCCCCTGGCATTGGCCATTCGTTCTCACCCTAACATCCATGGGTTCCAATGTGGCCAACAAGAACACAAATGTGCACTATTTGCAGATGATGTCCTTATGTACATAACCAAACCCCAGACCTCTCTTCCAGAACTTTTATCCCTACTACACCGTTTCTCACTGATTTCAGGTCTGACTCTGAATACACAAAAAACCCTAGCACTCAATGTCTCTTTACTTCCTTCGGAAGTACAGCTCCTCCAAAACCTATATAGCTTCAAGTGGGCACCCCATTCCCTCCCATACTTGGGAATACAGCTGACCCCTTCGATAGCTACACTGTACAAAGCCAATTACCCCCCTTTAAAAAACTTAAAGAAGACCTTCGTGCTTGGACTGATTATTCCCTCTCTTGGTTTGGCAGAATCAATTCAATAAAAATGACCTTCTTACCCAGACTCCTATACTACTTTCGAACACTACCAGTGGCAATCCCAAGGGGAGACATGCAACACATACAAACTGAAGTCCTACGTTTCATATGGGGTAATAAAAAATCACGGATACGAAAGAAAACACTTTACACACCTAAACCTATGGGAGGACTCGGCCTTCCCAACTTACAAGCATACTATCACTCAGCGCAGATAGCTCAACTCATCCACACAACAGCCAGAGGTTCGGCCCCTCTATGGGTTTACATAGAGGCACTGGCGTGCCACCCAATTGCCATAGGAACACTGATGTGGCTTCCCAACCGTAAACGCCCACCTATAATGTGTCCTACACTATCACACTCACTGGCGATATGGGACAGGACAAGACATAGAGCATCCCTCGCATCATATCACACACCTCTAGCACCCATATTTTGTAACCCAGAATTTCCTCCCGGCCTTATCCCACAGCAGTTTCAATGGTGGCTCAATAAGGGTCTATTAAGAATTGGAGACTTCCTCTATGGCAATCAAATGCACTCGAGGGATTATTTCAAGGACAACTTTTCAATGCCCCCTACTGAAATTTTTAGATATAATCAAATTTCCTCATTTATCACTTCCAAACTTAAAAAGGGGGGTGGACCCATCACTCTTACTACTCTAGAACTGACCTGTCAAAATAGGAGCAATCAAAGAGGGCGAATCTCTGCTGTCTACTCTTCTCTTACTGAACCTGACACCAAATTATCATACATGACACAATAGGAGAGTGACCTGAACCTCTCCCTTGAAATGTCGGACTGGCAGGATATTGCCCATCGACTGTCAAAAATTTCTATTAATACTACCCTTATTGAAGCAAACTATAAGACACTGCTGCGGTGGTACTTAGTCCCTACAAGAATAGCAAAAATGCACCCATCTTCCTCACCTAATTGCTTTCGGCAGTGCGGACAGATGGGCACCATGCACCATGTTTGGTGGCAATGCCCACTGGTTGTCAGATTCTGGATCAGAATATATAACTTGATCAACTCAGTCACAGGTGTCAACATTCGACGGTCCCCAGAAAGTGCACTCTTTCACAAACTGCCAGATGAGGTCCCCAAAAAATCATCGAAACTCATAACCTATATCTTTCTGGCGGCCAGAATAACGATTGCGAGGAACTGGAAACATTCATGCATACCTCTAGACCAGGTAAAAAGCAAACTCAATTGGATCATGATCAATGACAAACTCACTCATACTCTCCATAACAAGTCAGAGATGTTTAATAAGATCTGGGACCCCTGGATCGAGCACATCTCTACCTGAGGAGGAACTCCAGGTGACCCTACCCTCCCTTCCCCTCCTCTCCCCCTCCACCCTATTTCTCTCTTCTTCCCTTCCCCTCCTTCCACTACCCCTCTCTTTTCTTCTTATTACTTCTTGTTTTTATTTTATTTCATTTTTAATTGCATGTTATCTGAAAGTATAATTTATACAACCTGGTTAATGATACTATGGATAAAATGTTACCGACAGGACAGGATGGCCAACACAAGCAGGGACGGAAAATCAACCCTGGAATTTTTTACAGGGTCACCGGTAGCCCTGAAGCCTTCCTACTCCTCTTTGGTACCACTATACCTGAAAATGACCCTTATTTAATTACCAGCGAGTATCAAACTCCAACTAAGGGCGCGAGCCATTCTACGAAAATGCTGCTTATAAGTTCCTTAATTACTAATTGTCAATAAGCATCATGTTAATGCACTGTTGAAACATTTATATGTTGAATTAATGATGACTTGGTTACCTGTGAAACGTTTGTTACTGTTTTGTACTTACCTCAATAAAAATATTGAAATATAAACTAGAAAGAGCCACTGAGGGAAGTGGCATGGGAGGTTTCCACTCTGCTAGAGAAAGTCACATGCCTGTTTACTGACTTACTGTTACTCCATCTATTGTGCAACTCAGACACTTGTTTGTGCGCTTTCTGAGTTGCACAATAGCTGGTGAAAACGGGGATTCCTTATGGAAACGATCATTTCAAAACCCTGCAACCAAAAGCATACCCTCAATGGACATGGCTCAGTGTTACAGCTTTAGTCAGCAATGGTGGCTTCAAGCTAATTTCTCCACCAAGGACTTTGACTTGATCGCCACTTTTGTCATTTCAGGATAAAGCCAAGAACAGACAAATCACCTAATGTAACATGTTTAAGCTGATAATAACACGCTCATGGTATGTTGCTATCCTTGTTTAGTTACATAGTTAACTAGAAAAAGTGTGCACATTTTGTACGGGATATTTAATATGGAATAGCATTAAAGCCCCATGCACACAGGATGTTTTTTTTCTCCTCCCCGGACACCTTTGCTCCAGGGGAGGAAATATCAGCATTAAAAACACACCTAAAGCCACGTTTTGCAAAAGCGTTTAGGCGCATCAAGCATCTGCGCGTTCATTCATTTCACTGGTCAGAATATTAATTTATTCTGGCCATGAGAATGAACACACAAGCGACAATCGTGACTAGCATTTAGGAGCATTTACACATGTTTAGGTGCATCCGTTTTTGCAGTAAAACACTCCTCTGCTGAACGCGCAAGTGATTTATTTTTTCTGCCAGCATCTTCTCATCACCTTCTTTCGGGTGCCAGGTTTCGGCCGTCTTGACTGGCCAGTCCGCTGGATAGCGTACACAACTCATATGTGCTGTAAAACAGTACAGCACAAGTCAGTCAGCAGGTCCCAGCCAAAAATGTATGTCCGGGACCTGCTGATCGGCTTAGCAAATCACAGTACAGAGCCCTGTGTTTACTAACAACACAGGACAGAGAGCAGCGACGTGGCTGTTTTTTTCTCCCTGCTTTCAACCACATTGATTAGTAAAAGCAGCACACATTATTATTATTATTATTATTAATAATAATATACAGGATTTATATAGCGCCAACAGTTCACGCAGCGCTTTACAACTTTACAGGGTAGACAGTACAAACACAATACACTTTAATACAGTAGGAATCAGAGGGCCCTGCACGTTAGAGCTTACAATCCAAGAGACATTGTTAGGCACATAGTTAACCCTTGATGCCCCTAGATTTTAACCCCTTTCCAGCCAGTCTCATTGGTACAGTGACAGTGTATATTATTATTAGAACTGATCACTGTATTAGGCAGGCCAAAGATGGTGCAAATTTCTTTCATGCAACCACGGGTTGCAGGAAAGAAATTTGCATGATTCCCCTCCATCAAAACAGATCGTGCTGACAGGGGAATCCCTCCTGCCAAGTAAATGTCTGCTCCCGGTGGGGGAAGCCATCCCCGCCCGGAGAAGATAGTGGTTATTGCTAGCGGCTATAGCAGCTGCTAGCTAGACTCGCAAGTGATTCCAGCAGGTTGCTTGTACCCAAGTTGATCGATCGATTAACTTGGTACATTCAGCCTGCCCACACACGGGTCAAATCTCGACCGGTTCCTGCTGAATCGGCCAAGATTCAAACCGTCTATAGCCAGTGATATTAGTGTCAGTTCCCACCCAGTGTCAGTTAGTGCCAGATTGTCCGCCGCACTATGACAGCTATCTATTTACAACACAGAGCTCTCTTCCACAAATGACAGAGCCAATCAGTAGGTCCCAGCGATCAATCAACTTGTGCTGTAACAAACCGCAGCAGAGCAGGGGTGGCGGGATCATGCGCATGCCCCTTACCCGGAAGCACTGATCACATATCAGATACGTGATCCAGAACACAGCAGCCGCCCTGCCGCAGTAAATGTACATGGGGTGGTTGCTAAGTAGTTATTATTTGTTGTATGTACCCATAGTAGGGAAAAGAAACAATAGTGCACATTTTGTTTTTTGTTTTTTATCTTACCTAAAACACAGAAACTAAATAGTTAACCTTTTTTTTTTATAATGTACCTAAAACCACACTGACCTTGACACTATCTTGAATCAAGCCCTAGTGTAGCCATTTTATTATTTATTTTACACAGACATTTGCCTACATTCTTCTTTAGCTAGGATAAAAAGATGCATAGGGGTGGATTTACTAAAGGCAAATAGATTGTGCAGTTGCTCCAGAGCTTACTAAATGAGCAGAAGCTCTGCTCACCTCCATCATCCAGGCATGTGCAAGCAAAAGTGCTGTTTTTTTCCATGCATGTGATTGGATTTTCCTTGCAAAGTGAAGCTTCACCTCATTTACTAAGCTCTGGAGCAAATGCACTTGGAGTCACAGCCAGCTTCCCACAGTAAACATGGCCGTGCTGGGGACCAGCGAAGAACCGGCCCAGGTGGGGGACAGCTCTGAATCTCTGAACAGGTAAGTGTCCTTTTATTAAGAATCAGGAGCTACAGTATTTGGGTGAAGTTCTTCTTTAACCGCTTGCTAACCCACCACAGTACATTTACTGTGGTAGTTTAACTCATACAGGCACAATCACGGAAGACTGCGCTGTCATTTGCTGCAGCACAAGCTGATCAACGGGTCCTAAACAATGATTCATGGTCCGGACCAGTTGATTGGCTCAGCGAATCACATAAGAGAGCCTTGTGTTGGTATACAGCAGCAATGTGTGTTTTATTCTCCCTGCAAAGCAGGGACTAAAAACCAGCACCTATCAGTGCTCTTCAGTGCCACCTATCAGTGCCCTTTCATTGCCACCTATCAGTGCCCTTCATTGCCAACCTATCATTGCCAACCATCAGTGCCACCTTATCAGTGCCATCTATCTGTCCTGCCTCATCAGTGCCACCTATCAGTGCCGCCTATCAGTGCCGCCTATCAGCGCACATCAGTGAAAGAGAAAAATTACCTGTTTTCAAAATGTTATATTATGAAACAGTTTTGTTTTGTTTTTTCAAAATTTTAGCAAAAAATAAACAACCCAGCAGCAATTAAATACCACCAAAAGAAAGCTCTATTTGTGTGAAAAAATGTCATTTGGGTACACTGTAGCATGACCGCGCAATTGTCATTCAAAGAGTGACAGCGCTGAAAGCTAAAAATTGGTCTGGGCAGGAAGGGGGTTTAAGTGCCCAGTAAGCAAGGTGTCCAGTGCTGTCTACACCAGGGCTGGTTCTTCAGGGTCCCCAGATCTGCTACAAGCCAGCTTTGACTTCCTGGTGTTTCACAGCCTGCTTCCCTCTGTGCATGCATGAGAGGCGCTGTGCTGTGTGAATGGTCCCGCAGTCTCCTGGGACTTGTCACATGTCCCAAGAGGTTCCAGGGTAGGGGGAGGGGTTGAGCTTCCGCAATTCTTGCCTAGGTGGGAAAAGTGGAAGGTGGGGGGGCTTCCTGTTAGGAAAAGGTACCTGCTTCCAGAAAAGGAGGAAAAAAGAAAGAAAGAGAGGACGAAAGCAAAAAAGGAGGAAGAAAGCAAAAAAGGAGGAAGAACGCTGGAAGGAGGAGGAAGAACGCTGGAAGGAGGAGGAAGGACGCTGGAAGGAGGAGGAAGGACGCTGGAAGGAGGAGGAAGGACGCTGGAAGGAGAAGCAAGGACGCTGGAAGGAGAAGCAAGGACGCTGGAAGGAGGAGGAAGGACGCTGGAAGGAGGAGGAAGGACGCTGGAAGGAGGAGGAAGGACGCTGGAAGGAGGAGGAAGGACACTGGAAGGAGGAGGAAGGACACTGGAAGGAGGAGGAAGGACACTGGAAGGAGGAGGAAGGACGCTGGAAGGAGGAGGAAGAACGCTGGAAGGAGGAGGAAGGACGCTGGAAGGAGGAGGAAGGACGCTGGGAAACACACAGATCACAGAGACAGTAGGGACCATCCGGATTGCGCAGCGCAACTCGCGCATGCGCAGTAGGGAACCTGGCTGTAAAGCCGCAAGGCTTCACTTCCTGATTCCCTTACCAAAGATGGCGGTGGCAGCATCCGAGGCACGAGGGACGGTTCGGCCTTAGGTGCCGACATCGCGGGCGCCCTGGACAGGTAAGTGTCCTTATTTTAAAAGGCAGCAGCTGCAGTATTTGTAGCTGCTGACTTTAAAAAAAAAATACATTTGCGGGACTTCCGCTTTAAGTGAAGTTCCACTTTAAATGGACCCAGATGTGGGGGATATAGGTGGCAGTGGGCCCATTTCCAAATTTTGATCTGTGCCATCTTGGGTCAAAAAACAGAGGACCCACCTATGTAAAAGAAGCCACTTCCACCCTGACTGCCCCGATTTGCCTCCTCTTCGCCCCCATTGCAGGTATTCCCACACATACCCTGAACCTGATACATACTTTATTTTGTGCCATACAGTGGACCATAGCCATGAACTGGAAATCCCAATCGATCCCATGGGCCCAAGTTCTTCACCGAATGGAAGCCATCTGCCTGGTGGAGAGATTGTTCCATTCCACAATGGACACCATGCATATCTTTGACAAGAAATGGTCAGGATGGTTGTTAGATCAACTATTGCAGGCCCAGGCTCCAAATCCTCCCGTGTAATAAGTTTATTCGTATGACACATTTATACTAGCACGTCCGTGCCCATCTATTCTTTGGCAAAATAGAATAGCCCCCTATATCCATGGTATTTTTGGTAGTAACAATGAATTCTCTTGTTGATAGCAGCTATAGTTTTGTTCGTAGTTTACTTATGACGACCATAATATTTTTTTTAAAAAAGAAAAAAAATATTGATGAGTTTCAAGTCTATACCTTACCAACCGATAGACGTTCAGCCCAGCTTTTGTTAGGGTTTCATCCTGTTAATTGTAATAAGTCTATGTCGTTTATATGCGAATGTCATGATCTGTACTATAGCCTTAAGTTACACCTTGTAATCGGTCTGTACATGATAGTATATTTACAATTGCCTGTATATGTTTTCTACTTTCTCATCAATAAAAAGTTTGTATTAAAAAAAAAAAAAAAAAGAAGCCACTTCCTTTTAGTGCAAGGGGCGGTTGTCTTTTCATATTCCCGGAGTTCTGATTGAACAATTGGGCTTCTGGGTGGGAAGAGTGCAAAAAGTTGGAGCTGGACTTTAAAAACAAGAGTGATGTCTGTCATTAGCTGTCATACATTTCCCGATTCTGGGACTGTAGTGGTCACAGCCCTCCCCCCTATCCAGCCACTCACCAGAACCATTCACTGCCGAAGCTGGGTACAGAAAACACCCCCCAATGAATGAAGATCCCGAACTTGACGTCATCGAACCAGTCCGGGATGGGTCTGGCGTCCAGTGACTCCCAGGTGGGCTCATACTTGGCTCCAGCCCCCCCGAGCTGTGCCCCCAGGAGGAGTAGAAAGACGGCCTGTAGAGGGAGCGCTCCGTCCATTGCCGACCCCCAGAGATCGGCGTCTGTCTTCTTCCTGGACGGTCACATGACACGGAGAGGCGGTGTAAACCTCCCGCAGTGTGAGTGTACACAGAGCAGTCTGCCCAGCATGTCACATCACTATACTAGACGTGTAGCAATTGGCCATGGACTATTGTGATATGTCAGCTCTGTGCTAATGTTAGTAGTGATCTCCTTTCTAGTAATCCCACAGATCGCAGTGTTAAGCACACCCTTACTGTAAACTCTGCTTTATTTTTACACAATTAAAATCGTTCACTTCCTCTATTGTACATCATAAAAACAACAGGCGAATCCAACACAGAGCAAAGTCATCAACTAATAGCCAATCAAAATGAATCTTTCATTGATGTGCCTGCATTCATACAATCTATAGCTCTCTGCACCCCTGTATTATATAAAGCATGTGATGTGCAATATGAGTTGGCTTTATATGACTAGTTATCCCATTAGTGATGAGACAGTCTCTCAGCAGAGCGCTGGCAGAGGTTTGCCTTGGTAGAGTTACCACCTCAACCCTTTAAGCCCAAACACATTTATTACACAGGTTCTGTGGCTGATTAAGGTTGTAATTAATATCACTTATCTGCATTAAATTAGCCTCAGAACCTGTGTAATTCATATGTGTTCGGGTTTTAAAGGGATGAGGTGGCAACCCTACATGGTGGATTTCTGCAGTCCACCGGGCATGTCACAAACTGGCAAATAGGGGCCTTCCTTATATACTGTACTCTTTACTCGCTCTCCCAGGGCTCAGTGAGAGAAATTCATTGGGGTCTTTCTGACAGGGGGTGTATAGGATTGTGCTGGGGTATTCCCTGCTCTCTCTGAAGTTATTGTCCTTATTAGGGTTGCCACCTGTCCGGGATTCACCTGGACAGTCCAGGTTTTGAATCGTGGCCGGGTTTCAGGCAGGGTGAAGCCCGGACACTTTGTTCAGACTGGGCTGTGGCTCGCCAAGTAACAAAGACAGTCCCACACAAATCTGTTGCCATCCAGGAGCTGCAGATAACTGTCTGAGGGCAGGTTTGGTATTACTAGGGGCAGGGCAATAATGTCAGCAAGAGCAATTTGGCCACACCCAATGTTAGCTGCAGCACGCTATGCGCAGCACATTACTCCTCTCCTTGGGGCACCCAGAGGTGTCCAAGGCCGCTAAAGTGTTTGGGTTTCGCTTGAAGAAAAGGTGGCAACCCTAGTCCTTATAGGAACTTTCTCTATGTCCTTATTAAAATAGAAGAGCAGGATTGAAGACCCTGGGGGTTATTTACTAAAGGCAAATCCACTTTGCACTGCAAGTGGACTTGGAAGTGCAGTCGCTGTAGATCTGTTGGGGACATGCAAGGAAAAAAAAACAGCATTTTAGCTTGCACATGATTGAATGATAAAATCAGCAGAGCTTCCCCTCCTTTCAGATCTTCCACTCAGATCTACAGCGACTGCACTTCCAAGTGCACTTGTAGTTCAAAGTGGATTTGCCTTTCGTAAATAACCCCCCCCCCCCCAGTGTTCTAAGAAATGCCCCCATCAAAAAATGCCTCCAATGGGTCTGCGCATGCGCAGTAACAAACGTCACTCCAGCTGATATGTTGATCAGCTTGCGTGACATCAACACAGCGCATAGTCAGAGGCATTATCCGATGCTATGCAAACAGTGAAGGGTGAATGTACTTGTCAGATTCTGCGTGGCTGTTGTGGGCTGGGTTTTGCCTGTATTGAACGCCATGTTTTCTGTCTGTTGCACGGCGGGTTCAGTGTGCTAAACGGCATATTTTGTCTGTATCTACGGGCAGGTTAAAACACACACAAAACCCGCCCTTCAAGACACCCACAACCCGCCCCGCAATAGCGAGGCAGAATTTGACAATTACATTCTCCCTTGGCGCTTAGCAGATCGTCGAATACTGCCTCCAACGATCTGCACATGCGCCGTGTTGACGTCCCTTTAGCTGATCAATATATCAGCTGTAATGACGTTGGTTACTGCGCATGCGCATGCGCATACCCATCGGAGGCATTTTTCGACAGGGGTGGGGGGTATTTCTCGATAGAACACCAGCCTTTTTCAGAGTCTGGACGGTTGAGTGACAGCAGACTTTAGCACGCTGTCAGCTGAATATGGGTCACAGGAGTGCAGAACTAAGTGCATTCCTGTGACCCACAGGAGAAGTAGGGCCAAAAGAGCTTTGGCCCTGGGCTGGGTACACACGTGAATTTTTTTTTCCTTTACCAAAGCTGGCTGAACAGAAAAAAATAATTGAGAGGTTGCTGTACTAACACTTGTCATTTTTTATTGCTGTTCGTGCTCCGAGATTCACCCTCTCTATTAGTCCTGTTTACCATTATCATTGAAAGTGAAAGTAAAATAAAATCCCAAATTTTAGGTTGTCCCCAGAAAAGTAATAGAGGGGAAAGTGACACCCTTGGACTCCTTCACTTTGGAGGGATTTCCTCCCATTTTCTGTTTTGGTTATGGGATAGGAAGTGAAGGGAAAGCTCCCCATTGGTACACAGATGGCAAATAACGAAAAGGGGTTATAACCCTCCCTTACTCTATCCAAAATGAAAAAAAAGTTTTGGCTATAGTTACACTTTACTTGGTGATTGGCAGCAAACCTCTGCTTAATGTGAATTGGCTCAATCGTGTGCAAACAGATTCAGGCCAAACAATTGCAGTGTTCTGTTAACCAATCCTCTTGTAATATTCTACTGTCTGAGAATCATCAAACCTTCAGAACCTGAAAAGAGCAGCCTAGGTGATAATGGCATATGTTAACAAGTAACTGGATATTAAAGGATTTATGAATATGAAAGCAATTTCTCCATCACTGACAGTTCACAAATCAGGCTTCATGGTTCCTATATTTTATGGCTGCCCTTTATATTAATCAAGTTGAAAGAGCAGCTGTTGAAGCGCTGTTTGCATCTACATTTTGTGCATTACCATAGATGTATTGGGCGTGTATAACAAAAAAAAGAGTTCTTTCCAGCATAGTTCAAAGGTATTCTGGGTAGGGAATCAAACTGGGCAAAAAAGTATTTTCTGCCAATTTGAATGAGTATTTTTTTTTTCAGAGTTTAATGGCTTTGGACTTCTGATATTAACATAGATCATGTGCATACTGTACTCTGAACTCTGCAATCTGTGCATAGGGCACCCCTGAACTCTGCAATCTGTGCATAGCGCACCCCTGAGCTCTGCAGTCTCTGCAAAATGTTCCCCTGAACTCTGCAATCGGTGCATAGCGCACCCCGGAGCTCTGCAGTCTCTGCAAAATGTACCTCTGAACTCTGCAATCTGTGCATAGGGCACCCCTGAACTCAGCAATCTGTGCATTGTGCACCTTTTAACTCTGCAATCTGTACATAGCGCACCCCTGAGCTCTGCAGTCTCTGCAAAATGTACCCCTGAACTCTGCAATCTGTGCAATGTGTACCCCTGAACTCTGCAATCTGTGCAACATGTACCCCTGAACTCTGCAATCTGTGCAAAGTGTACCCCTGAACTCTGCAATCTGTGTGTAGCGCACCCCTGAACTCTGTAAGTAGCGCAATTCTTGCATTTAACACCTTCAAGACCCTACCACTGTTAGTGTAATTTAGCCACACCGACCATTTGATGTGGTTCGGGGGGATTGGAGGAGGGGTCGTGGCTGAGTTCCTGCACTTATTCTCTGAGAATTAAAAACCCTGCAAATTGCGTAATTATTTTGGGCCAATAAATATGTAGTGGGTATACATACCGTAAGTAAATAGGCTGATCCAAAATGGCTTTAGTATATACACTGTCATATTCCTGCAAAATTAATACTTACATGCTATTTTCCAAGGTTTCATTACATTAAACTATCAGTTTTCTAATTTCTATATTCTAAAGCCCCATACACACGCGCGGATTATCCGAGGACCAGGTCCGTCAGACCATGTCCGTCATACTTTGTCTGATGTTGGTTTTGCGTACACACGGTCGGACAAAGTTGGCGGAAAATCCGATCATTCTGAACGTGGTGACGTTTGTTGCTTACGACGGGACTACGTAGAGGCTAGTAGCCAATAGCTTTGGTCTTGTAATGTGATCTGAGCATGCGTAGCACTTTGTCCGTCGGACAACCGTACACACGATCGGATTTGGTGTGATCGGACCGTGTTGTCTGAAAATCTTTCCAGCAGGAGATAGGACCTTGTCCGTCGGACAATCCGACGTACACTGTCCGATGGTGCATACACACGGTCTGATTTTTCAACAACATTGTCCGATCGGACAGAATCCATGCAAAAATCTGACCGTGTGTATGGGGCTTAAGGGGTGACAGGTGTCACTGTTGCTTCAAAACTGCTTCTTTCCCCTACAAATCTATGGAAGTGCCAAATCAGCTTCAGGCGGGTCAACTGAATTTTACAGAAGCATCCCAAACTGATGCCAAAAGTCAGCTGCACTTGCCCATCAAAGCCCATGAATGTTCCCTCTCTTTCGGTTCCAGTGAGAGTGGGCACCAGGACAAGGAACACAGACAGAAATAAAAACCTGAAAGCAGTATTAACCTCTCATCACTCTATGCAAAAAAAAAAAAAAAAAAGTTTGAGTTAATGGGTGTGTTGGCCTCAAGAAGGAGAGGAGAACTGTTATGGAAACATTCCACACTGCCTCTCTTATATTCCTTGACTGGCTTAAAGTGATTCTAAAACCTATGTTTTTTTCCTTACCAAAGAAGTTATACTTACCTGCTCTGTGCAAGGATTTTGCACAGAGCGGTCTCTTATGCCGCGTACAGAAGGCCGGACTTTCCGGCATCTAGGTCAGACGGTCTTTCCGAACGAACGGACTTGGCAACATACGAACGGACTAAGTCCGGTCGAAAGTCCATTCCTTCGAACATGGTGACGTAAACGGGACAAAAAATTAGCCAGTAGCCAATAGGTGCCCTTGCGTCGTATTTGGTCCATCGGACCAGCACACAGGTGAACGGTTTTCCCGATTTGAGTCCATCGGAATTGAGTCAGTTGGATAGATTTGAAACATGTACTGTTTCTAGGTCCGCCGGAATTTTTTCCCGAAAAACGAACGGATTAGCCCACACACAATCGAATTGTCCGACGGACTAATCCCGTTGGACCTAGTTTGCCGGAAAGTCAGGTCGTGTGTACGCGGCATTACCTACTTTTCTGAAGTCCTTCGTCTGCGCTCTCTGCTTCTCCTCTTCTCCATGTGCCCCCATAGCAAGCCATTTGCTTATGGGGCACATATGCAGGCACACTCCCGAGCCATGCTGTGTGTATCCATAGACACATACAGCATGGCTTGACCTCACCCCTGCTCCCTCCTCACAGGATTTGTTAGGTCAGGCTTGAAGATCAGTTGCTATAGCAGTAGCGAGACTACCACCGACCAGCAGGACAGGTACACAGGTATTCACCCTGGTGAATGACGTGGGCTCACCTGGGGTGCGAAGTCTATGTACTAGCTGGTGTTCACCAGAGATCCTGATGGTGGAGATGGATTTTGCTGCGTGTTAGTATTCGGGTCGATATCCTCAGGATCGCCCCACCAGGAGGTGAGCAAGCCGAGGTCTAGAAGCGGATAAGCAGGTAAGGATCAAACTGAAGCATAGTCAGTAAAACAAGCCAAAGGTCAGTAAGGAGTAGTTGCAGGTTGGGATCAGGCAGAAGCAAAGTCGAGAAACAATCCAAGGATCAATAACGAATAGTAGCAAAATATGGACGGCAGCAGGGAAGATGAGAGCGAGACACTGGCTGAAGGGAGCACAATAATCTGACAAACAGAAAGTGCAGAGACATGGCTTAAATCAGGAAGTTCATGGGAGGAGCAAAGAGTTCAAGGTTCATCAGATGTCAAAGCACAAAGCATCTCAGGTAGCTCAGCGAGAAGAGTCATTGCCAGACACAGCCATGCTGTATGTGACAATTTGATTGACAGCAGCAGGAGCCAACGGCTCCGCTGCTGCCTCTGTCCCCATGAGAGCAAGGAGAGAGACCAGCACTGGATCGATACAGGACTCGGGTAGGTATTTAGGGAGGTGGTGGGGGCAAACAGCCAGTGAAAGTTTTTTCTACCTTAATGCCTGTAATGCATTAAGGCAAAAAAAACTTTTGGCTTTAAAACCAATTTAATCTTCTAAAACCGCTAGTGGGTTGGCTGTCATTCAATTCTGTTGGCTGCAGTACGTCCAGAGTTACTGACCCCAAACAGTATGCAGGTTAAGAGTCCTGACTGCATGTTGACTTCACTTGCTGTGTTCTCTTTGTGGTTCAGTAAATCAGAATGCATTAAATTTACAGAATCTGCATAACAGCTTACAAAAGGAAGCCAGTAGATGGCAGTCTACATATTTCTTATGGCGTGTTCCTCTAAGGGGCTTTTTGCAAAAGGTACACATTATGCTTTTGTTTTGAATAATAAGGGTCACCAAAAAAAAAAAACACACCCCTTCCCCTCCAAAAAATATCCTTGTCCTGTAATTAAATTCCCCAGACTTTAACTGGTTGCTGGCTCATTGCCACTTCTGCCTCTTTGCTATGTTCTGGGTTCTGTGTTAGACACTGATTGACTCTTTAGGTAGAGGCAACTCATTTCTGACTTGAAGTATAGCTTTATAGAAGGCAAAACTTTTTTTTTCAGTTTTGGATAGATTGCAGAGAAATTAGAACCCCTGAGAGTTTTTATTGCTGTCTGTTCCCCAGTTAAGGAGATTCCCCCTCTCTATTTGTCCTGTTTACCATTATCATTGAAAGTGAAAGTAAGAAAATCCCAAATTTTGGGTTGTCCCCAGAAAAGTAATAGAGGGGAAACCTGCCAATGGGGACGCTAGTTCTGGTGATCTGGGGGTCCCCAAGGAATTCCCTACTTTGCAGGGATTTCCTTTCACTTCCTGTTTGGCTATGGGACAGGAAGTGAAGGTAACTCTCCTCAATGGGACAAAGATGGCAAAAACAAACCTTACAGGGGTTATAACCTTCCCTTGCTCTATCCAAAAATAAAAAAAAATATATATAGTTCTACTATACGATACGCTTTGAGCCTACATGGTTTTGAATGTATACTACTTCATCCCTCTCCCTTCAATAATTTGAAAAAAAAATCTGTTAAGAGACAGAAGCATAGGTGACAGGAAGCAAGGATACCTAATAAACTCCATTTCACTGTGTACTAATGTATTTGACCCCCATATGGTTCCTGAATTAAACAGACAGCTAAAAAGGTGAAAGAATGGGGCAGAAAAGCATTTTCCCATTAAATATGTTCTTGCATAGAACAATAGAACAATATGTAACTATCATAAGTCAAAGAAAAACAATGACGATGATTAAACTGGAACCAAACTTAACATTTTATAGCTGAAAGATGAATTCACATTGGTTGCTTGGGATCACTGCACTTTGTCTTGCCTAGTCAAACATACATACAAGTCATTTGCATGCTTTAAATACTGTAAACATTTTGTAAATACAGGAACCTACGTGAAGATTTACTGTAACAACATTTTTAAAATTCACTTTACATCTAAGCCGTTCAACATGATTTTAAAGCAGTATGACCTTTGTGGAGGAAATTGCTTTCACACATTGTGGTCTGTGAGTACCTGTGTATTGTCTTGAATATTAGTGTCAGGAATCTAGTTGTTAGGTAATTTGGACCGGGTATAATCCCCAATCCTCATTAAATTAGTAGGTACGATGCCCGCTGGGAGTGGAGATGCGACTCAGTGTACATCTTGCAGCATGTATGTGTTCCTTGATCATCCAATCGAGGGCGAATACTGCTGTGCAAAATGTAAGCACATTGTTTCCCTGGAAGTCCAGGTTCTGAATCTGGGGAAGCAACTGTCAGCATTGAGAAGTCCCTCCCTACTAAAAGAGAGCCAGGAACATACATGGCAGGTGCCGGCAGGGGCCAGCACAGAGGCGGGTGGAGACAAAGAGGTACAGACACTAGGAAAGAGTAGATGGGTGACAGTCAGGCAGGGTAGAGGGGAAAGTGCCAGGGAAGCCATTGGAAACTATAGTGCCATTTGTACTACTAAAAATGATATGAAAAACACCAGAGCAAAACATAATAATTCATTAAAGTGTTTGTTCACCAATGCCAGAAGTCTGCCAAGCAAAATAGGTGAGTTGGAAGCTCTGGTGCATGAGGAGAGCTATGATGTAATCGGTATTGCTGAATCTTGGCTTCAATCTTCACATGACTGGGCTATTAATATTCCTGGCTATGCACTGTTTCGGAGAGACAGGGTAAAAAGGAAAGGTGACGGGGTCTGTCTCTATGTGAGAAGTGATCTCAAAGCAAGCGTGAAAGAGGACCTGGTTGATGGAGAGTGTGATGAGTCTGAAGCATTATGGGTGGAACTGCATATAGATGTGCGTAGTTCAAAGTTAATCATTGGAGTTTGTTATAGACCACCCAATGTTAACGAGGAGGTGGATACTCAGCTTCTTGCACAGATGGAAAGGGATGCAAGGGCTGGGACGGTGATAATAATGGGGGATTTTAACTACCCAGAAATTGACTGGAGTAATGGGACTGCTGGGACAGTTAAAGGGCAAAAATTTATAAACCTATTACAGGACAATTTTATGGTCCAGTTTATTGAGGCCCCAACTAGGAATAAAGCTCTGTTGGACCTGGTAATCTCAAACCATGCAGAGCTTATTACTTATGTTCAGATAAAGGAACACCTGGGTAGCAGTGATCATAACATGATTTCATTTGATGTTAGCTGTAAGCAAGAAATACATACGGGAAAGATAAAAAACACTCAACTTCAAGAGAGCACATTTTCCAAGGATGAGGGCTGCTCTCCGGGACTTAGACTAGGAGGGAATATTGGCATTGATAAACACAGTACAGAAATGGGAATTCTTCAAAAAGACTGTTTGGGACCTCACTGCAAAGTATATTCCCAAGTATATGCCAATAAATTTAAAAGGCTAAAAATAAAACCTATGTGGCTCACGGTCAAAGCTAAAAAAGCTATAAACAATAAGAAAGGAGACTTTAAAAAATATAAAAATTAAGGAACACTAGTGTCATTTAAATGTTTCAAAGAATTTAACAGAATATGTAAAAAGGAAATCAAGGATGCAAAAATTCAAAACAAACGACAGATTGCAAAAGATAGTAGGACAAACCCCCCAAAAATTCTTCAAATATATTAATGGTAAAAAGGTCAGGTCTGAGCATGTAGGCTCTTTACAAAATAATCTAGATTGGGTGACTGGGGACAAGGAAAAGGCTAATTTATTAAATACTTTCTTCAGCTCTGTGTATACAAAAGAGCATGGGGTAGCTCATGTCCATAATTGGGGTGGTATTGAAACAGCCCAGAATGATCCACAATGGCTTAAAAGTGATATGGTCCAGAAATATTTAGACAGAATAAAGGTGGATAAAGCACCTGGACCTGATGGCATCCACCCACGGATCCTAAAAGAATTGAGCTCTGTAATTTCAAAGCCATTGTATTTAATTTTTAGGGACTCATAAATGACGGGAATAGTACCACTGGATTGGCGCAGGGCGAACATGGTGTCTGATTTTAAAAAGGGAACAAAGTCTTTACCAAGTAACTATAGACCTGTTAGTTTAACTTCTATAGTTGGTGTGACAAAACGTCCCTACACTCCTCTTGAGTGCTTTCGTCATATACCACTTCCTCCCAGTCTGAATATAGATCTCAGACATTCCAACCGCTCCCAAGCACAAAACGAGACAAGACTTGCTTAGTGCTAGCATGGACTGTTTTATTAGAACCAAAATGACAGTATTTATAATACAGTAGAAGAGGAGATCCCCCCCCCTCCTGCTCATATTACTCTAACAATACACCTGTAACAAATTAACATGAGCTAATTAACTAATCCATTTAAGCAGCCGATGTGACTCTGTGCCCATCAGGATTTCACCGAGCTTCACACAGTAGATTCAAAATTATCATAAGTACAACCACAAGACAGCAGGAGCTCCATTAGGAGTCGGCCCGTCTCCTACATTGTACAGAGGACAATGTGATCAGCTCTCTCAATTAACATCTTGAGTTCATCAACAAACTAAGAATAGTCTTTACATATATCCTGCATTGAATCTGACTAGCACAGATTATAGTGGGTTTCTCATTCACCCTGTGCCCTAGAGACACAGGGTGATTTACACATAAGAGGGTCCGGGGAAGCTGGACAAGGAGCCTCCAGAACTCTCCAGGGCAAGCTGAGTTCCACAAACCCCCGACCCAAAGTCACTCCTGTCACAGTTGGGAAGATACTGGAGCATTTAATAAAAGATCACATAAACGAGTTCTTGCTGGAAAAAATGTATTTAAGCAACAGACAGCATGGATTCATGAAAGACAGAAGTTGTCAAACAAACCTGATTTCTTTTTATGAGGAGGTAAGTAAAACCTTGGACAGAGGCATGGTGGTGGATGTGGTATACTTGGATTTTGCAAAAGCATTTGATACAGTTCTGCACACACGGCTCATGTGTAAGGTAAAGTCTACAGGCTTGGAAATATCAGTTTTAAAATGGATAGAAAACTGTCTAAATGACAGAATTCAGAGAGTAGTGGTTAATGATTCTTACTCTGAATGGTCTAAGGTTATCAGTGGTGTACCCCAAGGTTCAGTGTTGGGAACCTTACTTTTTAATATCTTTATAAATGATATAGGGTCTGGGATCAAAAGTAACATTTCTGTCTGTGCAGATGACACCAAGCTATGCAGTGGAATAACGTCCTTACAGGATGTCTCCAATTTACAAGCCAACCTCAATGCAATGTCTAATTGGGCGACTATGTGGCAGATGAGGTTTAATGTTGATAAATGTAAAGTTATGCACTTGGGGGCTAATAATATGCATGCATCATACATACTAGGGGGAGTTCAACTGGGGGAATCTGTAGTGAAAGATATGGGGGTTTTGGTAGATCATAACCTCAATAATAGCATGCAATGCCAAGCCGCGGTTTCCAAAGCGAGCAAAGTCCTTTCTTGTATTGAGAGAGGTATGGATTCCAGAGAGAGAGATATATCATTTTGCCCCTGTACAAATCATTAGTAAGACCTCATCTGTAATATGCAGTTCAGTTTTGGGCACCAGTTCTAAAAAAGGATCTCGGGGAACTGGAGAAAGTGCAGAGAAGGGCAACCAAACTGATAAGAGGCATGGAGGAGCTCAGCTATGAGGAAAGATTATAGGAACTGAATTTATTCACTCTTGAGAAGAGGAGAATACGGGGGGATATGATCAACATGTTTAAATATATAAGGGATCCATATAGTGAACTTGGTGTTGAGTTATTCACTTTACAGTCAACACAGAGGACAAGGGGGCACTCTTTACGTCTAGAGGAAAAGAGATTTCATCTACAAATATGGAAAGGTTTTTTCACAGTAAGAGCTTTGAAAATGTGGAATAGACTCCCTCCAGAGGTGGTTCTGGCTAGCTCAGTAGATTGCAGAGATTGATTTAGATAGAGTTAGAGTAAAGGAACCACCGCTCCAGGATAGCCCTTCAGGGCGAATGCTCTTCTTCCTATCAAGGAGCCCCAGGTGCTGGCTGATACATACACAATAGGCAGGAAGTAACAGAAAAACTCTGGATAGCTGCACACCGGAAAAAGATAAAATCCTGTGTTGTTTATTGAAAATCAAAGATCACATCACATCAAATGGTCCACAGCAAAGGAAAAAGGGTTCCAAATCTGATGCGTTTCGCACTATAATCAGTGCTTATTCATAGCTTTGAGTAAGCACTGATTATAGTGCGAAACGCGTCAGCTGTACCCCTTTTTCCTTTGCTGTGGACCATTTGATGTGATGTGATCTTTGATTTTCAATAAACAACACAGGATTTTATCTTTTTCTGGTCTGCGGCTATCCAGAGTTTTTCTGTTACTTCCTGCCTAGCTCAGTAGATTGCTTTAAGAAAGGCCTGGATACATTCCTAAATGTACATAATATAACGGGGTACTAACATTTATAGGTAAAGTTGATCCAGGGAAAATCCGATTGCCTCTTGGGGGGATCAGGAAGGAATTTTTTCCCCTGCTGTAGCAAATTGGAGCATGCTCTGCTGGTTTTTTTTTACTTCCTCTGGATCAACTGTGGGTGTAGAATTGGGTATATTGGATTGTACAATATTTTTATTTTATTTTTTATTTTTTTATGGTTGAACTGGATGAACTTGTGTCTTTTTTCAACCTAACTAACTATGTAACTAAACTATGTAACTATGTAAGGCAGGAGCCTGGCGGACCAGATGGGTCAACTAGAGATACTGTTGTACAAGGAGGCTTTGGATTTTGTGGGAATTTCAGAGACCTGGTTCAACAGCTCTCATGATTGGCTGGCAACCATTCAAGGGTATACCCTTTATAGCAGGGATATAGAGGGTAAAAAAGGGGGAGGGGTATGCCTATATCTCAAGAATAATGTACAAGTGAATGTGAGAAATGACATCACTAAGGGCGCTAGGGAGGAGGTGGAATCCTTATGGGTAGAGCTCCAAAGGGATGAAGCTAAGAGGAAAATAATACTGGGAGTATGTTATAGGCCCCCTAACCTGAGGGAGGAGGGGGAGACAGATCTCCTATCACAAGTTGGATTAGCAGCAAGGATGGAAAATGTTATCATAATGGGGGAATTTAATTATCCAGACATAGACTGGGCGGAGGGAACCACGCTGTCACGATCCGGGTATGGCGGGGAACAGGAGGTGGATCCCCTATGTCAATGAGGCGATAGCACGGGTTGTATTGGAGGACCGGTTCTAATGTTGCTACTGGTTTTCACCAGAGCCCGCCGCAAGGCGGGATGGACTTGCTGCGGCGGTAGCAACCAGGTCGTGTCTTCCAATAGCAACTCGACCCCACTGACAGCTGAGACAGGCGCGGTACACAAGGATAAGGCAGAGGCAAGGTCAGACGTAGCAAAAGGTCAGGACAGGTAGCAAAGGTTCGTAGTCGGGGGCAACGGCAGAGGTCTGGATACACAGTAGGAGCAAACACAAAATACGCTTTCACTGGGCACTATAGGCAACTCAAGATCCGGCAATGACAGGAAGGGGAAGTGGGTTAATAAGGGAAAGGATGTAACAAGATTGGGCCAGGCACCAATCAATTGTGCACTGGCCCTTTAAGAGAAGCAAGGATCCGCGCGCGTGCGCCTGGGGAGAGGAGGCGAGCGCGCAGGGGGAGGTATGCGGAAGAGCCGACGGGGACGAGGCAGCAGAGCGGGATGCGATCCACGGGCGGACCGGGGGCGCCGCGTGGATCGCATCCCAGAGACAGAACAGCGCCCACGGCCAGGGGAGCTGGCCGGGGCGCTGTAGGAGGACAGACGCCGTGAGCGCTCCGGGATGGACGGGGCACCCGGAGCGCTCAGCGTTACACACGCTTTCGTCTAAGGCTTGGCAGTTCCTAAATGTCTTGCAGGACAATTTCATGGTTCAGATGGTAGACGCACCAACTAGAAATAAAGCGTTACTGGATCTACTGATTGCCAACAATACAGACCTGATCACGAATGTGGAAATACGGGGCGATTTAGGAAACAGCGATCACAGGTCAATTGGCTTCAGTAAAAAAATCAGATAAATAAGAAACATAAGGGGAATACAAAGACACTGAATTTCAAAAGAGCCAAATTCCCTAAAATATGAACCTTGTTATAAGGCATTAATTGAGATAAAATCTTAGGAACAAAGAACACGATGGGTTTGCTTTAAGAGCATATTAAATAAGGCCATTAGCCAATGCATCCCATTGGGTAATACATTTAAAAGAGCAAACAAAAGTCCTGGATGGCTTAAAGAGGAAGTAAACAGTAAGCAAAAAACTGAAAAAAAAAAAAACCCTGCAAGACAAAGGCATAATTAGCTAGTATGCATAGCATACTAGCTAATTATGTATCACTTACCTCAGATCGAAGCCCCCACATTGGTCCACGTCTCCCCCTGCGACCGGCGACATGTTCTCCCGGAGGGATTTATGTGTATAGCAGCTCCGGCGCTTTGTGATTTGCCGGAGCCGCAATGCCGTCACTCCGCACATGCACACGAGGGCGGCACAGTACAACTGAAGCATTGGCCTCTAGCGCCATTGCTTCAGTTGTCTTAAGTGCGCATGTGCCGCATGATGTCGGCACATGCAAATAGAGGGATATCTCCTAAACTGTGTAGGTTTAAGAGATATCCTTGTAAGCTACAGGTAAGCCTTAATATAGGCTTACCTGTAACATAAAGTTGTAAACAAGGGTTTACAACCACTTTAACTCCAATGTAAAAATGCATATACAAGCAAAGGAGAAGGCCTTCAAAAGTTACAAGGTTGAGGGATCATCATCAGCATTCAGACTTTATAAGGAATGCAACAAGAAATTTAAGGGTGCAATTAGGACGGCTAAGATAGAACACGAAAGACACATAGCAGAGGAGAGCAAAAAATATCCCAAAGAATGTATGTAAACAATAAAAAAGGGAGGACAGACCATATTGGCCCCATAAAGAATGAGGAAGAACATCTGGTTACAAAGGATGGGGAGATGGCGAAGGTATTGAATTTATTCTTCTCCTCAGTCTTCACGAGGGAATCGGGGGGCTTCAGTAACCAAAACTGCAGTGTTTATCCTCATGACACATCACAGGAAGCACCTCCATGGTTAACAGAGGACAGAATTAAAATTAGACTTGGGAAACGTAACATAATAATAAATCACCGGGACCACATGGCTTGCATCCGAGGGTACTTAGGGAACTCAGTCAAGTAATTGCCAGACCATTGTTCCTAATTTTTACTGACAGTCTACTGACTGGAGTGGTACCAGCTGATTGGAGAAAAGCCAATGAAGCAGCAATATTTAAAAAGGGCCCAAAATACATACCTGGGAATTACAGACCAGTTAGCCTAACATCAATAGTATGCAAGCTCTTAAAGGAGATGATAAGGGACTATATACAAGATTTTAGTAATGAGAATGGTATCATTATCAGTAATCTGCATGGATTCATGAAGAATCATTCTTGCCAAACCAATCTATTAACCTTCTATGAGGAGGTGAGTTGCCATCTAGATAAAGGAAGGCCCGAAGACGTGGTGTATCTGGATTTTGCAAAACATTTGACACAGTTCCACAGAAACATTTATTGTACAAAATAAGGTCCGTTGGCATGGACCATAGGGTGAGTACATGGATTGAAAACTGGCTACCAGGGCGAGTTTAGAGGGTGGTGATACATGGGGAGTACTTGGAATGGTCAGGGGTGGGTAGTGGGGTCCCCCTGGGTTCTGTGCTTGGACCAATCCTATTTATTTTGTTCATAAACGACCTGGAGGATGGGGTAAACAGTTCAATCTCTGTATTTGCAGACGATACTAAGCTAAACAGGGCAATAACTTCTCTGCAGGATGTGGAAACCTTGAAAAAAGATCTGAACAAATGAATGGGGTGGGCAACTACATGGCAAATAAGGTTTAATGTAGAAAAATGTAAAATAATGCATTTGGGTGGCAAAAATATGAATGCAAGGCGCATGTGCAGAGACTACAAGATGGCCGCTTAAGCCTGGAGCTCCGCACCACCCTGGCTGAATGACTCACCTGACACTAGCCTGTGGCTAGTGGGACAGACTAGGGCCACACTGCAGCAGTGGGGAACCCCCCGGGAGCCGGCATATGCAAACAAGTTTGGCCAGGAGGAATTTGCAGCCGCGATTCGACCCCGAACGGGACCTACTCGTATCCAAGATGGCGACCGAGGCACAAACATGTGCTGAAATGGAGGAAGAACTCCCTCTGCCAGTGATCCTGGATTCACTACACCTTCGGGCCCATCCATGAGTAACCTTCACACAGTGGCACCTTCCCCAGCCTCCACAGAGTCACTCATAGGGCACACTCTGGAGGATTATATGCTTTCGCTCATGGGATCTGCTGAGGCCTATCTGGCCTCCTTACAACCGCCAGGGCATATCATCTCGGACACACTGATTAATACTGCTGATCTATTCCATAAACTGTCAGAACTGTTAGACAGGGGTCTCTCCACTATGGCAGCTAAAATTACTGGGGACATAAAGGCAGACTTTCAGAACCTAGGAGACAGAATGGAAGCAATGGAACATAAAGTGGACTCCACAGTAGCTAGTACCAACCAGAAGTCAGATTATATCCAAGTTCCCCAGGATCAATTAGACACAGCTCTATCTCGAATTGATGATCTCAAGAACAGCTCTCAAAGGTATAACTTTCGTTTAAGGGGTCTCCCAGAGACTGTCACAGACATAACGCTTGCAGTTCAGGACTTTATCAGGGAACTTATCCCAAACATTCCACTGCATAAACTGGAATTGGATCATGGTAGAGATTATGGTTAGGAGGTCGTTCCCTTAGTATCTGTGCAAATTAATGTACCAACATCCCTTTGAATTGAATGTTAAACGAGGCAGAGATATGGGATTTTAAAGGTACATAGTAAATATATATTCATCTAGTTAGATATGCTGGTACACAGATTCAATAATTAAAGCGTGTTTTATTAACAAAGGATGAAAGACAAAATATAAAAACAAATGAACATGCACATATCCACAATCCTAAGAAAAAAACATCTATTTCCATAACAGACATAGAGAATGCAAAATTCATTTGTATATGATCACGTGCTCAGTAAACTTCTACATGTTTCGCCTGAAAAGGCTTCATCAGGAAGACTGACATGATCGTGAGCGTTTAAAACATCAAGGGTAAGAATGTGTTCAAAAATAGGATCTTGAATGTATGGAAAAAAGGCAACATGAAAGAAAGACAAAATTAGTTTAGCATACAAGAAGAGGCAATATATAACACTCTGTCATCTATCATAATATATGAGAGCAGTAGAGCATAACGAAAGAAAAAAAAAAGCCAAAACCCAAAAACCCAACAACGCCCCCACCCACAACCCATGTAGATATACCCACCCCAGATGAACCATAAAACCCAAAACCTCCCCATTCTTTAAGGGAGCACCTCCCTTGATGTAAACAAAGAAAGGGGGTTTAAACCAATTAACCCTCGTATGGCTGAGGTGGGGCAGTACCTGAAAATATTGGAAAGGACCCTACCTCTCAAAACAGGTCCAAAGCAAATTGTCAGGGAACCCTCATGGGATTCTAACCCCTATTAAAAAATACAGCCTCCATAAATCGATCATCAGCGGGAAGATTGGCATCTCGTAGGGAGGAATAAAGGGAGCTCAGTGGCATACAAGGGCCCTCACGGTCTCATGCATGAGAGTAAATACCTGAAGGCAAGTAAAGAAAAGGAAAACTATCATACTGGATTAAACCATAATAAGGAAATAATTAGCCAAAAGATGGACTATTGGCTCCGTCATACATATATCGCTTACCACAAATAAATATTCCTGATGGTATGACTGGGATGAAAATTTGAAACTCATCTGGGTAAACCATAAAAAGAGTACCCGATATCTATTGATATTCAAGAGAGAACAGAATATAACAGCCCAAATTAGGATTGTATCAAGAAAGGGTGATGAACTGCTACTGACATGCCTGTCCTAATGTACAAATGTAGCTTACCTTTATTGGTTTATCAGAAACATAGTGAACCCGTTCACAAAGAAATCGGCACCATGGTTAAGATGAAAAGAGGGAAGTTCAGGAATAGGTTCCTAGAACCAGTCTCACAGTGGCTTTGTCCTGATGTAAATCGAAAAAACAAAAGGAGAGAGAGGGGGCTTTATTTGACTTAATTTGGGAAAAAGGAAGGGAAAAAGCTAATCCATATCAAAAGAAGAGACAATATATGGAATTCTCTAAATGGGGAAAAGAATAGGATCCATAATTTACCTTATCAAAAATATCTCAGTCCCGCCGAGCTCCCACACACACCGAATGGTGTGTGTGTCTTTTATATCCTCCCCATGGCACCAAAACCGCGGGCGTGTGACGTCACCCCGCTTTTTGGCGCGCCGTGGACTGAGAAGCCGACGCTGGATGTGCAGTGGCGGAAGTCGGACATCATGCCACATGCTGTGCAGACACTGGCTGGACATACCAAGCCAGAGAGCCAGCACAGCAATGCAAGGCATGAGTGTCCCATGAAGCGGCATGCCTTGGCTAGAGAAAGCCTCAGGGTGGACGTACAGCGGGAAGATTGGCATCCATACGGATACCCCAAGAGAAATAGCAATATTCTCTTGGTATCATCCCGGTGATCGATCAAAAATTGGAGGGGCTGATAAAGATAAAAAAAAAAAAGGAGGAAAAAAAGGGAATTGAACATAAAAAAATATATATGTATAAACCCGTATATCCCCAAATCAAAGTTATGTCTCATATGCTCTCAAACAGATCGAAATATCTTCATATTCAATTCTTACAAATGTATTATACAGTACATGAATAAACAAGACAATAGTAAATTAATAAACATTAGTATTCAATATATGCGTGAGCACATATAGTTGTATGTACAAATGAACCACCAAAAAAAAAAAAAAAGGGGGGGGGGAAGAAAAAAGGGAAAAAAGTGAAATTTTTTTGAAAAATTGCATTTGTTGTGGCTGTGGATTGGACGGGTGTGGTACTGATGGAGGGTTGTTCCGAGTCTCAGGAACAGCAGCAAGAATGTGTACACTCATCTCGAATATGGAGAACATCGCATAGGTATATGCCGACCCCATGTATCAAATAAAGGGTTTATAGCTGAAATTGGATCATGCTTACAGAGCGTTAGGCCCCCACGCAAAGATGGAGCCCCCAAGGATGTGCCGATCAAACCCCATTTCTACTCGGTAAAAGAGGAAGTCATGAAGAAGTCAGAAAAAGACAGGCCCTGAAACCCTGAAACCCCTGCTATCAGTCCTATCACAAAAGGACATCAGGTATTGGTGGGCCTTCCCTTTTGCTCTCAAGTTTGCCTAAAAATCCAAAACATATTCCTTTTCCAGTTTACAAGAAGGAGAGAAGCTATTTTTGAGCCTGAGATTCATCATGCACGAACCCCCACACACCCCCACCAACACCTAAACGGGGGCCACAAAACGACAAACACCCTCTAGTCCTATCTCTCCAATGTGGAACAAGAACAGCTTTAAGAAACCCAAGGAAGGCAGAACTCCTTGACAATTTTGGGATCGGACCCAACCCACTTCCCTTTCTGGACTTTCCTAGATTTTGAGAGAAGAATAGACCAAAACCTTGATCATCTCTTAGATGATACCAAGTTAATTTTCTTATGTTTGTGACAAGTTCTCTGGTTACCCAGTTGGTAATTAAGATAGTTCCCTACACCTCCTGCTATAGTGGTGGGACCCTGATTGACACACACTTCACCCAAGAGGGCTGATGTTTTGACAGTTCCGAACTGATAGTAACATAGAAGAATTTATATTTCTGGCGACCATATCCCTGCACAACAAGAACATTTCTTCAACATTAATGACGGTGCCCTCCACTCCCCTACCTTATATCTCATTCTCATCACCCTCCCTACCTCCCCCCCTCCCTTCTGCCTCTACCCCCCTATCCTAGCCTACCGGGAAAAGGCCATTTAAATTTGTCTTAAATGTGTTATGCTATTTCCAGGCAGATATCGCTACATCATTTATTGTTTATATGCTTGGGTGGGCCTCCGCCGGGTGGCTTGCCTTTGCGCCTCCCCGCTACCCAGTGGATATGGTTATTCCATGCCCACTTGGTGAGTCCTCAACTTCAACTGATGATTTTGAGATGTTGGTTAAAGGGGCAGTGAGATAGCATTATTCTCCTGCCCGAAGGAGCTCCTAGAGAGCTCACCTCTAATCTTTCTTCTTCTCTTTTTCCTTGCTTCTACTTATCTCGTGATTCATCTGACCAGCCTTCAAGATCCCTGCACCCTCCTTGTCCTTCAAAGGGCCTCCGCACCTTCCAGAGCGGCTCCCAAACGGCATCTGAGTCACTCCTCAGGGTAAGTGACAGTGCATCAGGTAAGCGTGTAACCCCTCTGCTCAATAGCTAATGACACTATTCCCTCTCCTCCACCTTGTGTTGCTTCACACAACACGGAGGGGATGAACTCTCCAGTGAAAAGGCGAAAAATCCTGCAGTAGCTTCAATCCCAAAAGATAGACGTAGCACTCTGTCATGAACCTTGAAACACTGAAGTATTTCTCCTTTGATTCTATTACACAGTGGGGGGTCTTCTGCAATGTCTTAAGGCTAACCCCCTCCAGACGTCTCTGTGGTCTGGAAGGAATGCATTGTTCTGTGTTTGACCATTTGTTTATGTACTTTAATTACCTCCTGGGGCTTTTCTGTGTCATTACACCTATCAGTCCTCCTATTCAAGCTATCGGACCAATCCCTGCTGACCCTGTTTCAAGTCCTAATTTGCATGGCCTAGAGGACCTAATTGAGAACTACAGACTACTTTATAATTGACCAATAGGAAAGTGGTTGTTGGGGGCAGGGTGTTCAAACTGATGTGTATAAAAGTGTATTGTGTGCATCCAATAAAAGGAGATTCCTGTTTTTTTGTTCTGAGCCATCACAACTGAATTCGAACAGCACATAGCTGTAGTTCGAATCCCGGAGCATCGCATGACCGAACCATCAGATGTTGCGATCTGCAATGTGATTCCATAGCCGCAAAGGAGTGTCGGGAGAGTGAACCGAGCGAGCAGGGGCTCGTTACATTGGTTGGCAGCGGTGGGATTTGCTCTCCAGTTACTGGGACACTCCAAACCACCACAGTGAATTACCAGCTATGCAGCCTGCAGGAGAGCCACACAGAAAGACTTACTTGAGAGCCGTGGAGGAACCGGTGGGACAAAGAACAAGGCCACCCTGATCGGTGAGCTAGCCAAGATGGATCAGAGGGATGGTGATGCGGGACCCCGGTCAGTTGAAGACTTGTTTCAGCAACGAGTTTGAGGGCGGTTGGCATTATATGGTGCTAACCATCAGAGACCACCATACAGAATGCCATTAGAGACATCCAGCTGCAGGATGAGCGACAAGAGAGAGAACTAGAGCGGCAACATGAGTGGAGAATGGCGGGAATACGGCAATCAGAGACAACACCTAAAGATACAGCGCCTCTCCGTAAGTTGCCCTTTTGGGCGTTCAAACTATTTAAGGAAGGAGAGGAGGAAATTGAAGCGTTCCTGCAGGATTTTGAGAGACTATGCCAGATACATGAAGTACTGTCCCACGATTGGGTCACCTTACTGGCGAGTAATTTAACTGGCCGAGCAGCGGATGCGTACCGGACCCTGGAGGACGAGGACGCTAAAGATTATGACCGGGTAAAAGAAGCTCTGCTAGCCCGATTTGCCATTACACCCGAAGCCAGCCGGATTAAGTTTAGAGAATCCCGGAAACAAACCAACATAACATACATGGAGTGGGCACATCGTCTGCAGCGGAACCTTAAGGGCTGGTTCCAGGGAAGCCACGCTCATACCATAGAGGACATCACCCAGCTAGCACTTTTAGAACAATTCTTCAACCACACCCCTCTGGTAGTACGGATTGGGTGCGAGATAAGCAACCACGGACTGTACAGCAAGCGGCTACTTTGGCCGATGAATATCTGGACTCTCGGTGAAAGCGAGCACTATCCACTATCTCGCCAAGTTTACCAGCCTCTAACCCAGCTTCAGTACCTCAGTGGTCTGCCTCTACACCCCCAGCCCAACCCTCCTACCGGACCTAAGTGCTATATCTGTAACCAAACCGGTCATCTGCAGCGATATTGCCCTACCCGATCCACGAGGTACCTAGAGAATGCTCATCCATCCAGACCAGCGGTTCATTGCTTACAGAATGAGCCCAACCATCGAGATGTTCAGGAAGAGTGCAGTGAACTTTTCGATGTTGATCCTGTCCAAGCTGCTGCCAGAGATAATCAACAGCACCATCGTCAGGCAGTATTGGTTAATGGGCAGCCGGCCCAGGGACTCCGCGATTCCGGGGCTACGATTACCCTCATCCAGCCTCACATGATTCCCCAGTGGGCCCAGACCGGTCAGACTGTGACAGTCAGGTTAGCAGGGGTCAAGGTGCTACGTTTATCCACCGCCCAAGTCCTCTTAGATTGGGGCTCAGGGGAGCGACAAGTGCAAGTGGGATTACTACGCGAGTTACCTGCGGAAGTACTTTTGGGGAACAATTTGGGGCATTTAACTTCCTCATATGCCCCCAGAGGCTGCCATGGCCGTGACCACCCGACATCCGAGCCAACTTCAAGGCAACTCCACTCCTATCGGGACGCAGGTAAGACCAAATCCTCCTACGTTACCCCAACTTGACAACCCTGTGTCCTGGGATTCTCCCTCTGACATTAGGCAAGAGACTCAGAGTGACCCAACTTTAGCTGGTTATCGGGACAGGGCGGGCAAGGATCCAGGGGGGTTGGGGGAAGACAGAATAGAGTGGGGGGGGGGGTTTCTTTATTGTTACACAGATGGAATGGGCACTGGGAAGCGACAGGGTCCCCACAAACAGCTAATTGTACCCCAGAAATACAGACGGGAGCTATTGCGGCTGGCTCACGACATCCCCTTGGCCGGACATTTAGGGATAGCTAAGACCCGGAGTCGGTTGTCTCATGCTTTCTTCTGGCCCAGGTTACATGCTGAGGTGCGAGAATACTGCCGGAACTGTGAGACTTGTCAGAAAGTAGGGAAGACACGGGATCACCCAAAAGCCTCGCTGCAACCCCTGCTGGGAAGAAGTATATTCTTACGGTGGTGGATTACGCCACCCGCTACCCGGAGGCCATTCCCTTATCCAATATCCAGGCTGATACAGTAGCAGACGCCTTACTGTCACGCACCTGGTGGTGATGAGTCTGGTTTTGCAGAGGAGGGCCTCCCTTGCGGCTCCCACTCCCGGTACCCTGGTAAGGTAACAGGGAGACCAAGAGTCAGGAGGGGCACGGTTGCCTGGCAGTACCGAAGGACCGGTAACGAGAGATCCCTGGATCAGCTCAGCGGACAAGGTAAGTATGGTTGACTGGATCAGAACAGCAGACTGGATCAGCAAAGCAGACTGGATCAGCAAAGCAGACTGGATTAGCAAAGCAGACTGGATCAGCACAGCAGACTGGATCAGCAAAGCAGACTGGAACAGCACAGCAGACTGGATCAGCAGAGCAGACTGGATCAGCAAAGCAGACTGGAACAGCACAGCAGACTGGATCAGCAGAGCAGACTGGATCAGCACAGCAGACTGGATCAGCAAAGCAGACTGGAACAGCACAGCAGACTGGGTCAGCAGAGCATACTGGATCAGCACCGCAGACTGGATCAGCAAAGCAGACTGGATCAGCAAAGCAGACTGGAACAGCACAGCAGACTGGGTCAGCACAGCAGACTGGATCAGCAAAGCAGACTGGAACAGCACAGCAGACTGGGTCAGCAGAGCAGACTGGATCAGCAAAGCAGACTGGAACAGCACAGCAGACTGGGTCAGCAGAGCAGACAGGATCGTCAAACAGGCCTGGTCAGGTATCAGGCTGGCAATGCAGTACAGGAGGATAAGACAGGAGAGTGGTCACAGACAAGCCAAGGCAAAGCAGACTGGAACAGCACAGCAGACTGGATCAGCAGAGCAGACTGGATCAGCACAGCAGACTGGATCAGCAAAGCAGACTGGAACAGCACAGCAGACTGGGTCAGCAGAGCCTACTGGATCAGCACCGCAGACTGGATCAGCAAAGCAGACTGGATCAGCAAAGCAGACTGGAACAGCACAGCAGACTGGGTCAGCACAGCAGACTGGATCAGCAAAGCAAACTGGAACAGCACAGCAGACTGGGTCAGCAGAGCAGACTGGATCAGCAAAGCAGACTGGAACAGCACAGCAGACTGGGTCAGCAGAGCAGACAGGATAGTCAAACAGGCCTGGTCAGGTATCAGGCTGGCAATGCAGTACAGGAGGATAAGACAGGAGAGTGGTCACAGACAAGCCAAGGTCGGGTAGAGGCAGATAGCAGGAGGGTCAAAGGGTAGCCGGGTCAAACACTGGTAGGAACTTCAGATCAGGTATCAGGGCACAGAACGCTATAGAGCAGACAGCGGGGACCGTCTGTGACAGACGGATTTAAATAGGCTCACTGGCGCCAACAGGGGCGCGCACCCGTCCTCCTGCACGCGCAATGGTACCCGTGAACGGGTACCAGGGACTCCAGTGCGCCGGTTACTGGCAGGATCTTCATGACACTTACTGCGGGTATTCACTAGGTTAGGGTTCCCCCAGGAGATATTGTCCGATCAGGGTACCCAGTTCACAGCCGAGCTGACGCAGCAGCTTTGGTGTCTCTGTGGGATTAAACCCCTCCAGAGCGCCCCCTACCACCCTCAGACTAACGGGCTGTGTGTTAGAGATTTAACGGGACTCTGAAGCAGCTGCTTTGGGCCTTCGTGGAAAGTAGGAAGGATTGGGAGAAATATCTTCCCCATCTACTGTTCGCCTATAGAGAGGTACCCCAAGAGTCCACTGGATTTTCCCCATTTGAGCTGTTATATGGGCGAAGGGTTAAGGGACCCTTAGATTTAGTGAGGGCCCAGTGGGACGGGGTAGAGGATCCGGAAGGCCTCCCCATCCTTAGTTATGTCTTGGAACTCAGGGAGCGACTGCGGGAACTTACCTATCTAGTCCATGAGAATATGAAATCGGCCCAGAGTCAGCAGAAGGTTTGGTATGATCGGTCTGCGCGGAATCGCACCAGTCCTGGTACTAAAACCCCTGAAGCAAAATAAATTACAGGCCTCCTGGCAGGGACCCTATCAGGTGGTAAAACAGCTGTGCGATACCACCTACGTGGTTGCCAGCTGTGCAGACACAAATATTTAGAGTACATTCCACATTAATATGATGAAGCCCTATGCGCTCCTGCCACCGGGGACTCTGAATATCTACCGATGCTGGAGCTTCCCGAAATCAGTAACTGTTCCGGGGGTGTGGAAGATATAAGGCTAGGAGATAGACTAGGATCCCAAGAACGAGAACAAGCCAGAGAATTACTCCAGGACCGGCAGGAGATGTTCTCGGCACTCCCTGGGTACACTCACATAGCTGTGCACAAGGTAGAGACCCCCGGGCAGAAGCCCCTGAGACAACCAGCCTATAGGATTCCCAGAGCAGTGCAAGAAGGGATGAGACTGGAGATTAGGGAGATGCTCTAGTTAGGGGTGATCGAACCATCAGCAAGCCCCTGGGCTTCCCCTGTAGTAATAGTCCCAAAACGGGATGGCACGACCCGATTTTGTGTGGACTATAGGCGACTGAATGACTGTACTGTGACAGATGCCTACCCTATGCCCCGAGTAGACGAATTGCTGGACAAAATAGCTCAGGGACATTATCTGACGACTATTGACTTGTGTAAGGGCTACTGGCAGATTCCCTTGGAAGTGGAAGCAATTCCAAAGTCGGCCTTTATCACCCCGTTCGGCCTTTACCAGTTTCGGGGAATGCCATTCGGGATGAAGAATGCTCCAGCTACCTTCCAGAGGATGATAGATGAACTCCTCGATGGTCTGCAAGATTTTGCATGTGCATATCTTGTCGACATCGCAATCAATAGTCAGACATGGGAGGAACATCTTAGACACCTGGGAATAGTGCTAGATAGGATCCGAGCCGCTGACCTGACCCTGAAGCCAGACAAATGTAATATCGGGATGTCTGAGGTGCAATATCTGGGACATAGAGTGGGATGTGGGAAGCAGAGGCCAGAACCTGCAAAAATCGAGGCCGTCCTAAACTGGCCGGTTCCCAGAACCAAAACCCAGGTACTTGCATTTTTAGGGACAGCAGGGTACTACAGGAAGTTTGTACCCCACTATAGTGACATTGCCAAACCCCTGACGGACCTGACCAAAAAGACTCTCCCTAGACAGATCCTTTGGTCCCCGGAGTGCGAGACAACGTATCATCAGTTAAAAAACACCCTAACGCAAGCTCCCATACTGGCGGCACCCGATCCTAACAAACGATTTGCCATTCATACAGACGCCTCCATGTTCGGACTGGGAGCCGTACTAAGTCAAGTTGGCGATGATGAGAAAGAGCACCCGGTGGCGTATATCAGTCGCAAGTTGTTACCCCGTGAAGTTAGATATGCTGCTGTGGAAAAAGAGTGTTTGGCCTTAGTCTGGGCTTTAAAGAAATTGCAGCCCTATGTGTATGGACGCTCTTTTACCGTCATGACAGACCACAATCCATTGATATGGCTTAACCGGGTGGCGGGAGAGAACGGCCGATTACTAAGGTGGAGCCTGGCTTTGCAACCGTACAATTTCACCATACAATATCGGCCAGGGCCTCAAAACGGGAATGCGGATGGGTTATCTCGACAGACGGACCTGGAACCTTAAGACTACTTTTCTTTTCCAACATCCTCGAGTTCGGGGTCCCACTGTGGCTGTTGGACTGTTTCCCAGGGGGGAGAATTGTCATGAACCTTGAAACACTGAAGTATTTCTCCTTTGATTCTATTACACAGTGGGGGGTCTTTTGCAATGTCTTAAGGCTAACCCCCTCCAGACATCTCTGTGGTCTGGAAGGAATTCGTTGTTCTGTGTTTGACCATTTGTTTATGTACTTTAATTACCTCATGGGGCTTCTCTGTGTCATTACACCTATCAGTCCTCCTATTCAAGCTATCGGACCAATTCCTGCTGACCCTGTTTCAAGTCCTAATTTGCATGGCCTAGAGGACCTAATTGAGAACTACAGACTATTTTACAATTGACCAATAGGAAAGTGGTTGTTGGGGGGTGTTCAAACTGATGTGTATAAAAGTGTGTTGTGTGCATCCAATAAAAGGAGATTCCTGTTTGAACTTTCATACAGTCTGCCTGGTGTTTGTTCTGGGCCATCGCAACTGGATTCGAGCAGCACATAGCTGTAGTTCGAATCCTGGAGCATCGCATGACCGAACCATCAGATGTTGCGTTCTGCAATGTGATTCCATAGCCGCAGAGGAGTGTTGGGAGAGTGGAACCGAGCGAGCAGGGGCTTGTTACACACTCCTTCAAGAGACACACTTCCCAAGGTGGTATAACCCCTCCTTTCTGCACGCCAATTTTTCAATGTTTTTGCTAGAAAATGCCGAGAACAAAACTAGGGGGGTAGCTATCCTGTTTTCAAATAACTGTAAATTCACACCGCAGCTAGAATATAAGGACCCAGAAGGCAGATTTTTGCTAGTGAAGGAGAAGATAGACGATCAACTTCATACCTTTATCTCATACTATGCACCTAGTCAGGGCGAAACAGAATTCTTTTAATAAAGTAAATAGTTTATTCAGGGAAAGAATGAACATAGGTATAAATGCTGGATAAAGTTCAGTATGTTTACATACAGAAATGGATAAGTTTGTACAGTAATTAACATGTCAACAGCATAAAACATACAAAAAAACGACAATAATAAAAACTTGCTTGGTACATTTGTGATAAGGATGATGCCAACATGTTTCGGACTTTGGTCCTTTGTCAAGGCAACTAGATATCCTTTAGATTCACATCTATATATATGTGAAGAATGGGGGACATCGAACACAGCTCTAGATCAGGGGCTGGATAAATCCAGACCACCTGGCTCTCAACTCACCCGCCCACCCAAATGGAGCCTCAATTTGGCCATTAATCTTTCAGTATGGGCTGGCGGATGCTTGGAGGGAGATTAACCCAACTTAAAGGGACTACATCCACTATTCATGCCCCCACCAGTCCTACGCAAGGATAGGCCAGACAGTGTATGGCTGTAAAAATAAAAATAAATCACCAACAACCAAATTCTCTTGATTGACTCCTTCTAATACCCTATACAGCCTTATACTATTGCTTAACCATCTTCCATTAGAGATGACACACGGTTTGGTCGGGTTCAGTCACAACTCAAATACACTTTCCTCAACCTTACACATACAGTCCAAAAGAAAGCCTCCCTCTTTTGGCACATAAAATCCTTTAAAGAATACATTGCCATGGTATTAACCCCTTTGGCCTCCGGGTACAAATCTTTCCTACATTTCAGGACATCCGCCCAGACTCCCCTACCCTACAACATTTGAGAATTAATGAATCCATACTCAGTGACCCGATTAGGGAAGTGGAAATTGAAAAGGCTATAAAGGAATACTTCCTACTGAATAACGTAGCAGAAGTTTCACCAGAAACCCTCTGGGCTGCCCACAAGGCCACTATATGAGGAAAATTTATTCAAATTTACACACAGATCAAAGGGGAAAGAATGATTGGCATAGACAAGCTTGAAAAGGAATTCACACAACTGAGTCGTCTCCACAAACAAAACTCCAAAATGGTCCCCATGGCTAAATTAGACACGGAGCGTCTCTCTCTCAACCTAGCTCTCACTGCTAAAGTTCAAAAGAACATCAGATTGAGTGGGGCTAAATTCTATCACCAAAAGGGACAAAATGGGATCTATGCTGGCCGCTAAATTATCTCCACAACAACAAATACAGGCTTTACCAAAAATTAGAACACCGGGCGGGACTCACACAATGAATCCACAAAGAATCATGGTGACATTCCACACATTTTATGAGCAACTATACAGACAGGGCAGGGAATGATAATAATAAGGTCCACACTCCTTTTTAGATTCCATCCCAATTACGATCCTGGCTGACCGCCACCGGGATAAAATGGAGACCCCGATAACAGAAGAAAAGTGTTACTGGTCATTAAGGATCTTAAATGGGGGTCCGCCCCTGGCCCAGATGGCTTCTCCACACCTTACTACAAAACATTCGCCCAGACCTTGACACCGCACCTCAATAGCTTCTTTAATGACAAAACTAAAGGGGACCCTTTAGATAGACAACTTAACTCAGCACTTATCTCTGTAATACCAAAACCAAACAAGGACCGAGGGGAGGTGAGTAACTAAAGACCAATATCTCTGATAAATGATGACATGAAGATCCTGACTAAGATCCTAGCGAACCGTATGGTAACTTTTATTAGCCTGTATATACATAAGGACCAAGTAGGTTTTATTCCCGGTAGACAGGACCCAGACCAAATCAGGAGAGCAATCAACATAATTTCCCACTTCAGACGGGATGGGACAAAGAGAGACGACAGGAAGGACTACTCCTTTCCATCGATCGCCAGAAAGCCTTTGATTCGGTCTCCTGGCCTTATATATTTAATATCATGAATCGATGGGGTTTTGGACAGAGATTCATGGGCCTACTGACAGCACTCTATTCCTTCCCGGAAGCCTGAGTAAGCCTGTAAGGTTATCTTTCAGAGCCAATTAAAAAAGCCAGAGGAACCAGGCAGGGTTGCCCCTTATCTCCTATAATATTTGCAATAGCAATAAAAAATCTGGCAATAGCCATACGTATTCACCCAGCCATCCAAGGGGTTAACTGCGGTCCACAGACACATAAATGTGCCCTATTTGCAGACAACCTCCTGCTATTCGTCACGTCACTGGTGACCTTCCTTCCAAACATATGTAAACTGCTGGAAGACTTCACTAAAGCCTCTGGGTTGCAGGTCAACCTATCCAAGTCCCAAATTCTAAATGTGACAATCCCACATCAGAAGGCTGAGAATCTTAAAAGCTCCTTTCAATTTGAGTGGAGTGACTCGACCATTAGATACCTGGGAATAGATCTTTCTTCAAATATTGACAGACTCTACATGGTAAACTCCCCCCCAATCTACTAAAAACTCAAAATGGATCTTAAGAAATGGGCGCTCCATGAAATATCCTGGCTAGGGAGAGTGAATTCGGTTAAGATGACACTCTTTCCCAAACTACTTTATTTAGGGCTCTCCCGATTCCCATTAATAAAGATCATCTGCGGAATTTCCAAAGCAAAATTATAAAATTCATCTGGGGCTCCTCTGGACACCGCCTCTCCAGAAAAATGTTATATAGACCTAGGACCCAGGGAGGATTGGGAGTACCCAACCTATAGTGGTATTACCAAGCTGCACACTTGGTACAACTGTCAACCGTCTATACACATTTAGAGAAACCTGATTGGGTGCATATAGAATGGCAAGCAGTCCCCACGCACACATTAGACTTCTTACTCTGGTGTCCTCCCAAAGATCGCCCTCCTATAATGTCTCCGATACTGTCTCACTCTATTTCCCTTTGGGAAAGCCTGAAAAGCCTCGCTGCTCTAACCTTGGACATGCAACCTTTAGCCCACATCATTCAAAACCCCAAATTCACTCCAAGAATGAACAGTAAGGCCTTCAGGTGGTGGTTAGACAAGGGGTTATACCGCATTGGACACTACCTTACCCCCCAAAGTAAATTGGAGATACCTGACTCTGAGAGGTTTAGATTCATGCAAAGATCCCACTTCTTGGGGGCATAGCCAAGAGCGGCATGTGAGCGGACGTGTCTCACAGATCACCCTGTCAGCACATGTACCGGAACCTGTGAGCCTCCAAACGGACCCCTGCAGAATGGTATGCTGACCAGGAAGTAGCTTGAAGCCCAAAATGGCGCAGCGGCCTCCCAGAAAGCACGAGGGGACAAGCCAAAAGAAGCCGGTAAGACCCATCCTAAAATCCCCAAGAACCAGGGAAAAGATGCACCCAGGGATATGGTCTATTATACCCAGAAACTGAACAGGGCGCTGATACAGGAGGATATGGAAGCCACCCCCAGCTATATTTAATGCTGCAGGAGAGGGGTAGGCTTCTTTGCTGAGCCCTCTGCACGGCACAGACTAGGCCTCTCCAGAGCAGGATGAGACTGAGTAACCCACACTGGCTGACATACTCAGAGCTCATCTACAAAGATCTTCAATGTGGACCTTGGGCATCCCTGGTCCCTGTGGGGGTGGGGATGTCTATCTAGCACAGGATCCAGTACACTGTTGAGATCACCCAACACCAGTAAGGATATATCAGGGCTGCGCAGCTGGTACATTAATAGATCACAAAGAACCTCAGAGTTAAACGGAGGTGGGATATACAACCCTGACTCCAACACATCGCCAGGGTGATCCCCAAGGAGAGTAATGGGGAGGGGTATAGAGGAATTCCAACAATGGCCCTTCTCACACAGATTACGGGAACACGTAATGTTGCCACGGGGCTGGAGGCACTAGCGTTTACTAAATCTAATAAACTTTTTCCCACGTATGTTTTTTGTCAAATAACGTTTTATTACAAAAAGAGTAAAACAACAAAACCCCACGTATGTTTTAATGCAGTATGGAACAAAGTTATACAGCTACAGCGGGTCACTGGCTTCACCGGCTACAGCCCAATTTGGGACAACCGATAATATGGGGAGCTGCAGTCCCTGACGTGTGCTGTAAGATGGAAATCCTTTGGTATCACACACCTGGTAAAAATCTTTACGAATGGAAAAATAAGTTCCTTCGGAACTACAGGCTAAATTTAGGCTGCCCCATTCCATGTATTTTCCATATCTGCAACTGCGTCATGCGGTGAGAACACAGGCAGGTAGAGAACTTTGGATACAATCCCCGACCCCTGTCTTCCACTATATGGCAGAAGTGTCCCATTTTAAGGGTTTCATTTCCAGATCTTACTCCTTGCTTATGAAACAAAGAATAGAGCAGCGCCATCAGGGCCGGACTGGGAATAAAATCCAGCCGTGGAAAAAATTTCATACCAGCCCCATAGCATTATTATACCAGTGCAACAGCATAACGTCATTATTTTCTTGTTCATGAAAGGGAAAACCATACATTTTAAAGTACATTTGAACAGTGTATTATATATAGAAAAGACAGATATGAAATCACATAGGGCTTTATATATATAAGCAAATTCAAGTTAAAAGTGGTCAATCATCAAGGGGGACCCCAGGAACTCAGAACGTGTGGGGGGGGGGGAACCACCTTCCGCAGAAAGAAAACACTAAGGTAAGGGGGGGGTTACTGATATAAGGGGAAACCCTTTATATCAGTGCCCCCTTACATTATTGTACTCACTCCCCCTTACATCAGTGACCCCCCTTCAGACTGGCCTGGCGGTGCTGTCACTGACCTCCTCTCAGGTGCACCATGCAGGGCTCAGTCAGTTGGCTCCAGCTTGGTGGCTCTGGTTTTATCCTATAGTCTCCTCTCCACAGTCCACACACGTCGGACTTCTCCCATGACCCCCATCCTGGCGGTGCTCCCACTCTTGACTCCTCTCCAGACTCCCTCAGAGACTGCAGACATGATACAGGAGATGGTCAGAGACTGCAGACATGATACAAGAGCTCAATGCAGCCTCGCCAGTGCCCATCAAATGCAGCCTCGCCAGTGCCCATCAAATGCAGCCTCGCCAGTGCCCATCAAATGCAGCTTCACTGTGCCCATCAAATGCAGCCTCACTGTGCCCATCAAATGAAGCCTCACTGTGCCCATCAAATGCAGCCTCACTGTGCCCATCAAATGAAGCCTCACTGTGCCCATCAAATGCAGCTTTACTATGCCCGTGAATGCGGGCTCACTGTGCCCACCATTGCGGCCTCACTGTGCCCACCATTGCGGCCTCACTGTGCCCACCATTGCGGCCCCACTGTGCCCATCAATGCGGCCTCACTGTGCCCATCAAATGCAGCTTTACTGTGCCCATCAAATGCAGCTTTACAGTGCCGTGAAAGCAGTCTCACTGTGCCCATGAATGCAGCCTTACTGGGCCCATGAATGCAGCCTCACTGTGCCCATCATTGCAGCCCATCCTGTGCCCCATGTCCCAGTCTGCAGTACCTGTCTGTGGGAAGGTGTGTGGTTGATGCTCGGTACAGTACCTTGAATGCCAGCAGGATATCCATGATGGCCAGCAGCAGGCAGGGGCTGTTCTCGTTTTGGATGGGGACAGTGCTTCTTCCAGAAGATCTGTTTGCTGTGAGATGGAGTGGTCCCGGGTCACCTGCACCTTCAGCCGTCCTCACTTTCCGGCCCCAGTCAGCCTGTCCTCTGGTCCTGGGGAAGTGGAGAGCACTGGGTGGGAGCTGGAGAGAAGGGGGAGCAGAGAGTACTGGCGGGGTTGGAGAGCACATGGGTGGGGGCAAAGAGCAGGGGGGAGTGGAGATCACAGGGGTGGGGAGTGCAGAGCACTGGGGGGGCAAAAATAACAGGGGTGGAGAGCACTGGGAGGGGGTAAGAGTGTGGGGTGGCGAAGAGCACTGGACGGGAGCTTGAGAGCACTGGGGGGGGGGGCAGAAAAACAGGGCTGGAGAGCACTGGGGGGTACAAAGAGCAGGGGGGGAGCGGAGAGCAATAGGGGGGGAGAGTTTGAGAGCACCCATCGGGGCCAGAAAGTACAGGGGTGGAAAGCACGGGGGACTGGAGAGCACTGGTGGGATTGGAGAGCACATGGGTGTGGGCGAAATGCAGGGGGGAGTGGAGAGTGCTGTGGGGAGCTTGTGAGAGCACTGGTGGGGGACACAAAAAGAACAGGGGTGGAAAGCACGGGGGTGGAGAGCACTGTGGGGGGTAGAGAGCACTGTGGGGGGGGTAGAGAGCACTGGGGTGGGGGCTGGAGAGCACTGTGGGGGGTGGGGAGCACGGTGGGGGCTGGAGAGCACTGTGGGGGTGGAGAGCACTGGGGTGGGGGCTGGAGAGCACTGTGGGGGATGGGAAGCACGGTGGGGGCTGGAGAGCACTGTGGGGGGTGGAGAGCACTGGGGTGGGGGCTGGAGAGCACTGTGGGGGATGGGGAGCACAGTGGGGGCTGGAGAGCACTGTGGGGGGTGGAGAGCACTGGGGTGGGGGCTGGAGAGCACTGTGGGGGATGGGGAGCACAGTGGGGGCTGGAGAGCACTGTGGGGGGTGGAGAGCACTGGGGTGGGGGGCTGGAGAGCACTGTGGGGGGTGGGGAGCACGGAGGGGGCTGGAGAGCACTGTGGGGGTGGAGAGCACTGGGGTGGGGGCTGGAGAGCACTGTGGGGGGTGGGGAGCACGGAGGGGGCTGGAGAGCACTGTGGGGGGTGGAGAGCACTGGGGTGGGGGCTGGAGAGCACTGTGGGGGGTGGAGAGCACTGGGGTGGGGGCTAGAGAAGGATGGGGAGAGCTGGAGAGCGGGGGGGCAGAAAGAACAGGGGTGGGAAGCATGAGGGGGCTGGACAGCACTGTGGGGGGTGGGGAGCACAGGGGGCTGGAGAGTACAGTGGGGGTGGGTAGCACTGCGGGGGGGGGGGCTAGAGAAGGATGGGGAGAGCAGGGGGGGGCAGAAAGAACAGGGGTTGAGAGAACTGTGGGGGGGGGGGGCTGGAGAGTCTGGTGGGGGAGGAGAGCACTGGGGGGCAGTAAAAGAAATTGGATAGGAGAAGCAGGCATATAGAGGAAATGAGCTTTCTATACTCCTCCATGCCGCCCCCCTGCCGATCCCCCTATCCAGGCACACAGGCTACTCACAGGCATCTTCTCCTGTGTTTCACGGAGCTGGCTGGGTCTACTGGGTGTTCTGCGGCCGCGCACCGCGCTGTAACACGGTCCCGCCCCCTAGACCGGCTGTGTGATAGGTGGATTCTATCTAGGGGGGCGGGACCGGGTTACAGCGCGGCCGCCGAACACAGACCCGGCCAGCTCCGTGATCACAGGAGCATGAGAGGTGAGCAGTGCAGCCGCAAAGCAGCCCCAGGGCAGGCAGCCTACCGGGAAATATCCCGGTATCCCGATAGGCCAGTCCGGCCCTGAGCACCATCTAAGTGCAGCGTGATAAAAACATTTTAATATAGGACAGATGATTTTAAACTCACAAGATTGTAGAGATTACAGCACATGTGAAATGGTATAGGAAGTTCATCCAAGCCTGGGGGAAGGCGGTCAGCTCGCAGGTGGAGAGGCAGCTGATGTGGACTGGTGGCTCCCATCACTTCCTGGTTCTCAGATTCGGCTCAGGGGCGGCTGTATACGTCACTTCCGAATGGAAGCCAGGAACATCAGCTGCATCTCCACCTGCGAGACGACTACCTTCCCCCAGGAGTGGATGAACTTCCTATACCATTTCACATGCACTATAATCTCTACAATCTTGTGAGTTTAAAATTGTCTGTCCTATATTAAAATGTTTTTATCATGCTGCACTTAAATGGAGCTGCTCTCTTCTTTGTTTTTTACTGTCTACAGAGCCCCTTCTAGCTTGTTATGAGCCGGTAGCCTTTCAGAGTCAGCCCATCTGTGACCATCTACACACCTCTTGCTGCAATTGAACTCTCATGCATGGACTCCCCACAGTGGCGGAACTACCGCCATAGCGACACACGCGGCCGCTATGGGGCCCGTAGCCGCTATGGGGCCCCTGGGGAGGAGGAGCAATGCATACTGCCGGGGGCCGGGGGGGGGGGCGAGCACTGCCCGCACGGTCCTCCAGCCAGGGGAAGTGAGGAGCGGAAGAGGCGCGCTGTGTAATAGCTTTTATTTGAATGTCCTGTGTGTGTTCCCGGGGCTCACCGTCACATAGCCCCACCTCTTGGCCCGGCGCTTTTGATAGACAGAACGCCGGTCCAATGCGGGACATGTGACGTCATCAAAGGCGTCGGGCCAAGAGGTGGGGCTATGTGACGGTGAGCCCCGGGAACACACAGGACATTCAAATGAAAGCTGTTACAGCGCTCTGCTTTTACAGACAGCGCGCCTCTTCCTCTACTCACTTCCCATGGCTGGTGGACCGTGCGGGCGGTGCTCGCCCCCCCACTCTGAGACAGCCCCACGCTCGCCAATAGCCATTTGACTGCACAGGTGAGGCTGCATTGGGCACAGGTGAGGCTGCATTGGGCACGGGGGAGGCTGCATTGGGCACGGGGAGGCTGAATTGGGCACGGGGAGGCTGCATTGGGCACGGGGAGGCACACAGTGTGTGTTCCCGGGGCTCACCGTCACATAGCCCCACCTCTTGGCCCGGCGCTTTTGATAGACAGAACGCCGGTCCAATGCGGGACATGTGACGTCATCAAAGGACATTCAAATGAAAGCTGTTACAGCGCTCTGCTTTTACAGACAGCGCGCCTCTTCCTCTACTCACTTCCCATGGCTGGTGGACCGTGCGGGCGGTGCTCGCCCCCCCACTCTGAGACAGCCCCACGCTCGCCAATAGCCATTTGACTGCACAGGTGAGGCTGCATTGGGCACAGGTGAGGCTGCATTGGGCACGGGGGAGGCTGCATTGGGCACGGGGAGGCTGAATTGGGCACGGGGAGGCTGCATTGGGCACGGGGAGGCTGAATTTGGCACGGGGGAGGCTGCATTGGGCACGGGTCAGGCTGCATTGGGCATGGGCAGGCCACGCTGCATTGGGCAAAGGTGAGGCTGCATTGGGCACTGAACATGCTGCATTGGGCACGGGGGAGGCTGCATTGGGCACGGGTCAGGCTGCATTGGGCACGGGTCAGGCTGCATTGGGCACGGGTCAGGCTGCATTGGGCACGGGCAGGTCACGCTGCATTGGGCAAAGGTGAGGCTGCATTGGGCACTAAACATGCTGCATTGGGCACTAAACATGCTGCATTGGGCACAGGCAGGTGAGGCTGCATTGGGCACAGGCAGGTGAGGCTGCATTGGGCACAGGCAGGTGAGGCTGCATTGGGCACAGGCAGGTGAGGCTGCATTGGGCACGGGTGAGGCTGCATTGGGCACGGGTGAGGCTGCATTGGGCACAGGTGAAGCTGCATTGGGCACTGAACATGCTGCATTGGGCACAGGTGAGGCTGCATTGGGCAGTGAACATGCTGCATTGGGCACAGGCAGGTGATGCTGCATTGGCACTGAACATGCTGCATTGGGCACAGGCAGGTGAGGCTGCATTGGGCACGGGTGAGGCTGCATCGGGCACGGGTGAGGCTGAATTGGGCATGGGTGAGGCTGTATTGGGCATGGGCAGGCCACGCTGCATTGGGCACAGGTGAGGCTGCATTGGGCAAAAGTGAGGCTGCATTGGGCACTGACCATGCTGCATTGGGCACAGGCAGGTGAGGCTGCATTGGGCACAGGCCACACTGCATTGGGCATGGGTGAGGCTGCATTGGGCACGGGTGAGGCTGCATTGGGCACGGGTCACGCTGCATTGGGCACGGGTCACGCTGCATTGGGCACGGGTCACTCTGCATTGAGCACGGGTCACGCTGCATTGGGCACGGGTCACGCTGCATTGGGCACAGGTGAGGCTGCATTAGTCACAGGTGAGGCTGTATTGGGCACTGAACATGCTGCATTGGGCACAGGCAGGTGAGGCTGCATTGGGCACAGGTGAGGCTGCATTGGGCATTAGACACGCTGCATTGGGCACAAATGGGCACAGGTGAGGCAGTATTGGGTGGGCACAGGTGAGGCAGTATTGGGCACTAGCCACGCTGCATTGGGCACAGGTGAGGCTGCATTGGGCACTGGACACGCTGTATTGGGCACAGACCACGCTGCATTGGGCACAAGTGGGCACAGGTGAGGCAGTATTGGGCATGGGCAGACCACGCTGCATTGAGCAGAGGTGAGGATTATTGAAGCGCTAACACCAGGTGTTTGGAGTATCTTTATCTGTTGATTAAACTTTCTGGAATACATATATTGCTATTGTGGTGTAGGATCTGGGCTCTCTTTCTTTCTTCCTTCTCAGACTCGAACCACACACCCGTTGAGCCCCGCCCTTTAAACCACGCCCACTATTTAATTTAAGCCCCGCCATTTTTTTGTGGGGGCCCATACAACATTTTGCTATGGGGCCCTGTGATTTCTAGTTACGCCCCTGACTCCCCACTATAGAGAGTAGATTAATCTCCCATTTATCTCTATTTGAGCTGACAGAGCGCACATGAACATTTGTATACAATACTCCATGCTTATGGCCATGCATCAAGGCAATTTTCCAACTAAAGTGATGACCCAATGGGAGGGAGACATGGGTATATTTGAAGAGGACCAATGGGAGGAGGTACTACACACTATACAACAATGCTCTCTCAACACCGCGCAACACCTGTCCCAGCTCTTTATCGTCCTGCGGGTACATTTTACTCTACAAGATGGGACTACAGGAGGATGCAGACTGCCCCCGCTGCTCTAGAGACCATGGAGATCTGATCCACCTACTATGGCGATGCCCAAAACTGCACCTTTATTGGAAGGGAGTTGTAGCGACCATTAATCGGACATTTCAAGTTAACATTCGACTGGACCCCAAACAGTGCATTCTAGGCATACTGGATGACAACATCACTGAGGACAATTCTAATCAGGCTATCACAAGGGCTCTTCTCCAAGAAGGCAAACTAATTCTCAGAAACTGGAAGGCGACTAAGCCTCCCACTCTTAAAGAATGGGTGACCCAAATGGGAGTAACATTAAGGTTAGAAAAATATATTTTCCAGCACAGAGGCTTTACCGGGAAAATTTGATTTGGTATGGTCCACTTGGTTGAATACACCTGGCCTGACCCCAGTTGACCTTATTCTGGAAAGAATTCTCATTTAACAGCAACTGCAGAGAAATATGGGGGGGGGGGGGGGGCAGCGGGGTTATAGGGGGGCAATATATGTGCAATGTATTTTGAGACTAGAGTGAGGAGGATTGCCGAGGACAACTGTGTGATGTAATGATAGGAGATGGTGATTCTGTATACATATAAATATGACTTCGGAAGACTGTACTCTAAAACGTTTGTGTACTTCCTATGTATACTTGTTCCAATAAAAAACCTTTTTGATTTAAAATTAAAATTAAAAAATATCCCACTTCTTAAACTCTCAATGGAAGAATAAACCAGAACCCCCAAAGCTGACTGCATATGAGCAATGGTGTGGCCAAGTCACAGAGCAGAGGGGGGGCATCTCCACAATATACCTGTCACTTGCATCAGACAGCGCTAAATTATCATACATACTGGCCTGGGAGGGAGAGCTACGGGACAGTGTCCCGAGATTATAGCTAGGGACCCAGGAGAGGGATCATAAGGGGCTGGCTAATTTCCTTGATATCTTTACCTTCTTTCTTTCCTCTCTGCTTTCAGACAAATTTTCCTTCGTTAAAAATACAACTTTGCACTACCTCTTAGTGCACCATATTACTTATGATTATCTTTGCGGTCATGGAAAGGTTATTCAGAGACCTCTGTAACTGACATCAGTTTTATGTCACACTTGACATGTATTGTTCACCTTCTTATTTATGATGTAATGTCGCATGTTATTGACAATAAAAACTTATTGAAATAAAAAATTGTCCTGAATCTGTGGTGTCTGACATTGACCTGTTGTGGTGACAATTTCAACCACTTCTTCCACCTCTCCTTCCTCTACATCCTGAGGTTGTGGTGTCCTCTGTTCCCCTTCTTTCAGAGGTGGGGGGTTCCTGGTGTCCTCAGATGTCTCAAGTCTTTTCTCCCCTATAAGAATGAAACAAAAGGTATACTTAGCACACAGATATTTGAGGCCAGAAATAGGAATATGAAACATTGCTTGGAAGTGGGGTACAAGTGTCTGTTTTGGCAGAGTTCCAAGCTGAAGACATGATTTTTTCCTTTAACAAAGCTGGAATACTTACCTTTTTTGGACAAGTTTCACACATGGAAACACCCCAAGTATCCACTGGAGCACCTGTGTGGGTCACCCTAATAATTTTGCTCTGGTGTCCCACACTAGTGCTCCTGAATCCAGATGTGTAAACAGCTGCTGAGTGTCCTCCTCTGACACAGACATCAAGTTTGTGGATAAGAAAATTGGTAACTTGAGAAGCACCTATAGGAAGGAGCTTAATAAGGTCCAGGCTTCCATGAAATCAGGAGCAGCAGCAAAGGATGTGTATGTACCCAGTCTGTGGTACTACAACAGGATGCGGTTTCTGGAAGACCAGATTGAAGCCAGGGAATCACTTTCTACACTTCCATCCACCCTTCCCTTCCCGAGGACCAACCTGGGCCTTCCATCCTGGAAGAAGTTGACAAGCCCAGCTGGAGCCAGGTATAGTATTTTTTAACATATTTATTGTCCGAAAATTATTATTTATATTAGATGTTATTATTGATAACAAATGAATGATTTAACAAAGTGTTTTACATATCAATAGACAGTAGGGGCTAAAAAAGATTGTGACAAGAATGAAAAATGCTGGGGTCAGAATGATAGTCTTTTCTATTTATTAACATTCAATTTGCAACAGTCATGAGCTGAAAATTGTGTGTGATTGATGAACCAAAAACTAAAATTATGTCCCTTTTTCATACACTGGAAGACCTCAGCCAGGACGAGGCTCTGGAATGTGTCAGCCAGGAGGTGGGGGTAAGTGTCAGCCAGGAGGTGGGTGTAAGTGTCAGCCAGGAGGTGGCCAGGCCCAGTAGCCTCACCCAATCCCAGATGCCTCCCCTCCGCCTTACAACAAAAAGGGCCAGGAAGGGGAGTAACGTGCAGGAGGCAGCTAATGCAGCCCTGAAAACACCCCCGATGCTGAAGAGGCCTATGGCTGTTATGTAGCTGCAAAATTTGCAGCAAATGGAGGAGGGCCAACGCCTCATGTGTGAGAATATTATTTTTCAGGCCCCTCAGAACGGATTGAGGGGCCACATGAGTGATAACATGCACTTATGTGTGCTCGCCTATCCTCCTCCTCCTGCCACAAGTCCACCTCCAGAGCCACAGCCTCCAAGGAAGGCTGCATAAAAGGCTGCAGGGAACACAAGAAAGTGATGGCCTGGGTTCAGTCTGGTCTGACAGAAGACGCAGGCTGCTGTAGTACCTAACACAGCCTGAGGACATATATGTCATCTACTGCTGTTCCTGATCTCTGGGAGTCCTGGACCAGATTATGCTTCCTATTTTATGGACTATCAATTTTTAGTTACAAAGAGTTGATGTGTGCCTTGGGGTACAAAGGCATTTGCAAATTCAAGCAGTTTCTCCAGCGTTGCCTTCCTCTTTATTTTGTTATGAGCCACAATAAATGGAGATTATTTTATATGAAAATACTTGCCTATGTGTTTTTCTTCAAATAGGACATTTTTTAGTAGGCAGGTACATTTCAAAAATATGTCTAATTAACAAAGGACACAATTAACCTCCTTGAGGTTAAAAAATACAAGATAATAATGTTGTTGTGGAAACTTGACACACAAAAAAAAAAAAAAATTACGGAGATCATTCTTGATTAAAAAAAAAAAGAAAAAAGATGACAATAAAAAAAAAATTCTAAACATTATTGATTCTGAGCATGCGTGAGTTTTTTGTGTGTCCGAATTGCATACAGACAAACGCATTTTCGGATAGGAACTTTTTCCGACCGAAAAATAGAGAACCTGCTGTCAATCTTTTGCTGACGGCGGGAAGATGGAGCATACACACGGTCGCATTTTCTGACCAAAAGCTCTCATCAGACTTTTGCTGGCAGAATTTCTGATCGTTTGTACGGGGCAATACAGTATGTAAAAAGCACTTGACATCACTTCTGTATTGACTGGCTGGTCTTCCTGCATTCCCAGACTAGTTGTTTGGTAACTTTGGTAGTTGTCAGAAGTGTTGGTAATTCCTTCTGAAGTTTAGGCTTGATATGAGCTCCTGTTGGTGCCCTTCTCTTCTTTAGTTAAATTTAACCACCACAATACCATAGGAAATCCATGGACATCCTAAAGCCCCATACACACGGTCGGATTTTTTCATGGATTCTGTCCGATCGGACAATGTTGTTGAAAAATCAGACCGTGTGTATGCACCATCGGACAGTGTACGTCGGATTGTCCGACGGACAAAGTCCTATCTCCTGCTGGATAGATTTGCCGACAACACGGTCCGATCACACCAAATCCGATCGTGTGTACGGTTGTCCGATGGACAAAGTGCTACGCATGCTCAGAAGAAATTCTGTGACGGAAGCGCTCGGTCAGGTAAAAACTACCTTTCCTAATCGACACAGCACATTCGTCACGCTGCAATGTTAAAATGTCTTTAATGCAGCGCATTCTCTTTTTCTTTACAATGCAACAAGAATGACATGTTTTAGCTGCTCCTATTCACCCGCACTTCTCACAAACTTAGTTCTTTATTACTTTTCAGCATTTATACACTACATGTTTATTTTTACTCAGATCGGAAAAGAATCTTTGTTATATTTTTAGCATGATTTGTCTTTTTTTTTTTGGGAATACATATTTGAAGGAGATTTTTTTTTAGTTTTTTGGAGGGGGGTTGTGTGTCTCAACTTAGCCAAACCACATTATTAACATTTGTATTTGTTGCTTAAATTTACTAGGAGTTTGTTGGTTGTTGGTGCCCCTTGTTAATTCTACTTTAGGATTAGTGAAATGTACCTGCCTACTCAAAGAAAAACTGTCATTGTAGAAAAGTAAAACACAATAGTCAATGATTATTTCAAATCCAAAAAACATTTATTTAGGTCTCAGCAACAAACCAAAGAGGAACGCAGCCATGGTGAAACTTGGGGAATTTGCAAAGCCTTGGACACCCACGGCAACCATCATTTTTCAAGCTCTGAAAATTGGGGGCCTGAGGAGTACCTATCTAAATAATAAGGGAGTGCAATCTGGTCCTGAAGTCCAAAACATCCGGAACTGCAGCAGATGCCATCTAGGTCCCCAGGCTCTGGTCCTACGAGAGGCTCCATCTTCTCTCAGACCAGACTGAATCAAGGTCATCACTCTCTTGTCTTCCTTGAACTCTTCCTTCCACGCCGTGGTGCTGGTGCTGGTGGGGTGGCAGAAGGAGGAGGAGGAGGCGGAGCAAGGTCACTCTCGCAAACATGTGTGAGGGGAGTCATCTCCCCAGCCATCCCCTCATTTAGGATTTTGAGGATGACATCCTCACACATGCTGCGTTGCCCCGCCTCCATACCCGTCATTTTAGTGCCAACCAAGGAGGCAAAGGCCTCCTCATAGGTGGGTGTGGCATATAGGGAGGCTGAAGCGTCTCGGATCAGCTGGAGCGCTGACTCTCCCACCTCCCCCATGCTTTTCGCCCTTCTGTAGGGAAGGCGGAGGGGAGGGACTTGGGAGACAGTCAGGCTCCTACGCCTACCCCCCTGTTGGCTGCCACTAACCCCTGCCTCCTCCTGACTGCCACATTCCACAGCCACCTCCTGGCTGAGGTCTTCCTGTGTATGAAAAAGGGACATAGTTTCAGTTATTTGTTCATCAAACACACACAATTCTCATCTAGTGACTGTTGCAAAATGTTTACAAATAGAAAACCATACAATTCTCAGCCCTGCAGTTTAGATTCTTCCCAAAAATGTCTCCAACACCACTGTCTGTTGATATGTCAATCACGTTAGGAACTAAGCAATTGGGGATCCTGAATTAACTGAACATCATTCATTATTCCCAAAAATGGTTACAAAACTACTATACCTAGAACAAGTTGGGCTCCTGCACATCTTCCATACTGGAAGGCCCAGGTTGGTCCTCGGAAGCCTCATCAGGGGTGGCGTGCGTGGAAGGACGCGTGCAAGGAAGAGTCGAGAGTGACTTCCTGACAGTAGCCTGGTCTTTGAGAAAGTGGAGCCTGTCATAGTACCAGAGCGTGGGGACATAGACATCAGCTGCTGCAGCTCCAGATGCTAGGGACTTCCGGACCCTATTGCGCTCCCGGAAATAGGTACTCCTCATGTTATTAATCTTGACTTGTAAGTTTGCCACGGTTGCCATGGGCAGGTTTGGCTTTACAAATGCCACAAGTTTCAGCATGGCTGCGTACCTCTTTGGTCTGTTGCTGTAGTCGCGGTGCTTTGCTAGCCATAATAGGGGAAATTCCCTGTATTTATCAATGAAAAGGGGGAGAAAACTCACGTCGTAGAAGGCCTCCATCACCTCTGCAAGACACAACACCACACAAAACAATATAAATAATGTCAGCCTAAACTCTCCTAATCTTCTCCATAAAGAAGCCTCAAGTTCTAATCAGTCTAGGCTAGTTATGTACCAACGTCAAATTGTACCTTCGTTTGTAGCGATCGTCTCGTGCGTGAGCTTTCTCTCCCCTCGTCTCCCAGATCGTGGCTACGACACAGGCGTGTGACGTTTTATATACAGTGCGCATGCGTCAAACTCCGCCCGCCCCTGACGATCTTTCTCGTCTATTCCCCACCCCTTCTCTTTACGGCGCAGTGGGGAGAGCACATGGCGGGGACACAGCAGGTGCGCCCCAAATATCCCACCAACGAGGAGGAGGATGAGGAAAGTCCGGAGGCACAAACGTCCCGATCCCGGAGCCTGAAATTCAAGGCCTCCAATATGTCATTTGGAGAAATGTTGGAGATGGTGGACATATTAAAGAGGAGCGACTATGATGGGAAGTATGGGCCTTACCTCAACCCCAATGTCCGCAAGGCCAAGATCATGTCTAAAGTTGTGAGAAGGCTGTACAATCATTTTGGGGTACAACGATCCAAGGAGCAACTCAGGAAACGCTGGTCAGACCTGAAACTGAGGGAGGCCGATCAGTACAGAAAGATCAAGCGAGTTCTTCAAAAAAGTAAGTAGTTGTGTTTGCTTTCTTGCTTGCATACTGCTCCATGTGGTTTGATTTTTACAAAGTTGTACATTCCAAAATGGCCACTTTCAGGTTCGTCTGTGCATTCGATCGTACTCAGCCTCGATCTTTCTGCCACTGTCATGTTCGTGTGTGTGTACATTCGATCGTACGCAACCTCGATCGTTCGGCCACTTATAATACGAGGTTTGGTGAAGTTTTTATTGTAAGGAAGTTTGTTCTTACTAGAGATGTCATCAAGAGCATAAACCAAATTTAGTCAATGTAAAGGAGAGGTCACTCAGTAGCTGTTTACCCATCTTGACTCTAGAGCACTAGTGCTGGTACACCCAAACCCCCTTTTTCTTAGGCTTTTCCACACATGTGCTCCAGTGGATACTAGAGGGGGGTCTCCATCACACAAACTTCTACCAAAAAGCTAGTAAGTTTAGCACCTTTACAAAGTGACTACATTCATGTAGTTGGCATTTGTAACTGGCCAAACAAAAATAGTGTCCGTCACTTTCAAGCAATGTTTGTCATTTCCTATTTCTGCCCTCAATAGATTGTGTTGCTAAATCTTCCTTTTGTACATTCTCATAGGGGAGCGCAAACTTGGGCCGTCTGAGGAAACCCCCAAACCAACAACTCCCAAAAAAGGGGAAAGAGCAGAAGCAGAGGAGGAGGAGGAGGAAGGAGAGATCATCGAACTTGGAGAACTTGTCACCACAACAGGTGAGTGTGGGAGAACACAGCTACTGGTAAGCTAATCAATGTATTGCTGCCTCATTTCCAACACCCGATTTTTGTTTGTTTGTGGTTTTTAGGTGACGTGGATGTTGTGGAAGAAAAATCGCACTTTACCACAGAGAGTGCCCACGTACTCATCGGGGAGATAATGGTCTGCAATAGAGATCTAGATTACATAAAGCAAAACATCAATGATGTTCAACAAAAATTGAAGAACATCATTGATGTTTTAGGAAAAATATGAAAACGCACCAAGTAATTAACACACATTTGTGCCTGCTTCTGAACACATTTGCAACTTAAGAACTGTGTGAAATTTGGAACATGCACACATTGTGTCCACATGTGCTAGCTCCCATCATGGTGGATGAATGCCAACGTTTTTTTGGGGGTGCAACCATTTTACGAACTACGAAAGTGGTTGTGGTGAAGGGGTTGCACCCCCAAAAAACGTCCATTCATCCCCATGATGGAAAATGGCACTTTTGAAGCTTCTAGGCATGTGTTTTACCATCTAATGACCATTTTGAGACCCAAATTGTGTGCATGTTCTAAATTTCCACTTTCCAGGGGTGACCCCCCATGTGATGAAGGCAAGATCAAACACACTTTGAACATATAGTCATGTCTGATCTTGTCTTCACTTTATAAAGTTGAACTTTCCTAGTTCCTAGGTTCTGTTTTGCTCCATGCCTGGTTTTACCAATTGCGTAATGTTTGTAAACAATGTTGTAAATAACCAAGAAGTTGTCAGTTTGGGCAAGAAGATTGTAAACGCACTTGTGAATGTTTTCCAAGTAAACTTTTTTAATTTTCTAAATGTGTGGCTTCCTTATTTAAAAAACACAATGCATTATGTATGTCAAATGTAAAGGATATGGGGGGCAATGGGTGTTATTTACTAAAGGCAAGTCCACTTTGCACTGCAAGTTTCTTTTCCAGGGCACTTTTTCACTGCACTTGTAGAGCATAGTGGATTTGACTTATGTAAATGACACCCACAGTGCTTTGTACGAAAACACGGAGCACAGCATTTTTGAGAATACACACATGTCTGACCTGGTGATGAAAAGGAGTATTTTGGGTGTCAGTTATGCAGTACAAACCTTATCTAGACCAAAGATTAGGTAGCAAACACACAACATGAGAATAATCTTTTTGGGAAGAAGAGACTGTTACCTCCTTTTGCCAGAAAGTGCATTCCCACTGTCGAAGGCAAAGGGAAAAAAAATAAAGGTAAAATAAGCTAAAAAGAATACGGAAATGACAAGAAATCATAGGTTGGTTGAAAAATAAGATTTATTAAAAAATACCTCTCACACATCGTCAGGCAGAGCAATGGCCCCCCTACCCACAAAGTAGTCCATATATTGCTCGCGGACCGCACGGGCATTTAGAGGGGGCAAGCCTGGACGTGCCACTTGAAGGGCTGTGAGGTCAGCATTTGGAGGGCCCTCCACATCTGGGCCAACGGTCACCACATAGTTCCTGTTATGTCTTTTGAGGAAGTTGTGCAATATGCAGCAGGCAAGAACTATGTGGTTCAGTTTGTATTCCGCCAAGTTAATTGCCGTCAAGAACAGGCGGAAGCGGCTGGCTGGCCAGGATGCCAAAAGCGTTCTCCACAACTCTTCGGGCTCTGGACAGCCTGTAGTTGAAGACCCTCTGGTCTGGGGTGAGGGTCCTCATCGGGAACGGCCTCATCAGATGGGGAGTCAACGCAAACGCTTCATCTGCGACAAAGACGAAGGGGAGTCCTTCTGCATTCTCCTCTGGAGGTGGCAAGCACAGACTGCCACTTTGGAGACGCGAGTAGAACTCCGTGTGCGCAATGGCACCACCATCCGAGATCCGGCCGTTCATCCCCACGTCCACATACATAAATTCATATGTCGCCGACACCACCGCCAACATCACTACACTATTAAACCCTTTATAATTATAATAGTAGGACCCCGAGTTGGGCGGTGGGACGATGCGGACGTGTTTCCCATCAATTGCCCCTCCGCAGTTAGGAAAGTCCCAACGGCTGGCAAAGTGGGAGGCCACAGTCTGCCATTCCTGTGGCGTGGAAGGGAACTGTGGAGTGAAACCAGAAAAAAATAATTAGTCACTTTGCACATAAACATTGCAAGCGGATTAGACAATCAACATCTTGGAACAAGAGCATTGTATAAAATTGGAGACAGGAAAGTATTTGCACAGAAAAGTAGAGGCTCACCTTCACAGATTACTCACCCCCCATCAATCCCCCCACTTCTGATGGGCCATTGGCAATAACTAGGGTTTTGGGGGGGGGGGGGGTGGTGTTGGACAGGTAACCTTCTGCACTTCATTGATTGGCAAATGGCTCAATAATGTGTGCTAGTTTGGCCAGACCCTCTGTACTTAACACTATTGGCAGCCCTCAGGAAAGCTAAACTAACATTTCCAAACCCCCCCCCCCCCCCCACAAAAAAAAAGGAAAGCACATTGTGACATTCTGAAATTACCAAGCAAGCTAATAGGAGGGAAAGAACCCCCAAAAATAGGAAATGGAAAGTATGGAGGCAGCCCCTTGCACTACATGCTTTGCTGAATTCATCCCTAAAGATGCCCACTATAAAGAGGTAGGTACATAGTGTGTATTGACCTTGGGAAAGCCAGCAGATAGAGGATTGGTACCATCTGACAGAGCAGTTGGGGGAGGGGGGTTCCTAATGAGTTTGCCCCCCCCCCCCACAAAAAAAAAAAAAAAAGGGGCTCTACATGAAGTAAACCACACAGCAAACATTTGTGCATATTTTAGGGGGTGTTTGGGGGGAAACAATACTATGCAGCAGACAAAAGACATTGCTTAAGTGACTAGGCCATAGGTGTCTATTGGGCCAAAAGAGCATGCTGGGCAGGTAAGTGAAGGGAAAAATGCATGAAGGAGAAAAGGGGCACAGCATATTAGAACATATTGCAAACATGGTAATTAGGGAAGGAGGTCAAAAATAGAAGACATTAGCAAACAGAGCATACATAGAAGGGAATAGTAAAGTATAAATGTTACCTTAATATAGTCCTCCTGCAGGACCTGGATGATGGCAGAACAGGTCTCTGGAATAATGATTCCCAGGGCCTGGGGAGAGATACCCGAAGAGAACTTCAAATCCTGAAGACTTCTCCCTGTCGCCAAGTACCTCAACGTGGCAACAAGCCTCTGCTCCGGAGTAATGGCTTGTCTCATGCAGGTATCCTGCCGGCTGATAAAGGGGGTCAGCAAAGCCAAAATACGGTGAAAAACGGGGTCCGTCATCCGGAGAAAGTTCCTGAAATCATCAGGATTATTCTCCCGGATCTCACGAAGCAAAGGCATGTGCGAGAATTGGTCACGCTGAAGCAACCAATTCTTGGTCCACATCCTCCTCGTCACTCTGTTCATGGACGGGTCTTGGGTCAAAGCTAAAAGCCCGACACCAATTCCGCGTACAGCACGAACTCGGCGACGAGTACGCACGGGAAACATCGCTCACAAGGTCACAAAAGGTCGGCTGGTCAGAACGGACAAACAGAAAGCACCGATAAACAGCAAGGCCTGAAAGAACGAAATGAATACCAGAAACGAGCAGACAATAAGCAGTGCAAATCAAAGCGTCCTATATCAAGATATAGGCCGCAATGACCAACAAATGCGAACTGACTACACGCACTAATAAACAGATACGCACGACAAGCACAAACTGAAGAGCAGTAACGATCTGAGTCAGAAAACTGAGAAGCGCGAATCTTAAGTCACCAAACTTCGACTAACTCACGATAAACACGGGATCAGCAGAAGGAGCCCAACGGGTGCCTGACGTGGTGCTGAACTTCCCTTTTCTAATCTCGTGGAAGACGACTTACGTCACGACGTTCTTGCAGACCGGATATTCCGACAACGTAGTCCGACCGTGTGTACGCAACACCAACATCGGACAAAGTACGACGGACAGGATCCGACCGACATGGTCCGCGGATAGTCCGACCGTGTGTATGGGGCTTTAGGATGAAGTGGTTATACCGGGATGATGCCTGCAGGTATCATCCCGGTATCAAAATTTGCACCGTTGATTCCCTCTAAGGTAGAAGTGGTTCAAGTGGCTGTTTTCTTCCGAGGGTGGCGTAAGGGGGTCCCGTGGTGTAAGGGGCCTCCCCCACTGCTGCCTTTCCCAGGCTCTGCCGTCTGATTTCTGAGCCTGGGAGCAATACGACCAGCGGCGACAGGCGGCACTACAGAGAGAGAGAGGAACTGACATCCTCCCTCTCTGTGACCCCAGAAACCGGAAGCCACAAGGATTTTGTCACTTCCGATTTCAGCTCTTTGTTTACCTGGCAGTCAGTGTAAAAAAAGTTTTGGATAAAATAAATAATACAATTTTTTTTTATTTTAAAGCTCCCCCATCCCACGCGCAAATGTGAACACATAGGTAAGTCCTACATGCATATGTAAATAGTGATCGCACCACACCTGTGAGCTATTGTCATGAGCGCCAGAGTGAGAGCAATAATTCTAGCACCAGACCTCCTGTGTATCTCTAAACTGGTAACTTGTAAAGGCATTTAAAGTGTCGCCTTTGGAGAATTTTAAGTACTGTAGTTTGGCGTCATTCCACAGGGGCAGACGCAATATTAAAGCGTGACATGTTAGATATTTATTTACTCTGTGTAACATATTTAATATTTTACAAAAAAATTGATCTTATATTGTGTTTGTGTGAACTAAAATTAATTAAAGTGTATTTTTTACCGACAAAAAAATGCTTTTGAAAAACCTCTGTGCAAATACCGTGTGACAAAAAAAATACATCTGTAAAAAAAAAAAAAAATATATATATATATATATATATATATATATATACACACACAATTAGGGTTGCACCAATATCATTTTTTTTATCGGCGAGTACCAACATTTTCGGTCAAGTACTCGCTGATACCGAGTACCAATACCTTTGCAGTGCGATTTGAGCCCATACAAAATGGGCTCAAATCGCACTCAAAGAATCACATGCAATTTGAACATGAATGTGATGTGATTCCTGTCACATGTGTTTTCCCCACCGCTCCTGTGTGAACCCAGTAAAGAAAGACAGGGACGTTCCGTCTAAGTGCAGCAATGGAAAAAAGTGTATATTTAAAAATGTTATAACAACTCACATGTTAAAAGCACATATCTCGCATGTCAAATCCAAATCTGCACAGTCATAGTGTCCCCATACTGTGGGAAAACCACGGCCGCTTTCGGTGCTCACAAGGCTGGGGGTAATGTATAGGCATGTATAGGCGGTCCACCCCCAAGCTGACATCACTTCCACGTGTGAAGTCCAAGCTGGTTTACAGGGGTTCCGGAACCTCCTACATCTTCCAACCCCGTAAGCACTGCAAAACAATGCATATTTGGATTTGACATATTACAGATATGTACTTTTAACATGTGAGATGTTTTAAAAATTTTTTATAAACTGTTTGCCCATTGCTGCACTTAGATGGCACCTCCCTATCTTTCTATACTGGATTCACACAGGAGCAGTACGGAAAACCGCATGTGATTCAGATAGGATTCGCACCACATCCCTGTTCAAATTGCATGCCATTCTTTGCAGTGCAAATTTAGCCTATTCATTTTGTATGGGCTCAAATCGTACCGCAAAGGTATCGGTACTCTGCATCAGCGAGTACTTGACTGAAAGTATCGGTACTCGCTCTCACTGGTAAAAAAAAACAGTATCAAGGCAACCCTAATTATAGCATCAAAGCATGCATTCCACTGTGTTGGAAGCAAACCTCAATCCCATCTTTGGGATTGTGGTTTGCCAAAACTAATGAAATTCAACAGATGGAAGAGCTACTTGCCACTGCAAACAATAGAGAGGAACAATGCCAAAAATGTTGGTTCTACTTCACCGACATTACCTTCTCCACAGATTACCAGGCCATGTTAGCGTCTCAGGGATACAAATGTATTATCCGGTGTATTGCAGCTGGTATGTGCGCTGGGTTGGAAGCCGTGCGCAGCCTCCCCTTCCCCGCCCCTTTAAGTATGTTTGTTTTATATTTTCTCCCACTTTTGTTACTCTTTTTTCCTTTTTTTAGTCCCTATGCCCACTTATCTTTTTGTCTATTTATGTATTGCCTTCAGTCATGCTCATGTAGCCATAGATAGCTTTTTCAATAATTATACTGCTCAAAAACGCATCAGATCTCAATGGGGAAAAATATCATGCTGGATATCTATATTGATATGGACTGGGTAATGTGTTAGGAATGAAAGGATGCCTCATAGTTTGATGGCAATTAAGAATATCAACCTACAGAGGGCTAAATTCAAAGACACCCCGAAAATCAGAGTAAAAAGCTGATGCAGCAGGCTAGTCCATTTTGCTGGATTTTTATTGCAGGAACTCAAAATGGTACTCAGTAGTTTGTATGGGCCCATGTTCTTGTTTGCATGCCTGACAACGTTGGGGCATGCTCCTCATGAGACAACGGCTAGTGTCCTAGGTAGGGATGAGCCGAACACCCCCCCGTTCGGCTCGCACCAGAACCCGCGAACGGACCTAAAGTCTGTGCGAGCTTTAGAACCCTATTAGTTGTAATGGATGCGAACGTTCGAAATCAAAAGTGCTAATTTTAAAGGCTAATATGCATGTTAATGTCATAAAAAGTGTTTGGGGACCTGGGTCCTGCCCAGGGGACATGTATCAATGCAAAAAAAATTTTTTAAATGGGCCGTTTTTTCAGGAGCAGTGATTTTAATAATGCTTAAATTGAAACAATAAAAGTGTAATATTCCTTTAAATTTCGTACCTGGGGGGTGTCTATAGTATGCCTGTAAAGGGGCGCATGTTTCCCGTGTTTAGAACTGTCTCTGCAAAAAGTGCATTTTTGCAAGTAAAAAAGCTATTTAAAATCACTCGCGGCTAATTTGAATTGACAGCTCCCATAATACAGAGAACAGTAATTCATTGAAACTGAAAGTCATTCATAAAAAAAAAGTCATTCATAAAAAATAAAAAAAATGAAAAAAATAAAAGCGTGGGGGTCCCCCCAAATTCAATAACCAGGCCCTTCAGGTCTGGGATGGATATTAAGGGGAACCTCAGCCAAAAACAAAATGGCGTAGGGTTCCCCTCAAAATCCATACCAGACCCTTGAGGTCTGGGATGGATTTAAGGGGAACCCTAGCCAAAAAAAATGGCGTGGGGTCCCCATCAAAATCCATACCAGACCCTTATCCGAGCACGCAACCTTGCAGGCCGCAGGAAAAGAGGGGGGGACGAGAGCGCCCCCCCCTCCCGCCTGAACCGTACCAGGCCACATGCCCTCAACATTGGGAGGATGCTTTGGGGTCCCCCCCAAAGCACCTTGTCCCATGTTGATGAGGACAAGGGCCTCTTCCCCACAACCCTGGCCATTGGTTGTGGGGGTCTGCGGGCGGGGGGCATGTACTAAAGCCCCTGAGCTATAATTGGCTACAGGCATCCTGCCTGTAGCCAATTATGGCTCTCCTCGCTGCCGACGCTGTGATTGGCCAAGCATGCGGGGTCACAGTGCATGCTTGGCCAATCATCAGCCAGCATTGCACTGCGACTGGCGCAATGCATTGCAGGCCGCTCGCATCACACGAATTTGATGCGAGCGGCCCCAATAGTTCTGGACTCGCCGAGCGAGCGAACGCCCGGTGCTCGATTCGAACATGGGTTCGAATCGAACACCGGGCCCATCCCTAGTCCTGGGGTATTTCCTCCCAGATCTGGACCAGGGCATCACTGAGCTCCTGAACAGACTAAGGTGCAACCTGGCGGTTTTTGGAATGGACCGAAAAATAATGTCCCAGAGGCAGGGCAGCCATCAGAAACTTTGGGGCCCCTTACACAGCTTTAGGCCTGGGTCCCCGGGGCCCGACCCCAACATTTTCCAGGGCCCGCCCACTGGTCATCCCACTGAATCGGCCCACTGACCATCCCACCGAGTTCTTCGGTGCACCCACTTTTATTTTAACACTCTTACACCTTAATATCCCCCAAATTTATCAGTATTCTTCTACGTATTTTTAGTAAAAATATACGTATATTGATTGGTTTGTGCAAAAGTTATAGTGTCTACAAACTATGGGAAAGATTTATGGCATTTTGTATTATTTTTATTTTTATTTTTAAAAGTATTGGCAGTGATCTGCGATTTTTAGCTGTACTGCAACATTGCGACAGACAGATCGGACACTTTTGACACTTTTTTGGGACCATTCACAACTACACAGTTATCAGTGCTATAACTGATTACTGTGTAAATGTCACTGGCAGGGAAGGGGTTAACACTTGGGGGGATCAAGGGGTTAAATGTGTTTTCCCTCAGTGTGTTCTAACTGTGTGGGGAAGGGAGTGACTTGGCGTGGGTGGGGATGCGTGCGTTGTGGAGACTGGAGGGATGGATGGTGCTCGGCGTGGGTGGAGATGCATGCGTTGTGGAGACTGGAGGGATGGTGCTCGGTGTGGGTGGGGATGCATGCATTGTGGAGACTGGAGGGAGGGAGGGATGGATGGTGCACTCTCCGATCTGTTGGTCCAAGCAAATCCTTAAGCTCTGCCTCTACAGGGATGGATAAGCAGAGAACATTAGGCGCAGTGAGTGCAATCTCTGCATGTTTTTTTTCCTCCCCCTCCTCTCTCCAATAGCCAGCTGATAAGCGGGTGGGGGGGTGAGGACAGGGGTGGTCGGGTGCAGGCTGATCACTTCATGTTTCCTTCCTCTCCTCCTCATCTCCTCATCAGCTGCCAGCTGATAAACTGAGAGGGGGGGGGGGGGTGGCACTGGCGAAGGTGATCTCTTCATGTTTCCTCCTCCACCACATCTGATAAGGGGGGGGGGGGCTGGCGAAGATTTGTGTGATCTCTTTTTTCTCTGTTCGTTGCACCTGCAACATGCTAATTGTCGGGGGGCCAATGGCCGGGCCCCTGGAGACATGCGGGCCCCTTACAGGTGTAATGCCTGTACCCCCCTGATGGTGACCCTGCCCAGAGGTGTTCTATTGGATTTAGGTCAGGCAAGCATGAGGGCCATTTAATGGTATCTATTCCCTCATCCTCCAGGAACTGGCTGCATACTCTTGCCAAATGAGGCCGGGCATTGTCGTTCACCAGGCGGAACCCAGAACCCACTACACCAGCATAGGGTCCAAGGATTTCATCCAGATACCTAAAGGCAGTCAGGTTGCCATTGTCTAGCCTGTAGAGGTCTGTGCATCCCTTCATGGATAAGCCTCCCCAGACCATCACTGACCCACCACCAAACCGGTCATGCTGAACTATGTGACAAGCAGCATAACGTTCTCTACAGCTTCTCCAGACCCTTTCACGTCTGTCACATGTGCTCGGAGTGAACCTGCTCTCAACTGTGAAAATCACAGGGCGCCAGTGGCGGACCTGCCAATTCTGGTGTTCAATGGCAAATGCCAATCAACTGCCACAGTGACGGACATCAAGCACAGGGCCCATTAGAGGACGTCGGCCCTCAGGCCACCCTCATGAAGTCTGTTTCTGATTGTTTGGCCAGAAACATTTATACCGGTGTCCTGATGTAGGTCATTTTGTAGGGCTCTGGCAGTGCTCATCCTGTTCCTCCTTGCACAAAGAAGCAGATATCGGTCCAGCTCTCCTAGAGTAACTACCTGTCTCCTGGAATCTTCTCCATGCTCTTGAGACTATGCTGGGAGACACAGTAAACCTTCTGGCAATGGCACATATTATTGTGCCATCCTGGAGGCGTTGGACTGCCTGTGCAAACTCTATCGGGTCCAGGTTTCACCTCATCTACCAGTCAGTGGCAGCTGGTGCTCAATATTTTGGGGAGGGGGGGGGGGGGCGCAAAAAACAACCTCCCCACTCACATTTTTTATAGGATGTGTGTCCCACTACTGTTGTATGACTGCAAAAACTAAAAAAATTGAGAATTAAAAAAAAAATACGATTACTATGATGGCATTGTTCATGGGTCCATTTGTCATTTGGCATTGTTATGAATAACACAAGCTGCACAGGTAATAGGTCTACTCCGGGTCTGGATTCTGCAGTCATCATCTGTATTTCATGTGTCGAGAAAATAGGTCACTAAGGCTGGAATTAGAAAGGTAGTGAAAGCTATATAAAAAATAACTGTGACTGCGTTGTAACTGAGGTAAACCTAATAGCAGAGCAGTCACTTTATTTATGCAGCTGTATATGCCACTTGATACACCTGTACAATATTTCTGTATTGGTATGCCATTTTTATTTTTAGATCTGTGTGTAAAGTATTTAAGCTTTTTTTTTTCTCTTATTTTCTCCAAGACAGACAAATAAGATATATATATAGATCTATATCCAGTCTTTACCATTGTTGCTATAGTGACCTTAAACACATACAGCTACAATAATCTGGATCTAGTTCATTTTTTAATAAACAGCAGTAGGCTCTGACATATAATTTTGGTTACCTAGCAACTGGGAATGATATATTTTTTTTCTTACTGTTTATGTTTATATTGGCTGGCATATACTATATCCCTATTACACTGACCCCAAATTGTTCTAGATCCTTAATTCTCATGTACAGAAATGCAATTGTGTACTGAATTAATGCCTGTGGTTGAGACGGTGCATTTGGCCCCCTGTATACCCTAAAATACCTGGCTGATCCTGCCTGGCTATACCCTTCCCTCTGCAAACAGACCATGATAATCATGGCTGCTGAGCCCCTGATACCATGCGTGATTCTGTCAGCCGCAGCTCTCCTGTCTGCAGCTCTCCTTGCGTCTAGGTCCTCTGTCCTCCTCCCCCTCCCTGCTCGTACCTGCGCCCGCCTCCCCCGCTCCTGCTGATCGCGAATCTGTTATTAACCACTTGCCGACCGCCTCACGCCGATATACGTCAGCAGAAGGGCTTGTACAAGCAGAATCACGTACCTGTACGTTGCCCTTTAAGAGGCGGCTAGCGGGCACACAGCCACGCCCCCCCATAGTTAGAAACACGCCCCTAGGACACACTTAACCCTACACTGACTCCTAGTGGTTAACCCCTTCACTGCCAGTGTCATTTACACAGGAATCAGTGCATTTGTATAGCACTGATTGCTGTATAAATGACAATGGTCCCAAAAATGTGTAAAAAATGTCCGATGTGTCCGCCATAATGTCGCATTCACGATAAAAATCGATGCTCGCCGCCATTTAAAAATAAAAATAAAAATGATTAATAAAAATGCCATAAAACTATGCGCAAACCAATCAATAATCGCTTATTGCTATTTTTTTTACCAAAAATATGTAGAAGATTACGTATCGCCCTAAACTGAGGAAAACATTTTTTTATATATATTTTTTGGGGGATATTTATTATAGCAAAAAGTAAAAAAGAATGCGTTTTTTTTTTCAAAATTGTCGCTCTTTTTTTGTTTATAGCGCAAAAAATAAAAACCGCAGGGGTGATCAAAAACCACCAAAAGATAGCTCTATTTGTGGGAAAAAAAGGACGTCAATTTTGTTTAGGAGCCACGTTGCACGAACACGCAGATGTCAGTTAAAGCAACGCATTGCCGAATCCCAAAAAGTGCTCTGGTCAGGAAGGGGGTAAATTCTTCCAGGGCGGAAGTGGTTAAATGGTGCCATCCGCTCTGTACCATTATAAGACGTTTCCCTGTCTTCTGTAGGAAATCTGCCCCATTGTACCTGTATGAGCGTGGCTCCTGCTGCTCAGCTAACTCGCGGCTCTCTTTCTCTCCTCTCCCTCCCTTCCCCCCTCCTCCCCGGCTGACGTCAGCAGGAGCGTTCGTCCCCGCCCACTGCACCTGTGATCTGGAGAGAGAAGGAGGAGAGGAATCAGCTGTGCGCCCGGAGCGGAGCTCATACACGTACATTCAGGCATTTTTTTTTTTACAGAACACAGGCAATGGGGAACTTCTTATAATGGTACAGAGCGGATGGCAGCATTAGGTAAAAGTGGGTTAACAACCACTTTCAATAAAAAAAAAAAATCGTAAATAATCACCAACAATTTTAGGAATGCTGTGTTTAAAACTTGGATACCTGTATTCATTTAGCCATTATAAATCATTGTAATCTTTCAAGTCCAAATATAGTAGCCCCTAAATTGTAAAAGAAGTGCTTGTGGAAAGTACAATGCAGTATTCTATAGTATTCTGTATAACAGGCATGCTCACATATGGCCTGCAGAGCCATCTGATGTGTCCCGCGACCTCAAACCTATAGCAACCGGCTGCTGACGGCTGCAAACACCCTGATATAGTGAAGGCTGCAACACTGGTTCAGAGCTTTTTGGCTGGTCACACCTGAGCGCGAGAGTGGGATTAATGGTGATCGGGTTAATAAAAAAATTAGATTTTTGTGATTGTGATTAAACAGTGGATAGGCATCCAACAGGGATTGGTCCCATGGAAAATGATGCTCCTGAGTTTAAAATCTTCATTATGCTATTTAAATAAAAAAGTTTGAAATTCTAGACCATTTCATTACATTGTGGCCGCTTACCAAATTATTTAAGTGGCTCACACTCTTCAAAAGGTTGTGCACCCCTGCTACCCTGAAGGGGCAGAGCCATTGAGGCCACTTCCGGTTGTCAACGAGACCCTGAAGCTGCAGATGGAAGGGTTGCTGTCGATTTTTTTATACTCTATGCCCTATACAAGATGTATCGCATGCGAGTGCATTATATATCTTTAATAAATTGTCTTATGCAAACATATTGTGCTATGAGCGGTACTTGTTTATATATTTGAGCCATCTTTGTAGATTAAAGGGGACAAACATGTTATGAACCACATGTGGATGAACAAAGCCAGTATTATAATCTGCGTGTACTGACCTTTATGGTCAAAAGTTTAAGGTGAGCGAGCATTGCACCTAGAGGTGATTGGTGATTGAAGCACGTTTTGGATATTCACTTTATTCCTCTCACTTGAATTGTTGACTCATTGGTGCCCTGATATCATAATATGGATACTTAATATGCTTAAGAGCACATTGTTCACTGAATGAATTTTGCAGTTATATTTTCTTTATGTTTATTTTTTTTTAATTGATGTTACTACATGATCTAGTTAGGTTGATTTATTTATCACGTTAAACCTTGTTTATTTTGTATATTTACATGGAACAGCGCACCATTTTTAAAATTTCTAATTGTTCAATAGAGTGAGTGAGTACACTTGGGGGTGGTTGTGGCAGTTCCAAAAACATACACGAACACGTGTTTTCTTTGTAGTCACCTAGCAGCGCATGAGTTTACCATTATAATTTTACCCCTGCTCTATAACCTATTCATTACAGTACAGTTTAGACCAGTGGTTCTCAACCTTGGGGGTCGAATGACGATTTGCCAGGTGTCACCGAATCCTGGGCTGTTCCTGAAGCCTGCACCGCTCTCCAGCCTTTTTGCAGTCACCCAGCAGGGCTGTCCCTGGAGCCTGTGACAGCCCATCTGGGCTGTTCCTAGAGCCCGCGGCCGCCCACCCAGCCTCTTTGCAGCCGCCCATTCAGTTGACGGCATGGCTGGGGGGCAGAGACTAGAGGTCAGCTGACTGGTGAGGAATGTGAAGTGGGGGGGGGGGGGGGGTGGGCTGGAGGAGACCCTATCTCCTAATTTCGGCATAGCTGTCACTGCTATGAGACACCACAAAGTCTGAGACATAGTGAAGCCATAGACATAGTGAGTAACATTACCTGTGATTATAGTTGCCATTAAAAGCCCCACTACAATTCTCAGATCAGCAGATGACCTTGATCAAGAGCACCTAAGTTGGCTGATCCTAACTCCCCCCAGCACTGCCACTGATCCCACCAACCACCAGCACTGAACAAAGAAAGAGTGGTACATCCTAAAATGTACCACGGGGGGGTTTAATACTGTACAAGTAGAAGGGACTCGGGGAGTACTATCTGTCTGTGGGTTAGGGGCGCAAATTACTTGTCTTGCATTGGGTGCTGACAACCCACGCTACGAAAATAATTTTACTGTTAGGGGTCCCCACAACTTGGGAAATTTTATTAAGGGGTCATGGCACTAGAGAGGTTGAAAACCACTGGTTTTGACAGATATGATTAATACCTTCTTACCAGCAACCATCAGAAGATTTATTGATTTATATTTGTAACATTGTAACTTGTGGTGTTCTTGTACTATTTATCATTAAAACAAGCATTGTCAATATATTTTCTTTGATATATTTCAGGGTAATCCATAGTATTTTTTATGTAATGGGTTATGTCATTGAATTAAAACTAAGACAAGGTATACACAGTACATGGCCATTTTACAAGGGACAAACTATTTGAGCCACTGTGCTGGGGTAGTGCATTGTGAGAATCACTTCACCTCTTGAGAAGAGATTAAGGGGGATATGATCAACATGTGCAAATACATAAGGGGTCCATATAGTGAACTATAGCTGTTCCGCCGCTTGATCGTTCTTACGGGCGGCGGGAGGGGACGCCCCCCCCCCCCCGCCGCCCTCCGGTGCTTCTACCGACTCACCGCTTCCATCGGTGAGTCGGACTCGGGATCCGCCGGCACCGGATGATGCACATAGAGATTTCCGGCGGACCAGATGGTCGCCGGAGTCTCTATGATCGTTCGGAGGCCGGGCGCGATGTTATGACGTCACGCCCGGCCTCTGCATTCAAAAAAAACGGCGCCGCCTCCGCTGGGAAGCGGTGATCGTTTTTTTTTTTATTTTAGGCTTCCCAGCCTAGAGGTGAGATGTGGGGTCTTATTGACCCCATATCTCACTGTAAATAGGTCCGATCATGTAATATTCCTATTACAAGGGATGTTTACATTCCTTGTAATAGGAATAAAAGTAATCAAATATATATATATTTTTTTTAAAGTTGTTGAACTAAAAAAATAAAATAAAATGAACAATAAAAAGAAAGAAAAAAAAATTTAAAGCGCCCTGTCCCCGCGAGCTCGTACGCAGAAGCGAACGCATACGTAAGTCCCGCCCACATATGAAAACGGTGTTCAAACCACACATGTGAGGTATCGCCGCGAACGTTAGAGCGAGAGCAATAATTCTAGCCCTAGACCTCCTCTGTAACTCAAAATATGTAACCAGTAAAAAATGTTAAAGCGTCGACTATGGGGATTTTTAAATACCAAAGTTTGGCGCCATTCCACAAGCGCATGCAATTTTGAAGCGTGACATGTTGGGTATCTATTTACTCGGCGTATCTTCATCTTTCACATTATGCAAAAAAATTGGGCTAACTTTACTGTTTTGTTTTTTTTTAAAGCAGGAAACTGTTTTTTTTCTGAAAAAAACGCGTTCGAAAAATTGCTGCGCAAATACCGTGCGAGATAAAAAGCAACATTGTATTCTTTAGGGTCTTTGCTAAAAAAACATATATAATGTTTGGGGGTTCTATGTAATTTTCTAGGAAAAAAATTTGGAATTTTACATGTAGGAGAGAAATGTCAGAATTGGCCTGGGTCTCAGGTGGTTAAGGTCATAACAGAGGACAAGGGGGCACTCTTTACGTCCAAAGGAAAAGAGATTTCCTCTCCAAATACGGAAAGGTTTCTTCACAGTAAGAGCTGTGAAAATGTGGAATAGACTCCCTCCAAAGTTGGTTCTGGCCAGCTCAGTAGATTGCTTTAAAAAGGCCTGGATTCTTCCTAGGTGTACATAATATAACTGGATACTAACATTTATAGGTAAAGTTGATCCAAGGAATATCTGATTGCCTCTCGGGGGATCAGGACGGAATTTTTTCCCCTGCTGTAGCAAATTGGATCATGTATTGCTGGGGTTTTTTGCCTTCCTCTGGATCAACTGTGGGTATAGGATTGTGTATATGGGATTGTATGTTTTTTTTTTTTTAACTAGATGGTCTTTTTTTAACCTAACTAACTGTAACTATGTAACCCCAATGCACATTCCCAGTGCATTTGCCTTGCAGAGCACCACAATGTGTGGTAGTGCACTACTATGTGTTGCAGTGCACTGTGCTAGTGAAACTTGCTGCAGAAGTTATTTTTTTGCAGCCAAAAAACCAGGCCCCTTTTTGCGATTCGGCACTGCGTCGCTTTAACTGACAATTGCGCGGTCGTGCGACGTGGCTCCCAAACAAAATTGGCATCCTTTTTTTCCCACAAATAGAGCTTTCTTTTGGTGGTATTTGATCGCCTATGCGGTTTTTATTTTTTTTGCGCTATAAACAAAAATAGAGTGACAATTTTGAAAAAAATGCAATATTTTTTACTTTTTGCTATAATAAATATCCCCAAAAAATATATAAAAAATTTCCTCAGTTTAGGCCGATACGTATTCTTCTACATATTTTTGGTAAAAAAAAATTGCAATTAGAGATTATTGATTGATTTGCGCAAAAGTTATAGCGTTTACAAAATAGGGGATAGTTTTATAGCATTTTTATTAATAATTTTTTTTTTACTAGTAATGGCGGCGATCAGCGATTTTTTTTTGTGACTGCGACATTATGGTGGACACATCTGACATTTTTGACACATTTTTGGGATCATTTATACAGAAATCAGTGCTATTTAAATGCACTGATTCCAATGTAAATGACACTGGCAGTGAAGGAGTTAACCACTAGGGGGCGGGGAGGGGTTTAGTCTGTGACGTGTGTGTTTTCTTACAGTAGAGGGCGTGGCTTTACGTCTGACGTCACTGATCGGCTTTCCCGATGACAGGGAACAGCCGATCAGTGACAGGCAGTGACAGGCAGTGTAGGAAGTACAGGGAGAGGTTTATTTACACAGACCTCTCCCCGTTCTTCAGCTCTGTGACCCGATCGCGGCGGCGGGCGTGCGACCCGTGGCTGGGCACTTAAAGGAGGATGTACCGGTACGTGCTTTTGCCCAGCCGTGCCATTCTGTTGACGTAAATCTACAGGAGGCGGTCCTTAAGCGGTTAATGCAATGCATGTTAATGTGCGACAAAACGTGCATGCATTACAGGCACCGCAATGGACCCCCCTGGTGTGAATGGGCCCTTATCAAACAGTTACCATTACACTGAGTAACAGTGTATGGTTAGCAGTGGTAACTTTTGAAAAGTTGTATCATATTATTTGACTTGCAGGTGGTAACATTGGTTGAAAAGAATGGTATTGTAGCTGAAACTCCACAATTATAACAGACTCCATATTTAAAAAAAATATTACACCCAAAATGTATTTCCCCATCTGGGTAGGCATGGTTTCACCATGTCCATAATTATTATTATTATTATTATACAGGATTTATATAGCGCCGACAGTTTGCGCATCGCTTTACAACATGAGGGCAGACAGTACAATTACAATACAAATCAATACAGGAGGGATCAGAGGGCCCTGCTTGTTGGAGCTTACAATCTAGAAGGGAGGGTCAATTGGAACAAAAAGGTAATACTGTGGGGGATGAGCTGATGGAGAAAATGAAAATACGGTTGTTGTTAGGTGTGGGTAGGATATGCTTCTCTAAAGAGAAGGGTTTTCAGGGATCGTCTAAAAGCTAATAAAGTAGGAGATAGGCGGACAGATTGGGGTAAGGCATTCCATAGAATTGGAGAGGCTCTGGAAAAGTCCTGGAGGCGAGCATGGGAGGAGGTGATGAGCTAGCTAGAGAGCAGGAGGTCTTGAGAGGAATGAAGAGAACAAGTAGGTTGGTATTTAGAGAATAATAGCATTAAGGAGATGTCTTTTATTCATTCAAGACAAAGTTATTGGTTTGCTTTAGTTCTTACCCACCAGCAGTACATACACATTGTTTATTTTTCTCCAGCTGCTTCATTCTGTACCAGGAGCAAAGATGTATGACCAGAAATGACCAGAACTTTCAGGTATGATGGTGTATCGGACATCACTGTCAAAGCTGGGTTAACAGTGCCAAGTGCCTAGCACTGAAAGTCATTAACTAATTTAGTCATATATTAGGTTTGTGACCTAAACATCAAAGAGGACAAGGTTAATACCTTATGTATCAATGAGTGTTTATTTTTAGATTATAAGATTTTTTTAGTCCTAGGTTAACCAGTTGCCTACCTTGGGTGTCCTACAAACGTCCATAAAACTCCCTCCTATGTACAGAGGGCATGTCTTGTACACCTTGCACTAGCTAATTGTAGCACTGACCCCCGAAGGAGCTGCTGGTTTTATTAGGCTTACCGTTACCTTCTTCACCTCGTCTCCATCTAGGGTTTCCCGTGGTAGATGGCCCAAAGAAATGTAGAAACTGACACTGGATACTCTTTTTGGGTTATTTATTTGAACGATAACACAGTCTCTCAATGGAGGATAGAGGTTTAGGAAGAAAGCAAAAATAGAAAGTCTCTCACAATAGAGATCCAGAGAATTACCGTTTCACAGCTGGATACTCACAACTAGGGATGAGCCGAACACCCCCGGGTTCGGTTCGCACCAGAACCTTCGAACCGACCGAAAGTTCGCGCGAATTTTCGAACCCTATACGTTATAATGGACGCGAACGTTCGAAATCAAAAGTGCTAATTACAACGGCCAATATGCATGTTAATGTCATAAAACAGGTTTGGGGACCCGGGTCCTGCCCCAGGGGACATATATCAATGCAAAAAGAACTTTTAAAAACTAACGTTTTTTCGGGAGCAGTCATTTTAATGATGCATAAAGTGAAAAAAAAAAAGTGAAATTTTCCTTTAAATATGGTACCTGGGGGTGTCTAAAGTATGCCTGTGAAGTGGCATGTGTTTCCCGTGTTTAGAACTGTCCTTGCACAAAATGACATTTGTAAAGGAAAAAAAGAAGCCATTTAAAACCACTTGCGGCTTTAGGTTTGTTCTTAAGTAGAATCTGAACAGGTACATTATGAAGTATAGCTCCATCCCAAAAAAATATATTTTTAAGCTTTTTGGAGAACATAGGGAGGGGTTATCACCCTGTAACATTTGCTGTCTTTGCACATCTGTTCAGAACATGTCACCTCACTTTCCGTCCCAATGACAAATGTTTTTGGAAAAAGTGGGGTTTTAATTGAAACAAGGATTGGTGATAAAGTATCAGTAGAGAGGAGATACCTTTTTCCCAAATTAAATCTAACAGGATAGAATTTCCCTTCCTAGGGGTAGATTTCCTCTCACTTCCTGTTTTCTCTTTCCATTTGCAAGTAGGAGTCGTTTGTAAGTTGGATGTTTAAAAGTAGGAGCCTGGCGTATATACTCTGCAGAAATTTGCCCTATTAGATGTTGGTGTAGCCACAAGACTGGTGGGCACAGGAATGGGCCCTGCTGTGAGTTAATAGATCAAGATTTGTAATTGCATGCACCTGTTGAACAGGGCAGAAAAATTGGGGGTGGTGGTGGTGGTGGACGGTGTTGCCACAAGACTGTAAGCTCTCACAGTTACTCTTGGTGGGCGCAGGAATGGGCCCTACTGTGAGTTATTAGATCAAGATTTGTAATTGCAAGCACCTGATGAACAGGGCAGAAAAATTGGGCCTTTGGCGGTGGTGGTGGACGGTGTTGCCACAAGACTGTAAGCTCTCACAGTTACTCTTGGTGGGCGCAAGAATGGGCCCTGCTGTGAGTTATTAGATCAAGATTTGTAATTGCAAGCACCTGATGAACAGGGCAGAAAAATTGGGCCTTTGGCGGTGGTGGTGGACGGTGTTGCCACAAGACTGTAAGCTCTCACAGTTACTCTTGGTGGGCGCAGGAATGGGCCCTGCTGTGTGTTATTAGATCAAGATTTGTAATTGCAAGCACCTGATGAACAGGGCAGAAAAATTGGGCCTTTGGCGGTGGTGGTGGACGGTGTTGCCACAAGACTGTAGGCCCTCATAGTTACTCTTGGTGGGCACAGGAATGGGCCCTGCTGTGAACTATTAGATCAAGATTTGTAATTACCCGCCCCTGTTAAACAGGGGCTGAAAAATTGTGCCTTAGGCACTGGTGCTGGTGCCACAACACTGCAACCCCTCACAGATACTGTACTTGGAGCACAGCAGTCACACGTGTTGCAAAGCATTTTTTTAAAAAATTGTAATTACCCGCCCCTGTTAAACAGGGGCTGAAAAATTGTGCCTTAGGCACTGGTGCTGGTGCCACAACACTGCAACCCCTCACAGATACTGTACTTGGAGCACAGCAGTCACACGTGTTGCGAAGCATTTTTTTATAAAAATTGTATGTACACGCCCCTGTTAAACAGGGCTGAAAAATTGTGCCTTAGGCACTGGTGTGGTGGCATGGATCATTGAGGAGGAGGAAGAGGATAGTCAGTGAACATAAGAGGACAGTCACTCAGCATCAGCATAGGCAGTCTTGAAGGGATGTGATATTAAAAATTATTCGGTTATATCCGCCTCAGGTGCCTGGTAGCTGGTGGTGATCCAAGACTGATTCATTTTGATGAAGGTCAGTCGATCAACCGAGGCGGTGGACAGGCGCACCCTATGATCGGTGACAAATCCTCCAGCAGCACTGAATGTGCGTTCGGAAAGAACGCTGGAGGCAGGACAGGCCAGTAGCTCAATTGCATACTGTGCAAGCTCTGGCCAGTGATCCATCCTCAGGACCCAGTAAGCCAGAGGATTTTCGGTGGGAAAGGTGTCCAAGTCTGACCTTGCCCCAAGGTATTCCTGCACCATGTATATCAGACGCTGGCGATGGTTGCTGGAACCGATCATACCTTGGGGCTGCGGACTAAAAAATTGTCTGAACGCATCGGTCAGACGTCCACCTTCCCCACCGCTCCTTCTGCTACTGACCGAAGCCTCAGCAACTCGTCGCCCAGGACCAGGAGTTTGTAGCCTCCCAGTTTCTGGGAACGCGTTGCACAGACCTTTCTGCAAGGCCTCCCTGAGATGTCTCATCCTCTGCTCCCTCTGCGACGGCAAGATAAGGTCCGCAACCTTACCCTTGTACCGCGGATCAAGGAGAGTGGCCAGCCAGTAATGGTCCCTCTCCTTGATCCGAAGAACACGAGGATCCTTCCGCAGGCTTTGCAGGATCAGGGAGGCCATGCAGCGTAGGTTAGCTGAGGCATTCGGTCCGGAGTCTTCTGGGTCACTGAGGATGACATGATCGCCAGCCACCTCCTCCCAGCCACGTACAAGTCCACTGGTTTGTTGGGACTGTACATCATCCCTAAAAGACTGCTGCTGCTGATGCTGAGTGCCAGGCTCCACCTCCATGCTCACACAATCCTCCTCCTCCTCCTCCTCCTCATCCTCTTCCTGTGTGATGGGTGGGACAGAAGGAACACTGTCCGGATAAAGGGGGCCTTGAGAGGCAAGGAAGTCCTCCTCTTCCTGCCTCTGTTCTGCCTCAAGTGCCCTGTCCATTATCCCACGCAGCGTATGCTCCAACAGGTGGACAAGAGGGACAGTGTCACTGATGCATGCACTGTCACTGCTCACCATCCTCGTGGCCTCCTCAAATGGTGAGAGGACAGTGCATGCATCCCTGATCATGCTCCACTGACGTGGGGAAAAAAAAACAAGCTCCCCTGACCCTGTCCTGGTGCCATAGTCGCAAAGGTACTCATTGATGGCCCTCTGCTGCGTGTGCAGTCGCTGCAGCATGGCCAACGTTGAGTTCCACCTGGTGGGCATGTCACATATTAGGCGGTTCTTGGGCAGGTTCAGCTCCTTTTGCAGCTCAGTCAGCCGAGCACTGGCATTATAAGATCGGCGGAAATGCACACAGACTTTCCTGGCCTGCCTCAGGACATCCTGTAAGCCTGGGAACCTGCCCAAGAACCGCTGCACCACCAGGTTGAGGACGTGAGCCATGCAGGGCACATGGGTGAGCTGCCCCTGTCGCAGGGCGGAGAGGAGGTTGGTGCCATTGTCAGAAACGACCATTCCTGGCTTAAGCTGACGTGGCGTCAACCACCTCTCGGCCTGCCCCTGCAGAGCTGCCAGAACCTCTGGCCCAGTGTGGCTCCTGTCCCCCAAACACACCAGCGCAAGCACGGCATGGCATCTTTTTGCCTGCGTACTTGCGTAGCCCCTTGTACGCCTACGGAGCACCGCTGGTTCCAAGGACAGAGCACTGGAGGAAGAAGAAGAGGAGGGGGTGGAGGAGAGAGGTGTGTCACAACCAGTAGCAGTAGTAGCGTTTTGGAGGCGTGGTGGCGGAACAACCTCCAACACTACTGCACCTTGTCCTGCATCCCTCCCAGCTGCCAATAGAGTGACCCAATGGGCCGTGAAAGAAAGGTACCGTCCCTGTCCATGCCTGCTGGACCATGAGTCAGCGGTAATATGCACCTTACCGCTGACCGCCCTGTCTAGCGAGGCATGGACATTGCCCTCCACATGCCGTAGAGAGACGGAATCGCCTTCCGTGAGAAAAAGTGGCGTTTGGGAACCTGCCACTGAGGAACCGCACATTGAACAAACTCACGGAAGGGGGCCGAGTCTACCAACTGAAAAGGCAGCAGTTGAAGTGCTAGCAATTTAGCCAGGCTAGCATTCAACCGCTGGGCATGTGGATGGCTGGGAGTGTACTTCTTTCTACGGTCCAGCAGCTGGGGCAGGGAAATTTGCCTGCTGCAATCGGACGTCGGTGTACTGCAAGTACTTGGTTGTGACACACCTAATTCTACACCTTCAGTCCTCTCAGAGCAGCTTTCAGAGAGGACTGAAGGTGTAGTGGGGATGGAGATCCCAGCTGAGGAGGAGCAAGGAGAGGTCCGCTTAGTTCTTTGGTGTGGGTCTTTTATGTGTGCCTGCCAACGAGCTGCATGGCAGGTCGCCATATGTCTGGTCATGCTTGTGGTGCCCAAGCGGCTGATGTTTTGGCCACGCGAGATACGCTTGAGACAAATATTGCAAATAGCAGTGGTGCGATCTGATGCACTCGTCTCAAAAAAGGCCCACACCAAAGAACTTTTCTGATAACGTGCAGAGGCAGCGCCCTGCACAGGCGGAGCTCTGCGGTGTTGTACAGTTGCTGTGCTGGCCTCTACCTGGCCTCCAGGGGGCATCCTGCCTCGTTGGACATGTGACGCCGCATCCTCCTCCTCCTCGTCCTCCTCCTCATCCTCTCTCCCTTCAGGCACCCACGTGGAGTCAGTGACCTCATCATCCCCTCCCTCTTCACCACTAGAGCAAACCTGGCAGTAAGCTGCAGCTGGTGGAACAGTACTGCCAGATTCCTCAAGCTGGGTATCATCATCCGAGCCTTCGAATCGTTGGGCATCCTCCTGGAGCATGTACCCAACACTGTGCTCAAAGAGTTCGGGGGACTCCTCAGGAGGACATGGTGGGTCTAGGGAAGGGGTGGCTGATGATGCTCTGCCAGTACCCTGAGCCTGGGTGAGAGAGGATGAGGAGGATGAGGAGGGCTTGGTCATCCATTCTACCAAGCCTTCAGCATGATGCGGCTCCACATGTCCAGCTGCCGAAAACAAAGACGCGCGTGTCCCATGGCCACGTGCTGATGACGATGCACGACCACGTCCACGGCCACGTCCACTAGAAACAGAGCCTGCCTGCCCTGTGTTCTTGGCTCTGCACGCTCTGCCTCCCCTTGGCGGTCTTCCAGCCATTGTAGTCGGTAGTCCTGTGGGTGCTGCTGAGAAGAATATATAGGAGCTCTGTGTGATGCCACTAACACACTAGAAGTCCTATGGGTGCTTCTGCAAAGAAAATAGAGGAGCTCTGTGTGATGCCACTAACACACTAGAAGTCCTGTGGGTGCTGCTGAGAAGAAAATATAGGAGCTCTGTGTGATGCCACTAACACACTAGAAGTCCTATGGGTGCTTCTGCAAAGAAAATAGAGGAGCTCTGTGTGATGCCACTAACACACTAGAAGTCCTGTGGGTGCTGCTGAGAAGAAAATATAGGAGCTCTGTGTGATGCCACTAACACACTAGAAGTCCTATGGGTGCTTCTGCAAAGAAAATAGAGGAGCTCTGTGTGATGCCACTAACACACTAGAAGTCCTGTGGGTGCTGCTGAGAAGAAAATATAGGAGCTCTGTGTGATGCCACTAACACACTAGAAGTCCTATGGGTGCTTCTGCAAAGAAAATAGAGGAGCTCTGTGTGATGCCACTAACACACTAGAAGTCCTGTGGGTGCTGCTGAGAAGAAAATAGAGGAGCTCTGTGTGATGCCACTAACACACTAGAAGTCCTATGGGTGCTTCTGCAAAGAAAATAGAGGAGCTCTGTGTGATGCCACTAACACACTAGAAGTCCTGTGGGTGCTTCTGCAAAGAAAATAGAGGAGCTCTGTGTGATGCCACTAACACACTAGAAGTCCTGTGGGTGCTGCTGAGAAGAAAATAGAGGAGCTCTGTGTGATGCCACTAAACACACTAGAAGTCCTATGGGTGCTTCTGCAAAGAAAATAGAGGAGCTCTGTGTGATGCCACTAACACACTAGAAGTCCTGTGGGTGCTTCTGCAAAGAAAATAGAGGAGCTCTGTGTGATGCCACTAACACACTAGAAGTCCTGTGGGTGCTGCTGAGAAGAAAATATAGGAGCTCTGTGTGATGCCACTAACACACTAGAAGTCCTATGGGTGCTTCTGCAAAGAAAATAGAGGAGCTCTGTGTGATGCCACTAACACACTAGAAGTCCTGTGGGTGCTGCTGAGAAGAAAATATAGGAGCTCTGTGTGATGCCACTAACACACTAGAAGTCCTATGGGTGCTTCTGCAAAGAAAATAGAGGAGCTCTGTGTGATGCCACTAACACACTAGAAGTCCTGTGGGTGCTTCTGCAAAGAAAATAGAGGAGCTCTGTGTGATGCCACTAACACACTAGAAGTCCTATAGGTGCTTCTGGGAAGAAAATATAGGTCTGTGTGATGGGACTAACACACTTCAAGTCCTATAGGTGCTTCTGGGAACAAAATATAGGATCTCTGTGTGATGGGACTAACACACTTCAAGTCCTATGGGTGCTTCTGGGAAGAAAATATAGGTCTGTGTGATGGGACTAACACACTTCAAGTCCTATAGGTGCTTCTGGGAACAAAATATAGGATCTCTGTGTGATGGGACTAACACACTTCAAGTCCTATAGGTGCTTCTGGGAAGAAAATATAGGTCTGTGTGATGGGACTAACACACTTCAAGTCCTATAGGTGCTTCTGGGAACAAAATATATGATCTCTGTGTGATGGGACTAACACACTTCAAGTCCTATGGGTGCTTCTGGGAACAAAATATATGATCTCTGTGTGATGGGACTAACACACTTCAAGTCCTATAGGTGCTTCTGGGAACAAAATATATGATCTCTGTGTGATGGGACTAACACACTTCAAGTCCTATAGGTGCTTCTGGGAAACAAAATATATGATCTCTGTGTGATGGGACTAACACACTTCAAGTCCTATAGGTGCTTCTGGGAAGAAAATATAGGTCTGTGTGATGGGACTAACACACTTCAAGTCCTATAGGTGCTTCTGGGAAGAAAATATAGGTCTGTGTGATGGGACTAACACACTTCAAGTCCTATAGGTGCTTCTGGGAACAAAATATATGATCTCTGTGTGATGGGACTAAACACACTTCAAGTCCTATAGGTGCTTCTGGGAAGAAAATATAGGTCTGTGTGATGGGACTAACACACTTCAAGTCCTATAGGTGCTTCTGGGAACAAAATATATGATCTCTGTGTGATGGGACTAACACACTTCAAGTCCTATAGGTGCTTCTGGGAACAAAATATATGATCTCTGTGTGATGGGACTAACACACTTCAAGTCCTATAGGTGCTTCTGGGAACAAAATATATGATCTCTGTGTGATGGGACTAACACACTTCAAGTCCTATAGGTGCTTCTGGGAAGAAAATATAGGTCTGTGTGATGGGACTAACACACTTCAAGTCCTATAGGTGCTTCTGGGAACAAAATATATGATCTCTGTGTGATGGGACTAACACACTTCAAGTCCTATAGGTGCTTCTGGGAACAAAATATATGATCTCTGTGTGATGGGACTAACACACTTCAAGTCCTATAGGTGCTTCTGGGAACAAAATATATGATCTCTGTGTGATGGGACTAACACACTTCAAGTCCTATAGGTGCTTCTGGGAACAAAATATATGATCTCTGTGTGATGGGACTAACACACTTCAAGTCCTATAGGTGCTTCTGGGAACAAAATATATGATCTCTGTGTGATGGGACTAACACACTTCAAGTCCTATAGGTGCTTCTGGGAACAAAATATATGATCTCTGTGTGATGGGACTAACACACTTCAAGTCCTATAGGTGCTTCTGGGAACAAAATATAGGAGCTCTGCCTGCCTGCCACGAACACACTACAAGTCCTATAGGTGCTTCTGGGAACAAAATATAGGAGCTCTGCCTGCCTGCCACGAACACACTACAAGTCCTATAGGTGCTTCTGGGAACAAAATATAGAAGCTCTGCCTGCCTGCCACGAACACACTACAAGTCCTATAGGTGCTTCTGGGAACAAAATATAGGAGCTCTGCCTGCCTGCCACGAACACACTACAAGTCCTATAGGTGCTTCTGGGAACAAAATATAGGAGCTCTGCCTGCCTGCCACGAACACACTACAAGCCCCTCTTTCTAAATCAATCTTTCTAAATGAATCTATCTAACTCAATCTCTCTAAGTAAATCTCTCTAACTAACTAAATCCAGCAGAGTGTCACAGAACTATCCTGCTCTATCTGCGCCCCGGAACAGCATGTGACCGGCGCAGACGGCGTGGCGGCCTTTTATAAGAGGGGGGCGTGTACTAAAGCCCCTGAGCTGTAATTGGCTACAGGCGTCCTGCCTGTAGCCAATTATGGCTCTTCGAGTTTCCGGCGCTGTGATTGGCCAAGCATGCGGGGTCACAGTGCATGCTTGGCCAATCATCAGCCAGCAATGCACTGCGCCGGCCGCGCCGGCCGCAATGCATTGCGGGGCCGCTCGCATCACACGAACGTGATGCAAGCGGCCAAAATAGTTCTGGGCTCGCCGAGCGAGCGAACACCCGGTGCTCGATGCGAACATGGGTTCGCATCGAGCACCGGGCCCATCCCTACTCACAACCACCGGATAGACTTCCTCTCACTAGGCCTAGCAGCAGGTAGAATGTTAGGTAAAGCAAAGTCTCTGCCACAGACTTAGATTTAGAACACTTGAGAAAAGTCTCTGCCACAGACTTGGATGTAGAACACTTGAGAAAAGTCTCTGCCACAGACTTGGATGTAGAACACTTGAGAAAAGTCTCTGCCACAGACTTAGATGTAACTGAGGGACATAGACAAATTTAGAGAGCTATCATACGGTACCAGTATCTCTCAGCCGGTCCGGCGATACCGTATGAGTGTAGATCCATTTAGTGTCCTTCAACTGAGCCTCCAGGCTCCTTCAGAGAAGCCAGCCTTGTGCATAGCCTTCTCCCGAAGTGTCCTCCCCTGGATGCTTCTCCAGTTGCTGGGCCTCTCCTTAGACGAGACAGCACCGGACCACCTTTGAATCCTCAGTCCTTGATATCCATTCGGGCCTGTCCCGGCAGTTGCTTCGCCTCGGGCTATCCAGCCCTGAGATTCAGAATTGCATGGATCCGCACCCCAGGCCAGGAGGGCCATGGGGGCTGGTCAGGAGGACCAGGACCAAACAGACAGAAAATATCTTCTGGACCGGAACCCCGAAGCACGTGATCTCAGTACCTTAAATACCACCTCCCAGAAATCTCAGCAGGATGACACTCCCACTGGGCTGGTTCAGAGTAAAGAATGGTACCCAATACGCCCAGCTAAACTGCGTTCTCATACCTGCCAGCGGTGACAGCGACACCTATGGCCAAGGAGAACTCAGTGCAATTCCAGCTAGACTGGTACTGAAACCATAATTTGGCATAATTAGCCTAAAACCCAACTGTGGTTTCAGGAATATTAATTTGCAAAAACATATAGCGCATGCTCGTCAGGAGCCAACGCTACATTATCTTTTCTTATCTCCATCTACCTAGATTCTGTGCACAGCCCGTGAGATCCTATGACTGGGAGCTAGTCTGAAGCCTTCCTCTCTGAATGATCATTCTGACAGACAATCTCCATGAGAATTAAATGTACCATTTTAAACCAAAACAACAAACAAGTAACACAGTAGCTATCCTATGTCCTGCATTCCCTGTCAGATAGATTTGTGAGTGAGAAAGCTGCTTCAAGCTTGAAAAAAAAAAAAAAAATTCAGATTTTTTCCCCCCCTTAAACTACAAATAAATGTAAAAAAATTCACAGAGGACTTTAGGGTCACGAGAAAGCCCATTTGTCCCCCAAAAAACAATATATGTATAAATTATTTATCATAAGTAATTACAAAGTTAGAGACTCATGAACAGACACATAGCAGAAATGTGAAAATATGGTCTGGTCCATAGGGGGTAAACAGGTGTGAGAGCTGAAGTGGTTAAGTCCCACATAATAAATCTACTTTAAACAATTCTCTTTTGTGGTTAATAAATAAAGAAAAATTGAGGCTGAGATGCGGTTACTTCCTGTTTTTCAGCTGTGAGCTGCATGTTATTTCTGCAACGTGTCTCAGTATTTGTTGCTTTTTCACTGTGATAATGTGTTCTTAGCTTTCTCCACTGGCCCGGGGTAATGGCATATTTCTCCCTTAATGAGGACCGCAATGAACCACTGGAAAACACTGATACTTTCTTACTAAAGACAACAAGTTGGAAATCCAAGGCAAGGCGAGTAATGGTGACACCAGGCAAGCAACGGTGGAGTCCAGAATTGTCACCATCGATTATGTATTATGATGGCTCCTTGCAGGATCTGTTCACTAGAGCTCGATCTAAAAGTGACACGTCTTCATTTGCACAAGTCAAACTGCTGAGGGTTAGAGTTGCTGGATCAGGTAAAAACAAATTCAAGCATTCATTTCTGCAATTTCTGGTAATGCTTTCTACTGTATTAGGCATTAATCAGAGAGAGCAAGAATAAGGTATGTCCATGGAAAAACTACTGTAACCTCAGTCAAACATTGGGGGTTGTTATTGCTTTTCCATAGTATAGTGGTGTAGTCACATGATCATATTTAAACTCCTCCCTTATCCTTGCCCTCATTATTGAACTGTTTGTTGTGCAACTATTTGTTTGAATCCTCAGTATAATATTACACATATTCCGTTTTGGAACAGTAGAAAGGAGCAGATAGATGGACTAATCATAAGCAAATTAATTTGCAAACTAGATAAATCTGCTAATTTGTTTATTCTACTGAGCATATATTTATCTGGTCTGCAGAGTCCTACTATTTATCAATAATGACTGCCTGGATTCCTAAAATGTAATTTACAGAAGATCAAATCGAACACCATGCAAATATTTAAAATTGTAGCTCAATCAACCAATACAACACATTTTATGCAAGTATGGTTGTAGTAGAGAGAGTCTCCTGTAAACCTAGAAGTATGTGGTGGTTATCTTTATTTATTGAAACCAATTATCTATCTATCATTACAAAGTTACCACAAGTGGAAATACGTATGACTTGTTATGGTTGTAAGAGCAAAGCTATGCTTGATTTTTTGGAAAATCAAAAAGCACAATTCAAGAAGAAAATTACTTAATTAGTAAATCATATGCAAAGTGTTTGTTGCCTCATAGGTATCAGCTTTTCTAATAAAAATTCTTGTCAAACAATGTGGGAATTTATAGAGCATGTTGTGAAAGATTTTAGTAATAGTTTCATATTTCTTATTATGTGTGAGTGGACTTCTCAGGTTTGGTCAGAGACCTTTGAAAAGCTTTTCGAGCCAATTTGTAAATGTTGTTAAGAATCTTTCAAATCTCTTATTATGTATAATTGAGAATTGCTGGGTGCGTGTGTTGGAAAGTTAAATAATTGATATGGATATATACACTATATTACCAAAAGTATTGGGACACCCGCCTTTATACGCACATTAAATTTATTGACATCCCAGTCTTAGTCCGTAGGGTTCAATATTGAGTTGGCCCACCCTTTGCAGCTATAACAGCTTCAACTCTTCTGAGAAGATTTCCACAAGGTTTAGCAGTGTGGGTATGGGAATGTTTGACCGTTCTTCCAGAAGCACATTTGTCAGGTCAGGCACTGATGTGGAGAAGCAAAAAAATGGGTAAATTCGGCGCACTCAGGTTAAGGGTACAAAATTAAAAAGGTGACTGTGAATCAGGGCTATTCTGAACAAGGGCATAATCCATTAGTCCATAAAACAACTAAAAACAAATGCTCATGTCAAAGAAGGCTGCCAGCTGACAGATAGAAGGTGATCTGGAACATATAAAAAGACAAAAAGCTGTGCCTTCTAAGCGTAGCAATTATAACCGTTTAAGTTAGAAAATAAATAGGTGAAAACACACTCACAAACAAGTGATGGATTTGGGCATGTCTTATAAGTTTGTGAGTGTGTTTTCACCTATTTATTTTCTAAATTAAATAGTTTTAATTGCTACGCTTAGAAGGCGCTGCTTACTGATGTAGACAAGAAGGCCTGACTCGCAGTCTCCGCTCTATTTCATCCCAAAGGTGTTCTATAGGGTTGAGGTCAGGACTCTGCCGGTCAGTCAAGTTCCTCCACCCCCAAACTCACTCATTCATGTCTTTATGGACATTGCTTTGTGCACTGGTCCAAATCATTTGGTTGAGGGGGTATTATGGTGTGGGGTTGTTTTTTCAGGGGTTGGGCTTGGCCCCTTAGTTCCAGTGAAGGGAACTCTTAAGGCGTCAGCATACCAAGACATTTTGGACAATTTCATGCTCCCAACTTTGGGGGAACAGTTTTGGGATGGACCCTTCCTGTTCCAACATGACTGTGCACCAGTCCACAAAGCAAGGTCCATAAAGACATGGGTGAGCGAGTTTGGAGTGGAGAAAATTGACTGATATGCAGAGAGCCCTGACCTCAACCCACTAGAATACCTTTGGGATGAATTAGAGCGGAGGCTGCGAGACAGGCTTTTCCGCCCACATCAGTGCCTGACCTCACAAATGCGCTTCTGGAAGAATGGTCAAACATTCCCATAGACACACTCTTAAACCTTGTGGACAGCCTTCCCAGAAGAGTTGAAGCTGTTATATATAGATCATGTGCATGTAAAGGCAGGTGTCCCAATACTTTTGGTAATATAGTGTGTGTATGTATGTGTATATATATATGTATATATATATATATATATATATATATATATATATATATATATATATATATATATATATATATATATATATGTTATATTGGGGCTGTAAGGCAGTTTCATCCTCTGGCATTGTGATTGACAGCATAGTATTGTTATACCTCTCCTGTGATGAAGAGGTAGAGTGGCTCTGCAGGGCACCTTGGAAATGACATAGTGTGCCCTCTTGGATATTGTTCCTCAAACTCTTCAGCCCCTGTAATGAGGTCACGGGGCAAAGAAGAAAACCACTGTGCTCCACAGACAGAGTTAGTAAAAAAAATGGTGCTTGGGTGTACAGGGGAGCAGTAGGATTTAGTTATAAAATAAGGTTTCCCCATAGAGAGACTTTAAGTCAACAGCTTATTCTGTGCTATGTGCTATATTCTCTGTGATACCTGTTTATTTTTAAAACAAAGGTTTATTTTATATAAATAGTATAAAAAAAAATGTATGAACTTAAAAATAAATTAGAATTTACCAAAAACCATCAGGTTAATTACTCAAAAGGCATTTTATCAGATACAATCTATGACATGTAATATAAACACTAAAAATTACAAGTGCAAAGTGCACTTGAAATTGCACTGAAACTGCACTTGGAAGTGCAGTCGCTGTAAATGCTGTGAATGTTTTTCTTTTTCCTTGCATGTCCCCTTCGGATCTACAGCGACTGCACTTCCAAGTGCACTTTCAGTGCAATTTCAAGTGCACTTTGCACTTGTAGTTTGCACTTGTAGTGCAATGTGGATTTGCCTTTCGTAAAATAACCCCCAATGTCTAATACTAAAGAACTATTTTACTTAAAGAGACCTGGTCACCATGACCATGCAGGGCAAGGTGACTGGATCTCTTTAATACCACTCTCAAACCCAGTTATACTGACCTTCACAGTGCTCCCTGGTGCTTCTTCCTCCATCAAAGACACCACAAAATACTCAGTGCTTCCAGATATGAGAGAGCATTCGATCATCTGCCCTAATGCGGTACTTGGGAATAATGACCCAAACACTGTCACATGTTTGGGGGGGGGGACATCTTTGGTATCTGTATGTTCAGACCTAACTTGATACCTTGTATTTTGAAGCAGCAGGAGGATGAATGGTAGGGAGCGCTGTAAACATGAGTATAATTAGGTTAGGGGTGGGCTTTTAAGATACTCTGTCACCTTTTAATTGGGGAAAGTGATAAGAGCCAAACAACTGAATACATAGTTGAAATAACCTATGAGAACTATTTACATTTGCATAAGGAGAAAAAAATGTACTGTATTAATGTGCTTTACTAAACAAAATGTTGTACATACAAGCTACTTACAATTTTAGGAAAACAATACACAACATACAGAGTATTGCAAAACATGCATACAATATACACATGCACAAGGTATCTATCCTCCCATGCAAATGAGCATGGACAATGTATGCAATAGGGATACACTAAATGGTTTATTAACACTATGAAGTCTTTTGGAGCCCCCTTTACTCTTTATTATGGAGTCATCTTCCTTCTATCCAGGAACTCTTCTAGGCTGCCTCTTGCTTCTCGGAGTCATGCAAAAAAATTGTTTGTTTTCAGCACATGGCTGTGTTCAAGTCTTTTGTTCCCTCCCTCCACTTTCTCTCAACATCACTTTCTATTCCATGAGCTCCATGAAACCAGTCAAACAGATTAATTAGCATATAAATAGAGGAAGCCCAGCTTTCAAAAGCAATACATAACTAAATAACTAAAATGCATTATTCCATATATTTATACTATTAAAAAATCACTAAAATAGCCATAGCAACATAATCTCATTAGCACCTAATGCTCCCACTCTCAGTCTGAGTATTTTTGTGCAGACAATTGCAGAAGACAGATACCAAAGCACAGTCTGTGTACCTACATTGGTTGCATTTTAAAATACATTTAAATACTATTAATCATTACAAAACCAAAACCATTGCTGATTTACATATGTACCTGGAACTGAGATTGTAAGATAATAATAGTAATAAAACAACAGTTATTACATTCTTGTATATTGATTGCATTACCTTCAATTCAACTTTAAGGTTTTACCTCTAATGGACTATGATTGCATATTGTATACACACTGCAAGCTGGCGCTAGACAGATGGGTTTTGTGTTCTCAGTTTAAAGCATATATATTATCCTACTTGTAATAAAGAATGTGCTTTTAATTCTAATGGTATTTATACTTTAGAAAGAAGTCAATAGGTTTTAAACCTAATAGTGCATTAAGACATTAGGTTTTTTTATGTACGTTGTGTGACTGCATTATAGTTGTCTTTCTGTTCTGCTCTCACATACAAACTAAAAAAATGTGGATGTACCCCACATTCATAAAATATAATTGTAACAATAGTTCATTATGACTGCTCTGCTGCAGGTCAGTTCACAAGAGTCTTAGGCCTTCCCGAAGTCCTAGGATTTCTGTCAGTTTATTTCCTGTTGTTTTAGCATGGGAAACATGTTAACAACAATTATAGTATGCATGGGTTTTTGTGGTCAAATACATAACAAAAACAAAGCCTTCCTATTAAAGAAAGTATAATGTATTCCCGTTGAGCCCACATATAGAGTTATTATTACAGTGTTTTCCTTAACCACTCCAGCTCTCATATCTGTATACCCCTAACCAAAGCAGTTTTTACATTTCAGCTTCAAGCTCAAATGAGCCCATTGATTCAGAGATCTATGAATAATAAAATGCACAGTGCGAATTAATATAATGGTGTTAAAGGAATTCATCCAATATAAAAAATAAGTTCATCAACCTTCTATATATAATGTGAACAGCAGTAATCCCAATGAAGTTCAAAGTGTATGTATATAAGTATATTAGAAAACATATACAGTATGCAAAAATCCATAAACATTCAACATATGATGTGAGTAGCAAAAAGTCCCAAGTGAAACTTAAAAAGATATAGGTGTCCTTTTATGAAGCAGTGATCAGTGGAGATCCCGAGGATCACCACTGATCACAGCCCATAAACAGTTTATAAACCAGAGATAATCGGGGGGAGAAGTGTTTGAACTTGTTCTCCCGCCGATTATCTCTGCACATGGAGAATCCTCATAGAATGACATAGTAACGGCCAGTGTATGAAGCTGCGATCTGATCGCTTCACTGGCGATCTGTGTCAGAATTCACACTCCCCGATTCACCAACTCAGAGGTGGTGAAGCGGGGAGTGAAGAGAGAAACCCGGGGGATCTGAGGAGGAAAGAGGAAGATTATTAACTTCCTTATGCCTCGTTCAGACCCCCCAACACTGTAACCATGTCCCCCTGTCATATATATGTGTATACAATATATATATATATATATAATGTGTATATGTATATATATATATAATGTGTGTATATACATGTATATATGTGTGTGTGTGTGTATATACATGTATATATAATGTGTTTGTGTGTATACCACTTTATTTTATTAACATTAATCACACTAGTGTCTGTCCGTGTATTGAGCTGTGATAATTTATCACTGCTTAATAAATGGACATCTCAGTGTTTCAGTGAATTTCTGGTACTGTAATCTCGTAAAGTCTCACGAGATTCCAGTATCAGGGGCCGTTCTCCACTGTTTGAAGCGTTTGTAGATCACTTCACTCCCCCAAGGGTGAAGCGATCTACTCCACTTCATAAACTGGCACACAGAGGAGAAAGATCTCCTCTGTGAATGCCGGAGAATGAAGCAGTGAATAGATTTCACTGCTTCATAAAAGGACACCTAAGCCCAGAAGTAGTCCTTCAGAACCAATGGAAACGGTATTTGCAACCAGCTAATGCACAGCAGTCCATATAAAATAAAAATATCACCCGAGAGAAAGGTGTGAGGATACCCTGGAAAGCCCTCTAGGAAAAGTCACTCCACCTTGTGCTGAAAGACAGGGGGCTTACTAGATAATCTTGACCCAGGTTAAGGTGGTTAAAATAGGCTTTAGTATACGAAATGGGACATCAATGGCCTCATCCTTGGTATAGAAAGTGCTTCAGGCACGCCTGCCTGTCATCGAGGATATGCTTACTCAATCAGACTTCCAACACACTCCGCCAGGTTAAGAGTCATGTATGTGAAACAGAAAAGCAGCCATAGCGTAATCAAGTAAAAATTGTTTATTAAGATCTAAAATGTTGCACTTACATGACAGCAGCAATATACAGGCTCATATGATGCCAACACATCAAACAAATCCCTTTGCCGTTATCCAAGATGGCCACGATTGGCCGCACATGCGTGGTGTAAACCGCGGCATACTTTCTAGCTTCACCCTGCACGTTTAATCATAAATTACATCATCATATGAGGGATAACCCTAATGGAGGATACAGATCTCATTAGTACCATCTGTATGGTGAGACTGGATTTGGGATCAGTTCATTGACTTTTAAATATATTAAATATTTGTAGGATTCACACATACAGTACCTTGAAAAAGTATTAATACCGTTTGACATTTTCTACATTTTGTCATGTTACAACCAAAAACGTAAATGTATTTTACTGGGATGTTACGTGATAGACCAACACAAAGTGGCACATAATTGTGAAGTGGAAGAAAAATTATAAATGGTTTTCAAAATTTTCTTCTAAGATTACCCTGTATTTGGCTCCATCCATCTTCCCATCAACTGTGACCAGCTTCTCTGTCCCTGCTGAAGAAAAGCATTCCCACAACATGATGCTGCCACCATGTTTCACAGTGGGGATGGTGTGTTCAGGGTGATGTGCAGTGTTAGTTTTCCACCACACATAGCGGTTTGCTTTTAAGTCAAAAAACATTTTTGTCTCAACTGAACAGAGCACCTTCTTCCACATGTTTGTTGTGTCCCCCACATGGCTTCTCGCAAACTGCAAATGGGACATCTTATGGCTTTCTTTCAACAATGGTTTTCTTCTAGCCACTCTTCCATAAAGGCCATATTTGTTGCTTTCATTGGCTTTCATAATGCTGTTTGTTCACTAAGGTTCTCTAACAAACCTCTGAGGGCTTCACAGAACAGCTGTATTTATACTGAGCTTAAATTACACACAGGTGGACTCTATTTACTAAACAGGTAACTTCTGAAGGCAATTGGTTTCACTAGATTTTGACGATTGGATAGAGCAGTCACATCTCTAAGAACAAACTGACAACCATTGGATTTTTCACTCCATTGAGGTGATGTCATCTCGGGTCATCTCCTGATGTCATGGCGACCTCTTCCTCCTCATCCTCCTCCTCACAAGTGGCAATCTTCTTGGTGGAGTGTGCTAAGCAGAGGGACCGTTCTTTTTCCGGATGATCGCTATCTGCCAGACCAGTCCCATCAACTGATCCCGGTTCAGGAGGCCGCCTACTATTCATCCTATGTGCCTATACTGCTTGGCCATCCGGTAAGCGAGCAATTTATCCAGTGGTCGGGTACAACCATATATATTTTTTATGTCACAATCAAGGTGAAGAATAGTCACTGTGGTGCTTTTTCCTCCACTATCTTGGGGGTGGAATATCGTATATTGAAGTATTCAACAGGACTGTGTTGAACTTAACTATATTGTGGACTGTTACAGATTCAATCTACATTCTGGGTCACCATCTATGTGCTCCTCCATGGCCATAGATTATATTGTCACATTTTTTGTCATTTAATATTGATTTATTTATGTCATACATTTTTATTAAAATTTTTAAAATTTTATAATTTTTTAATTTTTTACTGGCGCAGCTTTATATAATTCTCCATGAGAGTAAAGGGGGCTGGATACAAATGCACGCCGCACTTTTCAGATATTTATTTGTAAAAAAAAATGTAAAACATTTATTATTTTCCTTCCACGTTACAATTATGTGCTACTTTGTGTTGGTCTATCACAGTGGCCTCCAAACTCCAGCCCTTTGCTTGCTTCTATCCGGCCATCAGGGCACTATTTCATCCACTGATACCAACAATGGGGCACAATTCTTCTTAATGACAACAATGAGGGGGCCCAATTCCTCCCAATGACACCAATGATGGGGCAAAATTCCTCTAAATGACACCAACAATGGGGCAAAATTCCTCTTAATGACACTAACAATGTGGTACGATTTCTCTCAATGACACCAACAATGGGGCCCAATGACACCAATGATGGGACACAATTACTCCCACTGAACGGGGCATTATTTTTTTCCCACTGATGTCAGAACCTTTTTGACTCCTGCTGACCACTGTCCGGCCCTCATAAAGTCTGCAGGTAAACTGGTAAACTGTCCCTTTGTTTAGAAAGTTTGAAAACCCCTGAACTCTATCACATAAAATCCCAGTAATATACATTTACATTTTTGGTTGTAACATGACAAAATGTGGAATATTTCAAGGGGTATAAATACTTTTTCAAGGCACTGTATGTGTGACTTTCCAATGTTGATCATTTTAATTACTGGGTGCATGTTGTTGCATTTATAGATATTTTCTAGCCTTTTCTATTCTCAAACGTGATCACTAGCTGGCGTCCACATGTGGGTTAATATAATCTTCCCAGGAATAAAATTAGGTGAAGAAGGTAATCTCCTCCCCTATTCCCCACATTGGATTTCTATTAGTGACTCTCTGAATCCTCCCCGAGAGTTTTCCTATATTAATTGCATGGTGCGTCTTACGTTCAATGCCCCTGATGATGTAATTTATGACAAAATGTATAGGATGGAGCTAGAACGTACGGCGCAGATTACACCACACATGTGTGGCCAATCACAGCCATCTTGGATACTGGCAAAGGCATTTGTTTGATGTGTTTGCATCGAAGGTGACTGTATATCGCTGCTATTATGTAAGTGCAACATTTTAGATCTTAATGAACGATATTTACACAATGAAAAACCACGGTTTAATTTTTTGGAACAATCACAGATGAATATGGACTTTATCTATATTATTCAGTGTTATGCACATTTAAATTTCTGTATATCTAAATTGACATGTTATTTAGGCATCTGTTCACAAATTGTTATATGCAGGAACGCTTCTAATTAGTTGTCACAGTGCCCCTAATTACCACTGCACATTTATTGTCCATATAGTCAGTTTACAATCACATTCCTATAGCATGAAGCCAGCTAAAGTGACCATTCTTATACTGTATGTCTTGTATTGCACATTAATCAGGGTTAGAATTCATTATTAGATATTGTGAGCCATAGGAAATATGAACTGCAGTATGCAATTTCCCTATCAGAGGGTTCATTTGTGCTTTAGGGTGAACCTGCCTTTCCTGACAAGTTCAAACCTCAGAAAGTATTGAAACTATTATATAAACATGGTCAAAAAAGTGCGGGGGGTAGATGTGGGATGGTTGAACCCTATATGGATACCATCCCCCAAAAATATGTACAGAAATGGAAACAAGGTTGGATGGGACTTTGCATGTACCATGTGGGGTTATAAATTATAACTATACAAATTGAAGAGGTTTAAAAAGGAAAATCTACACAATTTTATTTAACATATATACATGAAGAAGTAAAAATATTCAAAACCAATACTATTAAAACCGTTGTTACAGTGTATACAGGGTGTTGTTAGTCCTGGTTGAAGAGTCCGAGAGGTTGGCCTACACGAAACGTTTAGGCCAACCTCTCAGACTCTTCAAGCAGGATTAACAACACCCTGTATAAGTTACACTGTAAGGACAGTTTTAATAGTGTTTGTTTTTGAATATTTTAACTTCTTCATGTATATATGTTAAATAAAATTGTGTATATTTTCCTTTTTAAAATGCTTCGATTTGAACTTGGGTACAACCAGACTGTTGGCTATAACCACTAGCAATAATCACTGTGTGTTCTCTCGGCTGGAACGGCTTCCCGTGCCCCCTCGTGGTGAGAATACAATAGCTCAACAGGAAGGATTCCCCCATCAACATTGACTGTGTTGATGGGGAATCCAGCGATTTTTCTTTCCTGCAACCTGTGCCTCGCTTTAGTCTTGGCTAGAAACCTAAACACAAATTGGCCTTTTTTTACACAGTATGACACATTTTTTTGTGTATGCGTCCTCAGGTACACATCCTCCACTAAATCTTAAGCTTTGCTGGAGTTCTTGCTGGATATCTGGATGTCTTAAAGAGGAGTATTACTAAAGTATTACCAGAGCAACACATCACAGTCAGGGGAGGCCCGTCCATTACAGGCACATGAGCAAAGCCCCCCCCCCCCCCCCCACATCCATGCACCCGGCCCCTTGCAGGACGCCGGATGCATGGATTTCAATGGGTGGGTGAGACTCTAATAGTCTTCAAAATAGGGTGGGCTTGGGGTGCAGAGAATGCGAACTGAACCCACCCAGGTGTGTTACAATAGCGAGTGAATATTCGCTATTGTAACACTAATCCTCCTCCCGGCCAATCAGGAAGCGATGACCCAATTGGCTGAAAGGACAGGCGATCCTATTGGACAACTAGGTGGAGGGTAGGAGATGCAGGGTAGGAGATGAAGAGAGGACACAGGAGCCGCTGCCCACCACCCGCCACCTGCCACCTAGATGGGGTAAGTGCCAGACCAAATGGGAGGTAGTGAGTGGGGGGGGGGGGTTGTTTGCTTTAAAAAAAAAAAAAAAGCTTTAAAAAAAATGGCATTAAAATAATCAACATATCATACTTACCTTCTCTGTGCAATGGCTCCTGTTGCTCTCAGCCAAGCCTGTGAGAGAGGGGAAATGCACAGCACTGGATCAAGGTTGATCTCAGGTTAGTATTTAGGGGAGGGCAGGAGGGAGCTACTACCAAAAGTTTTTTTGCCTTAATACAGAGCAAAATATTTTTTGAGAAACAATGAGATTATTTATGTGTGTATTCTATCATTATCTGTCCCTAGCTATCACCAGTTGGGTCAGAAGCCTTCAATAGACTTGCAAACAGCAGCTGTTTATGTGAAGCAGTATGTATATTGTTCTAAGCTATGAGTCAGATATTGCCTTTTTCTTTATATAGATCTGAACAGTGTGCATGGAGCTACTAAAAGCCAGCTACCAATTGTTCATGTGCCTTTATCCTTGATGACTGGTTATTCTGACACTTGGTTATGAACTTCCTGCTGAGCACATTAACGCCCACTCTGTGTATGTCAACCTACTAGCATTTACACTCACTGCTCCTTTCAGATTTCAACATGCTATCGCAGCAAGTAATTCAGGGTAACATGTAATTGTATATTTCTCACTTATTTAAATGGGAATTCTAAGTTCCTTTAATTTGCCTTAAAAGGTACCTGGTACAAAAAATCCGGCAACAGTGCAAAGGTCGGAAAGAAACCGTCCTCGTCCATCAGTGAAAATTGTTAGATCAGAAACAAAATTATTTACCTGGTATGAATGGAAATTTGCAGCGAAACATCTTAACCACTTCCTAACCAGACCAATTTTCAGCTTTCGGTGCTCTCACATTTTGAATGACAATTACTAAGTCATGCAACACTGTACCTATATGAAATTTTTGTCCTTTTTTTTCACACAAATAGAGCTGTTGTTTGGAGGTATTTAATCACCGTTGGGTTTTAAATTTTTTGCGCTATAAAAGAAAAAATACTGAAAATTCTGTAAAAAAAAAAATGCAGTTTTCTTCATTTCTGTTATAAAATTTTGCAAATTAGTAATTTTTCTTCATATATTTTGGCCAAAATTTATACCACTACATATCTTTGGTAAAAATAACCCAAATCGGTGTATATTATTTGGTCTTTGTGAAAGTTATAGAGTCCACAAGCTATGGTGCCAATCTGAAAATTGATCACATCTGAAGTACTTAAAGCCTATCTCATTTCTTGAGACCCTAACAAGCCAGGAAAGTACAAATACCCCCCAAATGACCCCTTTTTGGAAAGTAGACATTCCAGGATATTTAGCAAGAGGCATGGTGAGTTTTTTGAAGTTGTAATTTTTTCCCACAATTCTTTGAAAAATCAAGATTCTTTTTTCTTTTTCTTTTTTTTTTTCCACAAAATTGTTATATTAGCAGGTTATTTCTCACACACAGCATATGCATAGCACAAATTACACCCCAAAACATATTCTACTATTCCTCCTGAGTATGGCAATACCACGTGTGTGAGACTTTTACACAGCGTGGCCACATACAGAGGCCCAACATGCAAGGAGCGCCATCAGGCGTTCTTGGAGCATAAATTACACATATAATTTCTTGACTACCTCTTACAATTTTGAAGGCCCTGGAGAACCAGGACAATGGAAATGCCCCAAAAATTACCCCATTTTGGAAAGAGAACAACCCAATGTATAATCTATGAGGCATATTGAGTCTTTTGAACATGTAATTTTTTTCTACAAGTTTTTGGAAAATGCGTAAAGAACATGAAAACACATTTTTTTATACTCAACGTTGACCATTTACACACGATTTCTAACAAATATCATGTACAGTCAGGTCCATAAATATTGGGACATTGACACAATTCTAATCTTTGTGGCTCTATACACCACCACAATGGATTTGAAATGAAACAAACAGGATGTGCTTTAACTGCAGACTTTCAGCTTTATTTTGAGGGTATTTACATCCAAATCAGGTGAACGGTGTAGGAAGTACAACAGTTTGTATATGTGCCTCCCACTTTTTAAGGGACCAAAAGTAATGGGACAATTGGCTACTCAGCTGTTCCATGACCAGGTGTGTGTTATTCCCTCATTATCCCATTTACAAGGAGCAGATAAAAGGTCCAGAGTTCATTTCAAGTGTGCTATTTGCATTTGGAATCTGTTGCTGTCAACTCTCAATATGAGATCCAAAGAGCTGTCACTATCAGTGAAGCAAGCCATCAGGCTGGAAAAACAAAACCATCAGAGAGATAGCAAAAACATTAGTTGTGGCCAAATCAACTGTTTGGAACATCCTTAAAAAGAAAGAACACACCTCAGGAACACCAAAAGACCACGGAAAACAACTGTGGTGGATGACCGAATAATTCTTTCCCTGGTGAAGAAAACACCCTTCACAACAGTTGGCCAGATCAAGAACACTCTCCAGGAGGTAGATGTATGTGTGTCAAAGTCAACAATCAAGAGAAGACTTCACCAGAGTGAATACAGAGGGTTCACCACAAGATGTAAACCATTGGTGAGCCTCAAAAACAGGAAGGCCAGATTAGAGTTTGCCAAACAACATCTAAAAAAGCCTTCACAGTTCTGGAACAACATCCTATGGACAGATGAGACCAAGATCAACTTGTACCAGAGTGATGGGAAGAGAAGAGCATGGAGAAGGAAAGGAACTGCTCATGAGCCAAAGCATATCAACTCATCAGTGAAGCATGGTGGTGATAGTGTCATGGGGTGGGCATGTATGGCTGCCAATGGAACTGGTTCTCTTGTATTTATTGATGATGTGACTGCTGACAAAAGCAGCAGGATGAATTCTGAAGCGTTTCGGGCAATATTATCGGCTCATATTCAGCAAAATGCTTCGGAACTCATTGGACAGTGCTTCACAGTGCAGATGGACAATGACCCAAAGCATACTGCGAAAGCAACCAAAGAGTTTTTTAAGGGAAAGAAGTGGAATGTTATGCAATGGCCAAGTCAATTACCTGACCTAAATCCATTTGAGCATGCATTTCACTTGCTGAAGACAAAACTGAAGGGAAAATGCCCACAAGCAGGAACTGAAGACAGTTGTAGTAGAGGCCTGGTAGAGCATCACCAGGGATGAAACCCAGCGTCTGGTGATGTCTATGCGTTCCAGACTTCAGGCTGTAATTGACTGCAAAGGATTTGCAACCAAGTATTAAAAAGTGAAAGTTTGATGGATGATTGTTAATCTGTCCCATTACTTTTGGTCCCTTAAAAAGTGTGAGGCACATATACAAACTGTTGTAATTCCTCACCTGATTTGGATGTAAATACCCTCAAATTAAAGCTGAAAGTCTGCAGGTAAAGCACATCTTGTTCTTTTCATTTCAAATCCATTGTGGTGGTGTATAGAGCCAAAAAGATTAGAATTGTGTGGATGTAACAATATTTATGGACCTGACTGTACATACCAAAAATGACACCCCAAAATAGATTCTCCTACTCCTGAGTATGGCAATACCACATGTGTGAGACTTTTCCACAGCGTGGCCACATACAGAGGACCAACATGCAGGGAGCACCATCAGGTGTTCTAGGGACATAAGTTTCAAATCTAATTTGACTACCTATTACACTTTTGTGAGGCACTGTAGTGGCATGGATGTGGCATGGATGATAACTGATGTGGCATGGATGAGCATGAATGGGGATGGATGAGCCGTGGATGGGGATAGCTGAGCATGAATGAGTATGGCTGAGTATGGCCGGTTACGGCTGAGTACAGATGGGTACTGCCGAGTATGGCTAGGTATAGATGGGATGTCTGGGTACGGCTGAGTATGACTGGGTACGACTGAGTACAGCTGGGTACGACTGAGTATGGCTGGGATGGCTGGGTATGGCTGAGTATTGCTGGGTATTTCTGGGTATGGCTGAGTATGGATGGGTATGGCTAATTATGGATTGGGCTGGATGGGATGGCTGAGCATGGATGGATGGATGAGTATTGCGGAGGATGGATGGATGGATGAGTACGCCGAGTATGGATGGCTGAGCATGGATGGATGGATGAGTATGCTGAGTATGGATGGGTATGCTGAGTATGGATGGCTGAGCATGGATGGATGGATGGGTATGCTGAGTATGGATGGCTGAGCATGGATGGATGGATGGATGAGTATGTTGAGTATGGATGGCTGAGCATGGATGGATGGATGAGTATGCTGAGTATGGATGAGTATGCTCAGTATGGATGGCTGAGCATGGATGGATGAGTATGGATGGAGGGATGGATGGATGAGTATGCTGAGTATGGATGGGTATGCTGAGCATGGATGGATGAGTATGCTGAGTATGGATGAGGATTGATGGATGAGTATGCTGAGTATGGATGGCTGAGCATGGATGGATGGATGAGTATGCTGAGTATGGATGGATGAGTATGCTGAGTATGGATGGGTGAGCATGGATGGATGGATGAGTATGATGAGTATGGATGGGTATGCTGATCATGGATGGGTGAGCATGGATGGATGGATGAGTATGCTGAGTATGGATGGGTATGCTGAGCATGGATGGGTATGGATGGCTGGGTATGGATGGCTGGAATGGGCACATATCAGCGCTGTGGGCACTACACATCCAGCCCACAGCGCTGCTGCCACCGATCTCTCCCCTCTCCCCTCGCACTGTACCAATAGGTACAGGGAGGGGAGAGAGGAACCTGATGTGACGCCGGTTTGTTTACAAGTGATCACTCCGTCATTTGACGGAGCGATCACCTGGTAAATGGCCACTATCAGCGGCCGTTTACCGTGATCCCGAAGACCCGGCGGTCATGGATGTTTAGGGGGCGCGCGAGAGCGGGATTCTGGGAGGACGTCATAGTATGCCCTCCCAGAGTTATCGAACCCCCTGTAGCCGTCATTCGACTATGGGCCGGTTGGTAAGTGGTTAAAGTTGAGTACTGCAGATCTGAACTGAATGCTTTGCAGTGTTCGACCAGTATAACAGATGGGTGCTTGTAGTAACTGCAGTGGATATTGCAGTGCAAAATCACAGAATAAAGGTGAGACTTCAATAGCACTTGATGCAATTTTCACATAGGGCAGATTAAGTTGAGATTTTGGGGCCACATATGGTTCTTTCCTCAAGCTGGCAGAATGACCATTGTGACTCACTATGTCACCTTGAGGAAGGGACCCTGCGCACACCTGCGCACACTTCGAATATATCTGACTTATGTGACATTTCACTAATAAACCTGTGAAAATTTTATCGCAGTGCTGGGGAATTTCTATAATGAAAGTGGTTCTAAAGGTTGAAGGTTCCAGCGATGTGCACAAGAGCGGCTGCTCTCCCGGGTCTCTGCCTCCTCTTTGGCTGAGAGACAGCCATTGGCTCCCGCAGCTGTCAATTAAAGCCATTGAGGAGGGAGCGGGGGTAGGGCCGAGCCCTGTTCTGTGTATCTTATGAACACACAGAGTGGGGCTCAGGAGTGAGCACACACAACTACCCCCATAGGGGCACATGGAGAAAAGGAGGAGCCAGGAGCGACAGTTAGGGACCTGAGAAGAGGAGGATCGGTGATGCTCCATGCAAAACCATTGCACAGAGCAGGTAAGATTTCTGTACAAGTCTGATTATGATCAGATTATTTGAAAAAAAAAATTACCTTTAATATTACTTTAAAAATAGTTGAATTATTTATTTTTTTAATAGATAACTTCATCCTCTAGCGTTTCTGTTTTAAATTAATGATGGAGCCAACTTTACACACAGTATGCAATTAGACTAATGGCTGATGTCACATCTGTAAGTGTGGCTTGACCTTGTCCCTTTTATCCTTGAAATAAGAGCAAAGAGTCTCTGTAGACATCAAACAAAGGTCAGCAGAAAATTACATTATACCATTCCATATTTCCCCCTCTGTACACATTTCTTATATGACAATAACCTTCTTTGTTTCCCCCAAATCAGTGCATGTTAGAATCAAAATATGAATTTAGGAAGACTTGGTTAAATTCAGGGAAAATGGGTACTACATCTCTGCCTGCCAGTGACAGATTACATTACTAATTACTTTTCTAGTTTTTGATTCTAGGTTTACTAATGCAAAGTGGACAAACTGTCTTTCACCCTCTCTGCCCCTATACTTGGCAAGCTTTGTGTGGTTAAAAGAGTTCTACAATCACAACATACGCTTTCATTTTATAACATCAGCGTTTTAATAGCAATACATACAATCGTTATATGAAGATTATTTTGAGTATAGCCTTAAATATTTAAAAAAAGTACCAGCATCCAAATATTGTATAGAGAAAAGGGGAGGAAGGAGGGTGGGAACAGTTGCTAAAGCTGTCCTATCACACATTCCGACCGAAAGAAAAAATTGTGGACTATCCCGGTACTGATAAACAATAATCAACTTGTAGTAAAAAAATATAATTTATTACATATAAAAGACATACAGATTACACAATCTCAATATAAAAAAATGGGAGGGAAAATTTCAATACAGTATACAAATACTTGTAGACTTTCCCAGTGGTTATCTGGTAATGGAGTTTTCCTCACAGATTAACCACTTCAGCCCCGGAAGATTTGGCTTCTCAATGACCAGAGCACTTTTTACAATTTGGCACTGCGTCGCTTTAACTGGTAATTGCATGGTCATGCAATGCTGTACCCTAACAAAATTTGCGTCCTTCTTTTCCCAAAAATAGAGCTTTCTTTTGATGGAATTTGATTGCTTCTGTGATTTTTATTTTTGGGCGATATAAACGGAAAAAGACCGAAAATTTTGAAAAAAAAAAATATTTTCTACTTTTTTTTTTTTTTTTTTTTAGTCATACATTTAGGCAAAAATGTATTTAGCCACATGTCTTTGGTAAAAAAAAAATTCAATAAGCGTATATTTATTGGTTTGCACAAAAGTTATAGCGTCTACAAACTAGGGTACATTTTCATGTCTAACATGCCTATACTTACCTGCTCTGTGCAATGGTTTTACACAGAGCAGCCCCAATCCTCTTCTTCTGCGGTCCCCCACCAGCGATCCAGGTCCTTCCTCTTCATCGGCTGCCCCTTCAGAAAACCGCTTTCCATGGAGGCACCCACGTATTGACACAGGCCCCGCCCCTGCGTCACAGCTTTTGATTGACAGCAGCAGGAGCCAATGGCTCCTGCTACTATCAATCTGTCTAATGAGGAGAGTGGAGCCGCTGCACTTGTACACATCACTGGATCGGATTGGGGCTGAGGTAAGAAAAAGTGGGGGTCTGGGGGGAAGCTGCAGCACAGAAGGTTTTTCACCTTAATGCATAGAATGTGTTAAGGTGAAAAACCTTAAGGCTTTACAACCACTTTAACCACTTGCCGACCGCCCCATGTAGATATACGTTAGCAGAATGGCACACACAGGCAAAATCACGTACCTGTACGTGACATTCTTCCGGCGGGTGGGGTGTCCGATCGGAACCCCCTCCGCCGGCAGGGACGATCGGCATCGCTTCAGGAGCGATCCGGGACGAGGGGACGGCCAGTGGTTTCTGGCCACCCCCTCGCGATCGCTCCTGGCGAATGAAAAGCTTCCCCTTCCTGTCTATTGTATAGACAGGAAGGCGGAAGTGATGTCACGCTCGGTGCGCCGGTCTATCTGACCGGGGACGCCGAGCTGTGAACGTGTAAAGGTTAGTGCACAACAGTACACTGACACCAGTACACATAGGCACATATTCCACCCCCCTGTCACCCCCTGATCACCCCCCAGATCACCCCCTGCCCCCCCAGTCACAGTGTCACTAATTGCAGTGATCATTTATTTACTGATCACTGCATTTAGTGTCAGTGTGACTGTAATAACTGTCAGGGCAGTTAGTTTTAGGCCCCTTTAGATCTAAGGTAGCCCCCTACCCCCCCCCAATAAAGGTTTAACCCCCTGATTGCCCCTAGTTAACCCCTTCACCCCCTTTTGCCAGTGTCACTAAGCGATCGTTTTTCTGATCGCTGCATTAGTGTCACTGGTGTCGCTAGGTAACCAGTTTTTTTTTTTAGGTTAACCGCCATGTTTATATAGGTTCATAAATAGGTTTATAGGTCAGGTACCCCCATATTACAACCTAAATAAAGGTTTTAACCCCCTGATTGCCCCTAGAGTTAACCCTTTCACCAGTGATCACCGTATAAGTGTCACTGGTGACGCTGGTTAGCCAGTTAGTTATTTCGTTATTTAGGTTCCCCGTCAGGTTTTTATATAGCGTCAGGTACCCCCATATATTACCTAATAAAGGTTTAACCCCCTGATTGCCCCTAGTTAACCCTTTCACCCCCTTTTGCCAGTGTCACTAAGCGATCGTTTTTCTGATCGCTGCATTAGTGTCACTGGTGCCGCTAGGTAGCCAGTTTTTTTTTTTAGGTTAACCGCCAGGTTTATATAGGTTCATAAATAGGTTTATAGGTCAGGTACCCCCATATTACAACCTAAAGGTTTTAACCCCCTGATTGCCCCTAGAGTTAACCCTTTCACCAGTGATCACCGTATAAGTGTCACTGGTGACGCTGGTTAGCCAGTTAGTTATTTCGTTATTTAGGTTCCCCGTCAGGTTTTTATATAGCGTCAGGTACCCCCATATATTACCTAATAAAGGTTTAACCCCCTGATTGCCCCTAGTTAACCCTTTCACCCCCTTTTGCCAGTGTCACTAAGCGATTGTTTTTCTGATCGCTGCATTAGTGTCACTGGTGCCGCTAGGTAGCCAGTTTTTTTTTTAGGTTAACCGCCAGGTGATCACCGTATTACTGTTACGGGTGACGCTGGTTAGTTAGCTTGTTTTTTATACTGTCAGGGCACCCGCCATTTATTACCCAATAACGGTTTAACCCCCTGATCGCCCGGCGGGTGATATCAATTAGGTTTTAGGGTCAAATAAGGTCTGCTTCGCCCCAGGTTAGTGCCAGTACCGCAAACACCCACGCGCAAAGCATACACCTCCCTTAGTGGCACAGTATCTGAACAGATCAATATCTGATCTGATCAGATCTATACTAGCGTCCCAGCAGTTTAGGGTTCCAAAAAAACGCATTGTTAGCGGGATCAGCCCAGATACCTGCTAGCACCTGCGTTTTCCCCCTCCGCTCAGCCCAGCCCACCCAAGTGCAGTATCGATCGATCACTGTCACTTACAAAACACTAAGCACACATAACTGCAGCGTTCGCAGAGTCAGGCCTGATCCCTGCGATCGCTAACATTTTTTTGGTGGTAGCGTTTTGATTCAGTCGCTAACAGTCAGGAGCTTTTTTACCTGTGAATCTCAAAAAAATAAAAAAAACAAAAATAGTTGTCGTTTTATTGTTCTCTCTCTCTCTCTATTCTCTCTCTATTGTTGCTCTTTTTTTACTCCATTCTATTCTGCAATGTTTTATTATGTTTTATCATGCTTGCTTTTCAGGTATGTAATTTTGTTTACTGTGTTTTAGTGTTAAGCATTTTTTTGTTTTCAGGTGCGCCATTCAGTTGCAGCGCGGATTTATTTATCTTGACAGCAACAGCGTTTGCTCCCACGATACATAAAGCCGTGACTCCAACGCTGTAGGAGGTGATTTCACCACCACAGTTAAAAAAAAGAGCATATGTGCCGAAGCATGGGGGCAGCAGGGGGGGGGAGGAGCGATTGGCTCCTAATGCCACGTACATACGGTCGAAATTCCGACCGTGTGTACATGGCATAACTTTTGCGGGAGGATGCCCCCATGCATCGGCATATATAAATGGTGCATGTATGCCCATCATTAGAAGTGGGTGGATGAAGGGAGGTATTCTAATGGTGGGCATACCCACCAATTAATCTCTTTTTTTCGTTCAGCCAAGAGGCTGCATGAAAAAAAAAGATTACAATATATGTCCAGTGTGTTGCTGGACTTTGAATGGTTATACCAGAATGATGCCTGCAGGTTTAGGTATCATCTTGGTATCATTCTTTTCAGCCAGTGATCGGCTTTCATGTAAAAGCAATTCTAGCGGGTAATTAGCCTCTAGACTGCTTTTACAAGCAGTGGGAGGGAATGTCCCCCCTCCCGGATATAAACCGCGCCATTGGGAAATTGGGAAAGCATTTTATCACACCAATCTTGGTGTGGTCAGATGCTTTGAGGGCAGAGGAAAGATCTAGGGTCTAATAGACCCCAATTTTTTAAAAAAAAGAGTACCTGTCACTGCCTATTGCTATCATAGGGGATATTTACATTCCCTGAGATAACAATAAAAATCATAACAAAGAAAAAAAATGGAAGGAACAGTTTAAAAATAAAATAAAAAAGCTAAATAAATAAAAAAAAAAAACTAAAAAAAAAAAAAAAAAAAAAAAAAGCACCCCTGCCCCCCCTTCTCTTGCGCAAAGGCGTACACAAGCGTTGGTCTGGCGTCATATGTAAACAGCAATTGCACCATGCATGTAAGGTATCACCGCGAAGGTCAGATCGAGGGCAGTAATTTTAGCAGTAGACCTCCTCCGTGAATCTAATGTGGTATCATGTAAAGGCTTTTAAAGGCTTTTAAAAATGTATGTAGTTTGTCGCCACTGCGTGTTTGTGCGCAATTTTAAAGCATGTCGTGTTTGGTATCCATGTACTCGGCCTAAGATCATATTTTTTATTTCATCAAATATTTGAGCAATATAGTGTGTTTTAGTGCATTAAAATAAAAAAAAGTGTATTTTTTCCACAAAAAATGCGTTTGAAAAATCGCTGCGCAAATACTGTGTGGAAAAAAAAAAATGCAACACCCACCATTTTAATCTGTAGGGCCTTTGCTTTAACAATATATATAGTGTTTGGGGGTTCAACGTAATTTTCTTGCAAAAAAAAAATGTTTTCATGTAAACAAAAAGTGTCAGAAAGGGCTTTGTCTTCAAGTGGTTAGAAGAGTGGGTGACGTGTGACATAGGCTTCTAAATGTTGTGCATAAAATGCCAGGACAGTTCAAACCCCCCCCCCCCCAAATGACCCCATTTTGGAAAGTAAACACCCCAAGCTATTTGCTGAGAGCAATGTTGAGCCCATTAAATATTTTTTTTTTTTGTCCCAAGAGATTGAATAATATATATATATATATTTTTTTTTACAAAAAGTTGTCACTAAATGATATATTGCTCAAACATGTCATGGGCATATGTGGAAATAGACCCCAAAATACATTCTGTTGCTTCTCCTGAGTACGGTGATACCACATGTGTGGGACTTTTTGGGAGCCTAGCTGCGTACGGAACCCCAAAAACCAAGCACCGCCTTCAGGCTTTCTAAGGGTGTAATTTTTTTATTTCACTTCTCACTGCCAATCACAGTTTCGGAGGCCATGGAATGCCCAGATGGCATAAAACCCCCCAAAATGACCCCATTTTGGAAAGTAGACACCCCAAGCTATTTGCTGAGAGGTATGGTGAGTATTTTGCAGATCTCGCTTTTTGTCACAAAGTTTTGAAAATTAAAAAAAAAAAAAAAAAATTTTTTTTTTTTTACTTTCTTCATTTTCAAAAACAAATGAGAGCTGTAAACTACTCACCATGCCTCTCAACAAATAGCTTGGGGTGTCTACTTTCCAAAATGGGGTCATTTGGGGGGGGGTTGTGCTATTTTGGCATTTTATGGCCTTCGAAACTGTGATAGGTAGTGAGGAGTGAAATCAAAAATTTGCACCCTTAGAAATCCTGAAGGCGGTGCTTGGGTTTCGGGGCCCCGTACGCGGCTAGGCTCCCAAAAAGTCCCACACATGTGGTATCCCCATACTCAGGAGAAGCAGCAAAATGTATTTTGGGGTGCAATTCCACATATAACTATGGCATGTGTGAGCAATATATCATTTAGTGACAACTTTTTGAAAAAAAAAAATATTTTTTTATTTTTGTCTTTATTCAATCACTTGGGACTAAAAAAAAAAAATATTCAATGGGCTCAACATGCCTCTCAGCAAATAGCTTGGGGTGTCTACTTTCAAAAATGGGGTCATTTGGGGGGGTTTTGTACTTCCCTGCCATTTTAGCACCTCAAGAAATGAAATAGGCAGTCATAAATTAAAAGCGGTGTAAATTCCAGAAAATGTACTCTAGTTTGTAGACGCTATAACTTTTGCGCAAACCAATAAATATACGCTTATTGGCATTTTTTTTTACTAAAGACATGTGGCTGAATACATTTTGGCCCAAATGTTTGATTAAAATTGAGTTTATTAGATTTTTCTTATAACAAAAAGTAGAAAATCTCTTTTTTTTTTCAAAATTTTCGCTCTTTTTTCCGTTTATATCGCAAAAAATAAAAATCAGAGAGGCAATCAAATACCATCAAAAGAAAGCTCTATTTGTGGGAAGAAAAGGACGCAAATTTCGTTTGGTTACAAAATTGCATGACCGCGCAATTACCAGTTAAAGTAGTGCAGTGCGAAATTGAAAAAAGACCTCTGGTCCTTAAGCTGACAATTGGTCCGGGGCTGAAGTGGTTAAGGACTCACCCGCCAGCAGCAGTAGCGTATCCAGTCGTGGGACTCCAGGACTGGTAGAGGAAGCAGGCCAAGCAGGAATTATTGGTATTCCAATGGGCCTGAAACAGGGGGCCTGTGGGGGTTTGGCCACAGCTTAGGACCACCCACAGCACAGCAGCACAGTGAGTGGAAAGAAAGTCTCCAGAGCGGGGCGCGTTCTCGTTGTCCAGGTAACCCGAGATGTCAGGTTACCCTAACAACAAGCGCTGCTCCCTCCATATCGGCCCCGCACAGGGAGCACGGCCCTTGTCTTTATTTGCCACTGAGCGCATGAAAGCAGGATTGCGATGTGCCTGCTGAGATAGGAGAGGGGCGCGTGGCACCAGGAGGGTAGCCTGCATGTGGTGAATCTACATGCAGGCACAGCGGGCAGACCGCCTGCCTGGCGCTCGGCCAGGGGGACAAGACACGACCTTTGGCAGGGGGCAGTCCTCTGATGTCAGTGGAGTGGGGGAAGCTGGGTGGTAGTAAGCAGGGAGGGGGGACTGTGACTGATGAAGGACGACTGGAGTCTGGTGAGCTGACTGACAAGACTCGGACTGGGGGCGATCGACGAGGACGACTTGGACTCACAGAAGATTATTTGGACGATAGACTGTGACGAGACGAGACGAGAAGGTGTGGAGACGAGGAAAGACTGATGAACGAGCGCACAGTACCGCGACGAGGGGAGAGGACCAGAGACTGTCGTGGACGGAACAACGTGACTGTAGAAAGACGAGAGTAGGACGGACGACGACGAACACTGGGGACGAGAAAGAACGATGAGAACACTGTGACGAGATGGAAGATGAGAAGAGGGGACTGATCTGTATGAATGACGACTCTGAACAGAGGCAGGGGGGAGTCGGAGAGACTTTGACAGACTGCGACGAACGGAAGGGGGTAGTGAAGACTCTGTGGCGTGGTGGACGGACGAAGGGACGGAGGACGTGGAGTGGACTGGACTGACTGTGGGGAGAGAGACACTAGGGGGAAGGAGAAGGAGACGGATGACCAAGAAGCCAGACTGAGGGGATGATGCCTGGAGGAGGGGACGGACCAATCAGATGGAGACCCGATAGACAGAGAGACTTGACACGAATGGGAACTGGAGAGAGAGAACGGGAAGACGTTACTGTAACCTGTACTGTGGGAACTGCGACTGTGACTGTGGAACGACAATACAAGAACTCGCTGGTGACGAGGACGCGTGAGAGAGAGGACTGAGTGGACGGACGACTCGACAGAACAGACTTTAACGACTGAGAGAGAAGACTGAGGTCTGTGACCAACGACAGACGAGAACCGTGACGAATTCGAGGAAGACGACGAGAAGCGACTGTGAACGAGAGGGAGACGGAACCCGAGGAGACTGTGGACAGAGGGGGAGAGACTGTTGGACTGGTGGAATGAAACTGTGACCTGACGAATGACACTAGACTGTGTGAAATACAAGGAGAGACTGTGTGACCGGAGAAGACCGACTGTGACTATGATGGGGAGGAGAGGGCGACGGAAAGACGTCTGTGAGGGAGGAGGAGGGACTGTGACAAGAAGACTGGAGGGGACGGGAACGAATCTGGACAACGACTGTAAGACGACGGATGAAGAGAGAGAGGATACAGAGACGAGAGACTTGAGAGAGCTGTGAGAAACTGAGAGAGACGAGGGATATGGGACTGACACTGTAGGACGGGACGATCTGCGGGTGATTGGGACAGAGCGAGTGACGACCCGAGACGGGGAGAGGGTGTTGAAGAGACAGAAAGGGAGGACGGACTGTGGACACTGAAGGAATGACTGTGGAAAGATCGCTGTGGAGATTGAGAGGGTACAGTACTGGAGGACGGGCACCACGAACACTGATGGACGACTGGGAGCAGGACGACATGGATGGGACTGGGAGAGACGTGACTGGGGGACGAGGACCGAGGAGACGTGGGACACGGGACTCCCGACGTGTAGGAAGGGGACTAGACTGATGTGAGACGACTGAGAGACGGAGACGGAGAGACTGACGGACGACTGCACGACTGGTTCGGATATGCGGAAGACGACTATACGTGAGACAGGCGACGGCGGACTGGCGAAGGACTTGTAGTGAACCGCGAGGAGACGCATGGGACAGACCGAGACGACTGACGAGACTGAGATACGGACGGGCGGGCCTTTGAGACAGGAACAGGGACGTCTGTAGAATGTGACTGAGAGTGACAGGAAGGACTAGGACTGGGAGAGAGACACACGGGAGTCTGCGGGGACAACCAAAAAACACTGGAACGAAAGGGGAAACGGAACGAGAGGAACTACTGGTGTGGACCCCCGACGGGGGACTGTGACTATGACTGTGGGACAGACTGTGGGAACGCCACAGAGAGAGAAGCAGAACGGAGAGGTTTCAGGAACGAGAGGAACTGTGACAAGGGGGTGGTGAGCGAACTTGTGACCGACTGGTCGGGAAAAAAACCCACACTGGTGGAGAACGACTGTTAGAAAGGACTGCGAGACTAGAGGACGGAGACAGACTGTGGACTGGTGAACTGACTGAGACGACGACGGGCAGGGAGGATGACGGACTCGTGATGAACATGGGACAGACACATGACGAACGACGACTAGACACGGTGACTGGACTCTAGGACTGGACGGGGAATGTGACTGTTAGAGCGACGACAGGACGATGATGACGGACGGATAACGAGAACTGGAGCTCAGGGAACAAATGGAGCGGTGAGAGGGTTGGACGAGAGGGAGTCGGGACGACTGTTGGACTGGGATCAGAGAGGACACGACGAAGGGACCCGGAAGAGACGGGAACGACGGGGGACTCGGAGACGGCGACGACGGACACGAGGTCGGGGGAAAAACGGAGACGAGAATAGACGGATGGACAGAACGACCTGACAATGTGTCGGAGAACGATGTGGAACACCGACTAAACAGACACTATGATACTGGGGACAGACGGACAGGACCAAAGGGGGAACTGACGGTGACGACGGATGACTGTTCGGAGAGACGAGACTGGGGGGGAAACGACTGGGGAGTGCGAAGAGGAACGGGGTACGAGGGAGTGTTGGAGTGGGAAAGACTGTAGGAGGAGAAGGACCTGTTGGACGAGAGAAGGACGACTTGACTTGGAGGGGACGTGAGGACTGACTGTGGGGCGCGGAAGGACTGTGTTAGGTACGGACTTACGGGATGGAGGACTGTGACTGGGACTGTGATCGTGGAGGAAATGAGAACTGATGGATAGACTGGCGCACTGGACGATGGAAGGACGGAGAGACGGGGGAGAAGGGTGACGGACGGACTGCGTTGTACATGGGACTATGGACGTGAGGGGGGGACAGGGTGGACTGTAGGGACGGAGGGATCTGGCTACGAAGTGACTTCTGGGAGAACTTACCCCCCGACTTGTTGAGGGACTTGTGAAGATGAGAAGCGGACTAGACGAGACTTGGACTCGGACGAGACAGGGGAGACTGTGAGGGGACGACGGGAGTACTATATATATATACACTTTGTTAGGTACACTTTGCTGGTACTGGGTTGGACCCCCTTCCTTTGTTAGGTACACTTTGCTGGTACTGGGTTGGACCCCCTTCCTTTTGCCTTTAGAACTGCCTTAATTCTTTGTGGCATAGATTCAACAAGGTGTTGGAAACATTCCTCAGAGATTTTGGTCTATATAGACATGATAGCATTACGCAGTTACTGCAGATTTGTCAGATGCACATCCATGCTGCGAATCTACTGTTCTACCACATCCCAATGGTGCTCTATTGGATTGAGATATGGTGACTGTGGAGGCCATTGCAGTACAGTGAACTCATTGTCATGTTCGAGAAATCAGTTTGAGATTATTTGAGCTTTGTCCTGCTGGAAGTAGCCATCAGAAGATGCAACAATACAATGCAACAAGGACGTGGTGTTTAAACGATGCTCAATTGGTACTAAGGGGCCCAAAGTGTGCCAAGAAAATATCCCCCACACCATTATACCACCACCAGCCTGAACTGTTGATACAAGGCAGGTTGAATCTATACTTTCAATATTGTCCACGCCAAATTCTGACCCTACCGTGTGAATTTTGGTGAGCCTGTGCGAACTGTAGCCTTAGTTTCCTGTTCTTAGCTGACAGGTGTGGCATCCGATGTGGTCTTCTGCTGCAAAATCACGTATATATACGTGATTGTGTTCAAGTGGTTATACCGGGGGCCATGGTTGCAGCTGCCAGCCAGAACACCAGTATTAAAATTTTCATCCGGCGATTATCTAAATTGTAAAAGTTATCTAAGTGGCTGATTAGGAGCTGGATCACTTTTACAGGCAGCATGATGGGCGCCCCCCATGGTGTATGCAGGTGCCTCTGGGCTCTCCTGTGTAATTTGGAAGCCCAGGACTGAAGCCGGAGGTTGCACTGGCTGATCATAGAGCTGATTGTGGACTGGAAGGTCTCTGACCATCTCTATGGCCTACCGGCATTTCGAGCATTTTGTCACTTCCGAATAGGGCAAATTTAAACAGCAATTTTTGATCTCATGCTTTCAAGAGTAGAGGAGAGATCTGGGGTCTTATAGACCCCAGATATCTCCATAAAGAGGACCTGTCATTCTTTATTGCAGAGGTGCCCAACCTTTTGAAGAGTGAGGACCACTTTAGCAACTTGGTAACCGGTTACGGGCCACAAAGAGCGAAGCGGGGAGATCATAGGTCCATGTCCACTCTGCATATGCAGAGCAGACATGAACACAGCACGCTCTACTCTATTGGCCCTCCGATCTGATCTGCCCAAATAGAAAGGAACCGATCCCCTTCTGTTTTTTTAAGTGGATCGGATTGGAGGTAGGCAGGTGTAAAAGGACACATGTCTCTTTACTTCTGCCACTCTATAGAGGTGAATGGAGGGTCAGATTGGGTCTGCCTGAAAAACAGACAGGCGGACCCAATCGGACTGATCGTGTGAAAGGGGCCTAAGGCTGCTTTCACATTAATGTATCGCTGGCTACTGCTGTCCCCCAGGCGGGTATGGCTGGTGGCTCCTGGTGGCTGTTCTCCAAGGATGGTACTGCTGGTGGGTACTGCTAGCTGGTACTGCTGGCGGGTACTGGTGGTGAGTCCTGTTAGCTGGCACTGCTGGTGGGTACTTCTGGCTAGTACTGCTGGTGGGTCTTGCTAGTAGGGATGGGCGAACGGTTCGGCCCGAGCATAAGTTCGGGTCGAACTTTGGTTCGGGTGTTCTGCAGAACACCCAACAATATGCAGTGTTCGGGGCAAATTCGAAAGCCGCCAGAACACTGTTAAAGTCTATGGGACATTAACATGAAAAATCAAAAGTGTTTGGGGACCCGGGTCCTGCCCCAGGAGATATGTATCAATGCAAAAAAAAAGTTTTAAAAACTGCAGTTTTTTCAGGAGCAGTGATTTTAATAATGCTTAAAGTGAAACAATAAAAGTGAAATATTCCTTTAAATTTTGTACCTGGGGGGTGTCTATAGTTTGCCTGTAAAGTGGCGCAATTTTCCAGTGTTTAGAACAGTCCCTGCACAAAATGAAATTTCTAAAGGAAAAAAAGTAATTTAAAATGCATGAATTGTCGGTCCCGGCAATACAGATAAAAGTCATTGAAAAAAACGGCATGGGATTCCCCAGTCCATTACCAGGCCCTTCAGGTCTGGTATGGATATTAAGGGAACCCCGCGCCAAAATAAAAAAAATTGCGTGGGGGTCCCACCAAAAATCCATACCAGACCCTTATCCGAGCACGCAACCTGGCAGGCTGCAGGAAAAGAGGGGGGACGAGAGAGCGCCCCCCCTCTCTCCTGAACCATACCAGGCCACATGCCCTCAACATGGGGAGGGTGCTTTGGGGTAGTTGATGTTGATGGGGACAAGGGCCTCATCCCCACAACCCTTGCCCAGTGGTTGTGGGGGTCTGCGGGCAGGGGGCTTATTGGAATCTGTAAGCCCCCTTTAACAAGGGGACCCCCAGATCCCGGCCTCCCCCCCTGTGTGGAATGGTAATGGGGTACAAATGTACCCCTACCATTTCACAAAAAAAAGTATCAAAATGGTACAAAAGACAAGACACAGCTTGGTCCTTTATAAAAAAATTAAAATGTCCCACGAAGTCCATTCATCTTCTTCTCTCACTCCGCCGACAGACCATAAAAGAAAAAAAAAACAAAGCCGCAACCAACCCACCTCCATGGGAGGCACCCGCCGTATGACGCGTCCTCGCAGGTGATAGTTCTTTTATAACTGAGAGCGGGGCCGCACGGGGACTTCCCCATGGCTTTCCTGGGGCTTCAGAGGGGGCGGGCCACCCGTTTAATTTGAAGCTGAAGGGCTTGGTATGGAATTTGGGGGGACCCCCCGCAATTTTTTTTTTCATTTTGGTTCGGGGTTCCCCTTAATATTCATACCAGACCAAAAGGGCCTGGCAATGGACTGGGGGAATTCCATGCCGTTTTTTTCAATGACTTTTATCTATATTGCCGGGACCGACAATTCATTGTCGGTTCCGGCATTTTAAATTACTTTTTGCATTGATACATGTCCCCTGGGGCAGGACCCGGGTCCCAAAAACACTTTTTTTGACAATAACTTGCATATAAGCCTTTAAAATGAGCACTTTTTATTATTCATGTTCGTGTCCCATAGACTTTAACAGTGTTCGTGTATTCTGCCAAATTTTTTGCCTGTTCTGTATGTTCTGGTGCGAACCGAACCAGGGGGGGGGTGTTCGGCCCATCCCTACTTGCTAGCTGGTACTGCTGGCAGGTACTGCTGGTGGGTGCTGCTGGCGGGTACTACTGGGGGGAACTGCTGGCTGGTACTGCTGGTGGGTAATTTTGACTGGTACTGCTGGCTGGTACTGCTGGTGGTTACTGCTGGTGGGTACTGCTAGCTGGTACAGCTTGTGGGTACTGAAGGTGGGTACTGCTGGTGGGTACTGCTGGCTGGAATTTCTGGTGGGAACTGCTGGCTGTTACTGCTGGTGGGTACTACTGGCAGATACTGCTTGCAGATACTGCTGGCGGGTACTGCTGGTGGGTACTGCTGGGTGGTACTGTTGGTGGGTACTATTGGTGGGTATTGCTGGCTGGTTCCCGACCCACCATCCCTGAGCATCGGCGTGACAGGAGCCGGCGCTGGGAGAAGCATGCATTTACAGTTGAGAGCAGAGCCAATGCTTCCTGTATCGCTCCTGTCACAGGCGGAGTACATTTGGAATCATTCCGCCTGTGACAGGAGCTGGCACTATACAGGAAGCATCGGCTCTGCTTCCTCTAGCGCAGGCTCCATTCTTCTCACTAAAGGTGGGGATGGCGGGTCAGGAACCCACGATCTGGGCTTTTTGACCCGTTATTCCAGAGCAAGAGTAGGCGGACCACATCAGTGGTTGAGCACCCTTACTTTATTGCTATTACTAGAGATGTGTCCATTTCTTGTGACAGCAATAAAAGTAAGACTTGCCATGCAAATTTTCTACAAATTGGAAAAGTGTCAACTAGAACTTGTGCTTCAAGTACTCAAGTGTAAAACTTGCCAGTGAAAAAGTGCAGCAAGTTAAAAAGACTTACAATTCAACACTGCCACAAATATGTGGCAAGTTATCCTTGCTATCTGGGCATATGCAGGTTGTGCACGCAAATGTAAACAGTGTTCTTAGCACACATGTGAGGTATCGTTGTGAACTCTAATCTGGTAATCTGTAAAAAAGTTTAAAGCTTCGCCTATGGAGCCTTTTAAGTATCATAGTTTGTCGCTATTCCAAGAGCGTGTGCAACTTCAAAGTGTGACATGTTAGGTATCTATTTACTCAGCATAACATCACCTTTTATATTTTAGCAAATTGGGTTATATATCATGTTTGCTTTAAAATTATTTAAAGTGTATTTTTTCCAAATAAATTGCATTTGAAAAACCACTATGCAAATACAGAGTGACATAAAAAATTGCAATGACCACCATTTTATTCTCTAGGGCCTCTGCTAAAAAAAAAAATATATATATATATATATAATGTTTTGAGATAATATTATAGCAAAAAATACAGATTTTTACTTTCAGAAAAGGCTTGGTCTTCGAGTGGTTAAAGTGGAGGGCCACCCTGAAAAAAAAAACTTTAAATTTTTTTTAATAAAAATGTAAAAAAAAAACAAAAAAAAACAGAAATGGCTGTTGCTAGTCAGATCGTCCTAATCTGCCTCTTCCTGTTCCGCGGCGCTGTTCTCTCTTCTGCTCCGAGCGCCGTCTTCTAGTGAATGGGAACTGTGTCCCACAACACATCGCGTTCCCCATTCACAAAGCACCGCGCGACGACTCACGCATGCGCAGTAGGCCGCGCGACGACTCGCGCATGCGCAGTAGGAAACGGGCAGCGATCGTTGCCCGTTTCCCTTACTGAGGATCGCGGCTCTGGGACCGGAGCGCCGAGGGACATCTCGGCCTCCACGACCGACATCGCGGGCGCCCAGGGAGGGTAAGTGTACTTATTAAAAGTCAGCAGCTACTTAATCATTACAATAAAGTATTTCTAAGGCCCCTTTCACACGGGGTGGACTCCATCAAGCGGAATCCGCCAGCTCAGCAAGCTGATGGAATGTCCGTGTCTGCTCCACTATGCAGAGTTGGCACAGACACAGCCCACTGTTCTCTATGGGGCGGTCAGATGGAAACGGACTGCTTGTTTGTTTTTACATCAGACAGTCATCCCATCTGATCCGCTAGACCAGCGGTCTCCAAACGGCAGCCCAGTTGCCTGATGCTGCTCTTTGCTAGTCTTTGTCTGACTCTTGGGGCACTATTTCTACAGCTGATATGAGGCGCTGTTGTTCCCACTAACACCAATAACGGAGCATAATTCCTGCCACTGACACTATTGATGGGGCACTATTCCTTCCATTGATACCAATGATGGGGCACTGTTCTTCCCACTGACACCAATGATTTGGCACTATTTCTCCCACTGATACCAATGTTGAGGCACAATTCCTGCCATCGTTACCAATCATGGGCCGCTATTTCTCCTTCTACTGACCACAGGCGCTATGTATCTGACTACGAACCCAGAGTTAATGTTTATTCTCACTAATGGTGAGCCCTCACTGGCCACACTTCAGCACCCTAAAAGTCTGAGTCTTTGTTTGAAAAGTTTGGAGACCCCTGCGCTAGACAAATGGGGAACGAATCTCCATCCATCTCTTTTTGGTGGCTCGGATCAGATGCAGATGTATGAAAACGGACACATGTCTGTTTACATCCGCCTACCCATAGAGAACAATGGGTTGTCCGATCAGGTCTGCCTGAAAAACAGGCAGGCAGACCCAATCGATCCGCTGGTGTGAAAGGGGCCTAAGTCACAGCTCCACCCCCTAGATAAGAGCCATGGAGGTGTTGTGTGAACATGGGCCACGCCGGGCACCCCAAAACTGACCCTGAAATCAACCCCCCTATCTCCTCTTTGTGTGCAGTTCCCCAGTCCACCTGATCAAGGGGGGGTTGACAGGCGTGGCCATCCATCGGTGCCCAGTGGGTCAAAATTATTTTAAAGGTGTTTAGTTATCCCCCATTTCTGCAAAAAATCATGAAACTTCCTTACAGTTCATATGGAAAATTCTGCCTATGATGCATCTCTTTTGTAACAATAAAGACAAAGAGAAATTAAAACAAAAGCGTAGAATCAATGGCATGTTTGTCAACCAATGATTAAAGTAAATTTGGTGCATTTTATTGTATCTGAATGAGCGTTACAAAAAAAAACTGTATTCTCCTTTTTCATGATGCACACAATTTAGCACTTCAGCAGTGTGAAGTGATAATTACATCTCCCTGTGGTGCAGCAATCAAATAACGTAATGTAATAAGGCATGCATTATCACAAGATAGACAAATCCAATGATGCCGTCACTGGTAATATGCCATTGTGGACAAGCAATTTGACAGGTCCTACGATTTACAAAATACAAAGGTACAAAAGGGAGCAAGTTTAATTTGTGAATGTTTTCAATTCAAACACTCTTATGCTTTTACATTCACATGTTTGTTTTAATAAACAGTTCCCTGCTGCCTGCCTAAGCTGAGCAGTTTATTCAGTCCACGTGTATTGTCCTTTTGATATGGTATGTAAATGGGGAATACTGAAGTTATTAATAGCAATGAAAACATGGAAAAACATACCTACGTCAATAGAGTCTTAACTATAGATTCATACATACTCCAGACTTTGTTTAACCACTTTGTGCCCACGCTATAGCCGAAAGACGGCTACATTGTGGACTTAAAATGTGGGGAGGCCGTACATGGATGTCCTCCCGTCCTTGCCCTGCCCGCAGCGTGCTCTGTGATCGCCGAGTGCTTGGGACTTGGCTGATCACTGAGCAGGGTAAAGGGCCAATCGCAGCGGGCCCTTTACCATGTGATCAGCTCTCAGCCAATGACTGCTGATCATGGAAGTAAACAGAAGACGGTTACCGGCTTTTCTTTTCCTTTACACTGTCAGCGTGAGGAAACGAAGAAAGCTATTAGCTTCTGTTAGAGGGGCATCGTTCCCCTTAGTGATCACTAGTGGTGCCAATCAGTACCCATCAGTGCCACCCATCAGTACCCATTAGTCCTGCTAATCAGTGCCCATCAGTGCCACCTATCAGCACCCATCAGTGCTGCCAATCAGTACCTATCAGTGCCTCATCATCAGTGCCTCCTGATCAGTGCCCACCAGTGCCGCCTATCAGTGCTTATCAGTGCCAGCTCTCCATGCCACCTGTCATTGCCCATCAGTGCCACCTATCAGTGCCCATCAGTGCAATCTCATCAGTGCCTGCTGAACAGTGCCCACCAGTGCAGCCTATCAGTGCCCATCAATGCAACCTCATCAGTGCCCATCAGCGAAAGAGAAAAATTACCTGATTGAAATTTTTTTAAACAAAATATGAAAAACTTTTAGTTTTTTTGTTTGTTTAGCAAAAGATTACAAACCCAGTGGTGAATAAATACCACCAAAAGAAATCTCTATTTGTTAAAAAAAATATATAAAAGTGTCATATGGGTACCATGTTGCATGACCGTGCAATTGTCATTCAAAGTGTGAGAGCGCTGAAAGCAAATTGGCCTCGGCAGGAAGTGCCCAATAAGCAAGTGGTTAAAACTAAACTATCTATCACCGGTAAAAAAGAAGCCTTTTCTACAGTACTTATCTTCTCTCTGGCACTGCCCCCCCCCCCCCGAAAGGCTTGTTATGGGTGGAGTGATGCTTAGCATCGTCTTCCCACTAGCAGTGAATGGTACCCAGTACATACATGCCCAAGCAAAAGACAGACAAAAATAGTACACATCCTAAAAACTAAAGAACCCCCTGTGATGATATTGTGGACTGGGCACCCCAAAAAGCTGTGTGAGAGGCTTCCGGGCAGCCATGTTGTTCAGAATTCCTAAGTGAGCCATAACATTTTTGTAGAACAGAGACACATAACAGCAGTGATTACCTTTCCATAATCCCAGGACATGCATTGTGCTATAATCACAACCTCTTGTTGTTGTTCAATAGAAACCAGCCAACATTCTGCATGTATGTATGGCAGCCAGTCTGACAGAAGCTGGCTCATGACTGAAAAAAGATCTGCCGACTGGCTCCTAGTCAGCGCTCTCAGCAAATGGCCTAGAGCACTGACCGGATTGTTCTGGCAGGGGGGCCGCCCCCCTGTCAGAACACAATAGAACAGCAAGGGAGATCGCTGTGCTAACACCGGATTGTTAGTACAGTGGATGAGCTGTCAATTTTTTTTTGAGTTGAACGACAAAAAAAACAGTGGTGTGTAGCAGACTTTAGCTGCATTCCAAACATCCTTATCAGCGTGTAGATAGACACAGCACAACCTCCTAATCAAATTTACCAACATCAAAACAAAGCATGGCAAACAGATAACCCTTTAATTTAGCCCTTATAAACCCCCTTGACCGAAATTAACACAATACACATCTCAGTCTCACTTGAGTACCTAAAATCTTAAAATATCCATCCTAGTCTCAGACTGAAGAATAGAAATAATATCTAATTGTCTCTCAAGGGCATTTCTGGATGAATAGCATTGATAGTCAGACTGACTTAAAACAAAGTGTCAGTTTATTGTCACACAGTTAGCATCATAAATACAATGTAAAAAGTATAATAGTTCAGTGTAGGTAAAAATATATGAAATAGAATAAAATAGTTATGAAGCTGTAATAAGCTTATAAAAACATGTGTGCTTCATGGCTGCTGCCTTCTGATTCTATGCTGTCTTGTGTAACCAAAAAGAAGCAGGAAATTACGTTCTTAGACTTCTGGGAGAATTCAGCTGTTCCAATTTGTCAAAGTGTTTTTGTGTGAATATGTCTGACATCTCTGCTAGTGGGTGTGTGTGTCTGTCTGACCTTCAATATTGAAGCGTTGGCTTTATATATGTTACATGTGAATGTCATAACCTCACAAAAACTTAGAACCTTGCATGGCACATTTCTGCTAACTTCAGCAATATGCTATACAAAAGGAGATACTAACTCAGAGAGTCATAAACGTATTTTAAATTGACAAGCCCACATGTAACACTCTATACTTGTAGTAATGTACTGATCATGTAATGTCATATAACCAAACATCTACTAATATGAACACATATTACCAACTTTAACTACATTAAGTAACTATATACTAATACGTATTAATATAACTGAGGCTACATTAAACTAACTTAACAGGATATAAACAAATACGTATTATTCCTCTAACTACATAAATACTGGTCTATTCCGGACCTCCCTTGACATTCTATACCAGATACCTTATATGTCATTCTTAAACTAACTACATACAGCAGACACTTCTAGCAATACTCAGCTTTAGATGAAGAATCATATCAAATCAATTGATCAAGGTCATTCACTCATACTATATTTATTATGACTAATCATAAAACCAAATATGTTTTGCAACCTTGCCATGAATATAATATAACACCTATAAGTGCCGAATTATGAATTTGGAATAATATTCTAACAATCCCCCCTGAATTATGATTAATCATATTAAATTGTTATTAATATATTCAAATATCATTCATGTCACATATACACATCCTTGTATCAAACGATGGGACACAATATTCCTCAGAACTGAAGAAGCTATAAATAACTCTCTTTATAATCACCTTTCTCTTTACTTTAACTCCTCTTAGATCCATCTAACCATCTAACCAAAATCAAAATAACGGTATAGATTTTAAAAATGTATAAAATCATGATGACTAATATCAATAACTAATATTAATAATAATAATAATTAAAATAAGTAAAGGATGTAACAATATATTTCCATATTTGTGCTCAAATAATATTTTAGCTCTTTGGAAATATACTTTACACTCTAATGCCACGTACACACGATTGGAATTCTCGTCGGAAAAAGCTCTAATGGTTTTCCCGTCGGAATTCCGACGGAATTTTGCTCAAACTGTCTTGCCTACACACGGTCACACCAAATTCCAAAGGTCAATAACACTGCAACATACAACACATTTGACAGCACTATAAAAGGGAAGTTTAATACTTCCGAGCATGCATCGAATTGTTTCCGAGCATGCGTCGGAAATTTGCGTGTCGGAATTGCATACACACAATTTGAAAATCCGATAGAAAGGTTTCCGTCGGAAAAATTAAGAACAGGCTCTCAATCTAAAGTTCGTCGGAAATGCAGACAGAAAAAGACCGATGGGCATACACACGGTCGGAAAATCCGATGAAAAGCTCCCATCGGACTGTTTCCATTGAAAATTCCGGCCATGTGTACGCGGCATTAAACTTGTCATAATGTTCAATTGTTCTTTTAAGAGTGATATGTTTCTTAAGTTATGGACAAAAGATGTTCTATTAACTAGAATGATTGTGCAGTTGTAAACTAAAAATATTCAATATATGAATAAGGAAAAATAACAATGACAATCCTAACTTAATGTGCAAAGTGAGTACTAAAGCGCTGATAGGAGAATAAAAATATTAAAAATGTTTTAGAAAACCAAATAAAATAGATAAGATGACCAAATGATATGCTGCACCATTAAAGTGTGTCCTACACTTAAAAGAATAAGCAAATAAATACTAGAGTATAAATAGTGCGCAATATCAACCTTAGTCTATTTAGATCAGCAGGTGAGGTTAAAAGACAAATGTCATGGTATAATAAAATATATAAGTGCTTGCGTGACAATCCCAGGTGCACAAAAAAATATATATAAACTTCAAGTTACAATGAGGTTGTAACCAATTTAATAAATAAATAAATACACAATGTGTTAAAAATAAATACAATGTGTTTTAAATAAATAAAGTGCTTCAAAATGTGAGTAAAAACAAGTATGTGTTATAATGTGTCAAAGAAAGGAAATATCCAGTTTATGCCAGTGATGCATATGGGGATATATAAATTCCAAAAGCCACTACAGGCTTGACCTGATGGATTAGCTAATTAATTGATGAATTAATGGGTAGTTAAATATTACATTAATCCCATAGGTGATAGCAGTCCATTAAATGAGTTAGATAATTAATGAAATAACTCTTCACATCCACTAATGATATCCGGGACACAATTAGAAATGCTAGAGAAAAAAAAAAAAAAAGAGAGAGAAAAAGAAACTTCCCTTTATGCTGGGAATGTAGGGCTTTTTTCCTTTTGGTTCCTCCTGATATCTTGCTCCGGTATGATATAAAAAAGAAAAAGACACAAACAAAAAACCATTGCGCAGCGCTCTATTCAACCATCAAACAAAGAAGATCTTTTAGGTGGTTGCCTACAGCTATACAACTCACATGTACCCAGTAGGTGTTTGCGCGTTTAAATCCTGCTAATGGTCAGGCTCAGATAGGGGGCTGTCAGCCCTTTCCTCCTCACTGTGCTGTGCTGTGCTTAGCACTGTCACTTGGGCTCCTCCTCCTGACGCGTGTCATCACAGGTCACGTGACTTTCTCAAGGGAAACTACTCTGGCTAATCCTAACTTAATATGAACATTAATATCAGAATAATTGGATAATCAAAAAATGTATATGTGGACAAATTTTTCAGTCTTAAATGATTTATCTATAGTAGATAGATAAAGTTTCTTCTGATAAATTTTTTCTTCATGATATGTCTTGTAAACTTTCTTCTTCAAGTTCTGTTAGGTTAGAAAAACCTTGTTGAATAAGATAAAACAGTCATAAATATGAAGTATAAATCTTTTGTCCAATATTCTTCCCCAGAGGATTCCTTCTTTAACTTGGAATTTCCTAATATTCTCTTTGCTCTTCATATGAGCTTGTTATCCTCCATATTTATTTGATTTGTAGATGCCATTTCTGTAAAAGAGATGCAGTATCATTGCTAAAATATTTACATACATTTTTGTACCTTTTTTTTTTCAACAAATGTTAAAACATTATGGGACAATAACTTTGTGAATTTGTTAAACTATATGTAAAATAATACTATCTTATATTTTCCTTCAAAGAGAACTTCTGTATGACAATGTACTGTCCTTATCCTGTCTAAGATTGCCTAAACATATCTATTGTGAAGTTTAGGTATGACAGGACGCAACACCTCCTTTTGGTCATGATGCAAATCCTTGTTTTCACAAACAAAGAAAGGTTTTGTATCACCCCAGAGATAAGGGAAAAGACGAGACGCAACGCACATTTTCATATTTACGAAACGGTGCGCCGGGAACAGAAAACGAATCCCCCATTTACTATAGCGATCTTAGCGCACGGGAGAATGCAATCTGTGCGCCACTATGGACATGGCGCACAGCATCTTCAATTCAATATTAACAGAAGATGGAGGTGCTAATATTATGGGGTGATGTGAGGAAGTTTAGTAACAACTATCCAAGTAACAAAAATGTCCAATATAGAATGAGAAAGTAACTTTTTCAGAGCAAGCCTGCTGTTCCTGCAAGTACGTTTAGAACTACGCGAGATCAGTGTAAGCACTGCGCATGCGCAAGCGGCTCTTGCGCTCATTCAAATGCGTTTGCTCACTGCGCGTCCAAAATTTTAGTAAATGTCAAGCAACGTAAATGCAGTTGCGTGGGTTGAACGGGCGCACCTCTAATCCTGACATTTTTTTTTTACGCTGGTTCACCTTTATGTATTTTTTTAAGGAGATTTGCACACAGGTCATGTTAGCATGTTACATTGCCAACATGTGACATGCGCCTTGTTAAAATTTTGTAAAAAGACTCTTGCTCTTCTAACTCCTCCTAAAAGGGCATTTAACCTCCCCTCTAATGCATATGATTTCTTAGGGCTAGCATTTGCTTTTAAAGGGAAATTCCACACTCCACTCTCCAAAGGCTGTGAGCTGCATTTACCAATCCAAACCACATCCTTTTTCAGAGCATACAACAGGGCCAGCTAGGAAAGGGGCGAGAAGAGCGATCGCCTAAGCCCCTCCTGGCCCCAAGCATCCACCCCCTTTCATGGGCTGGCTTGCTGTGTGTTTGGCTAGGGGTTTGTTAGTGTTTGGGAGGGGCACAATATTTTTTTTTTCGTTTTGGGGTGGGATTTTTGACGTGGGGGTTCTCATTTTAAGCCCTAACAGATCCAAATGACCTTGTATGTATGGGGGGGGCAGGCTATTTTTTGGGGGGTGTTAAAATTTTGCAGCTGCAATGTAGATTTGTAACTTTTCTCTAAAGCCATACATCTTTGAAGCAGCATTTTGAATACATGCTATAGATGCATCACTGTACAGGCAGAGTAAGCCCCCCCCCCCAAGTTACTAGCTTTTCAGCAATTTTGTATTTTTAAAGGCAGTTCTCCTTGTTTCGTTGTTGGGGTTGTCCAAATTGGTGACATTGATATATGTCCCTTAGGGTGGGCCCTGGGCCCCCCATACCCATTTTAGGGCCAATAACTAGAAGATAAGCCAGCCAAGTGGGGACTAGCAAAATTAACAAGTCAGTTTCCACAGACTGCAATGGTATTTGTTGTATAACTTTTACCCATGTTAAGCTCTTTGTTTGCCCACCTGGACTGGGGGGTGTTTGTCCCATCTATAATTTTGTAGCATGCTGGATGATGTGCTTAATTTTGAACAGGGGGGTGGCTTATTTTGTGCTAGCTGCATTTGGGTTGGTCTGGGCATGCTCAAGGACTTTGATTTTTTTCCTGTGCCTTTTGGTGTGTGAAATGCATTTGGGTTGGTCTGGGCATTTTCTTAGGGACATTGATTTTTTTCCTATGCCTTTTGGTGTGTGAAATGCATTTGGGTTGGTCTGGGCATGATCAGGGACTTTGCTTTTTTTTCTTCTTTTTGTGTGTGAACAGCACTTGGATGTTTCTGGGCATGCTCAGAGAGTGTGTTTTTGGGGTTAGTAATTTAAGGACATCTTAACAGGTGTACCCACTTTGAAGTTCTGTCTCTACATTGGGTGAACTTGCATTTTTGTGTGTTTCATGGACTGTGCATGTGTTTTCAATTGTCTCATTAGCACGCAAACCTATGTTATATAAAGCTTGCAGATAGCATGCTTTACCTTGCCCAGAAAAGCGGCAAGATTGTGTGTGTGGCCAGCAAGAGAGTACATTTGGGTGTCTTTATAGAGTTTATAACACATGTATTTTCTCTTTGTATTTTGTTTGTTATGTCTTTGCAAAACAGATGTGTTTTAGAGCAAGTTTTTTTTACTTTGGTTTATTGTATTTTTTTGGGTGGGGGGGATATTTTCCCCTGAAATATTTCACTTTAATCTAATTGTCTGTGCTGCATTATTTTGCAAAATCTTAATCAAAATGTTGTGACTAATGTTTAAACCCTTAATAGATGTCTGCTTTTGTACCCCCCCCTTTTTCGTTCTGCTGTGGACCATTATATTTGATGTGATTCTTATTTTTCAATAAATTACACAGGATTTTATCTTTTCCTGGTGTGCGGCTGTCCAGAGTTCTTCTTCTGGTTCCTGCCTATTGTGTCATTAGCCAGCACCTGGGACTCCTGAACAGGAGAAAGAGCATTTGCCTCGAGGGGCCATCCTGGAGCGGTGGTTTTCCTCTCTTAATAGATGTCTGTTTGTGGGCGCACCGATTTCCCAGCTGCAGCTTAACTAGGCTGAAAAAATAAAAAAGGTGTGATTTGTCTAAAAGTTACTTTCCTGGTTCCTTCATGGTAGCATATGTATGGATTGTGCGTATGCTGCCATGGATAGTCACCAGGAAAGGAAAATTACAGAGCGGTAAGTATTCAATTTTCCATTTTAGCGCAGTGGTTCTCAGCCTCAGTCCTCAAGTACCCCCAACAGGACATGTTTTGGGAATTTATCTTTGCTAAAATGGCTGCCCAAAATACCAAGCCCTTGACTGTGATTTAAAGCACCTGTGCAAGATGAAGGAAAACCTGCAAACATGGCCTGTTGGGGGTACTTGAGGACAGGGTTGAGAAGCACTGATTTAGAGCACTGAGCTAAAATTGAGCTCAAGACAATCCTATTTTAATTGTGGGCATTTGAGAGAAACCAATTGAGTGTTAGAACCCCTGCTTGTCTTTTTTAGGTTGGGCTTTGTGTCCCTTTTCTTAAAATTTGGTTTCACTTCCTGTCACATAGCCAAACAGGAAGTGAGGGTAAAACCCTACCAATGTCTTTCCTTGGGGACACACAGGTCAATCTAACTAGTGTTCCCATTAGGCAAATTCCACTCTAGCACTTTGTTGTGTACACCTCACATTATTAGTTATTTTGGGGTTTATTAAAGGCAAATCCACTCTGCAATACAGGTGTACTCATTGTAAATCTGAGGGAAAGCACTTTATCATCCAATCATGTAGAAGAAAAGATGCTTTTTTTTTTTTTCCCTTGCATGTCCCCCTCGGATCTCCAGCAACTGCACTTCCAAGTGCACTTGTAGTGCAAAGGGGATTTGCCTTTAGTAAATAAACCCAAAAGTCCAAGATACCTAATAATTTGGGGTGTACAGAGTAAAATGCTAGAGTGCAATTTACCTAATGGGGAAGCTATTTAGATTGACCTGTGTGTCCCCAAGGAAAGACATTGGTAGGGTTTTACCCTCACTTCCTGTTTGGCTATGTGACAGGAAGTGAATACATTTGAAGAAGAAAGTGGCAAAATTTGGGATGTGTCTTCACCCTATCAGGGGTGCAGACATCCACAAAAAGTGACAAGACTTCTAATCCATTTGCACTCTATCCCCAAGCAAAAATAAGAAAGGATTTCATTTAGTTAGTTTAGTTTAACTTTGCAAAGACACATTCCCAAGTTCAACTGTGGTGCATGTCAATGGCCCATTTAGACCTTGTTTAATAGAAAACACCAGTTGCCTTTCACTAGAAACATTTGTTAGTCAAGTCCTGGAAATCTTCATCTGCTTTACTATTAATTTCCCTAAAAATTGGGTTCCTGCAGCTAAATGCGACAAATGCATAGCGCCTGCAAAATGCCCTCGGTGTGAAAAGGGTCTATCTTTAGTTTTTATTTGTGAGTCTCTTAAATTTACAGCAATGTTTTCTCATATGGCCAGATCTATGACAGTAAAGACACGTGATAGGCTCTCCTTGTCTTACTTCCCTGCACCTGTCATTGTCATTCTAGCTAAGAACTGTAGTTTCTGACATGTCTGTAGCCTGACTATTTTCATCACATTGAATTATAGCTACCTCGTGTGTGAGATTGCTTAGATTCAATTGTCTCCTAATTTTATCAATGAAGCTTACTATATCGTTTAAATTTTGACATTCCTGTGCTATGGCTACTGAAGTTGGGTCAAGGTATTTACATTATTTTATGAAAGCCATTTTCAAACCTGGATCATAGTCATTATCTACTCCAAATATAAGTTCATAAACCTTACAAAATGTTATTTTAAACTCAAATGGATCTTCTTCTGCAGTAGTCTGTAATAGATCTAACATTTCTATGGTCGGTATTTGCTCACCGGTCATACATAGCAATAATTGTCACAGTCTATCTGTCGCATCATTTGGTTTTTCCTGACCTTCGTCATCAATAAAAGGTCAATTAATTTGTTTAGCAAAATTTTGGAACCTATCCCTTTGTTTATTGTTAGATTTATTAACTTATTGGAATACTAACACATTTTGTTTTTTTTTATGTTAAGTATTTTTTGTTATCCTGATTTTATTTACCTTTGATTATTATAGTGATATGGCAATATCTAAAATGAGTCCTTGCACCACATTTAAACGGGTGTTAGCTCAATAAATATTGCAGCAGCGCTTATGTGATTTTCACTGTAGAGTTCATAAAAAATCAAACGAATCCCTCAAATCATGAATAAATTCTGCATGCAGTGAGGCTTTAACCAGTTCTTTTCTGTGATACAATGATGTGACTTCCACCCGATAATGATTCTTAACACCACGTGCTGGGAAAACTCCCCTTTGGGGATGCACTCACCAGAGCAAAGATCAAATTGGGCATATCAATCAGAAACCACTGGCCACTGCAACCTCCTTAATGCGTCCGCCTTTTCTCCACCTGTGTACCTCAGAGTGGTTCCTCTCCAACAGTATCCAGCATAGAAAAAATAAAGTATTGCGGATAGCGTAGTACAGTTTGGAAAACACAATTTTATTTCAGCTTCCCCTTCCCCCCTAGTAAAAAATGCGTACCAGAATTCACAATATAAATCACTTTGTATGATAATGTAATTGCACTCAGCCTGCAAGGTTTCCGTCCGCCGGAAACCACCGCCAAAGACCGCTGTGTGAAGATCTCCCTTTCACTTCCTGGTATCTGGGCTGGCTGGAGCGCACTCTGGACCGCAAATCGTCACTTCCTGCGAGGCCACGACCCTGACGCGTTTCGTCACTTCCGGACGTCGTCTGAGGGTGTGGCCTCGCTACAGGAAGTGTTGCATTTATTTGGGAATCACCCAGATTGTCTCCAATCCGGATACCCGCCAGTCTGAAGGACCTTACATGTGGCCAATCAGACGACCGCCTGTGCTAATAATGGAATACTGTCTACATAGAATGTAGATCTAAAATGTTTGTAAAACGTATATAAAACCAGAACATTTGACAGCATATAAACCTAAAATATTGCATACATATTAGATATGCTCATGATTGCCTATTACTTTGTAATATTCTTACACAGAAATTATTGTGATATACAACATGTTATACACCATATCCTGATAGACTCTCATATCGCCTGTCAGTCTATCGATGCCGATTGCGTGGGTTCATGTGTGTGGATACTTGCCATGGAGACAATAATTCCGTCTATATTAGCATGTAACACCACTTATGTTCTGAGTATTTATGTGTGTATATCGGTTGCCACCGTCTTTAATGCATAGTGCAGTGGGCCGGTTGGTCGGCCGCTTATCTTATAGTATGTGGCCGTAGATGTAAAAAAGGCATCCATATTTCCGTCTGGCGATATGAATAGCCTATGATTAAATTTACATAAAGAACGATATACAGCAAAAAAAGAGAAACCACAAAGGGAACTGTGTATGCATATTAAGTTCCTATATACATAGAAAATTGTAGTGATAAATTACGTTGGGATATAATTACATTAAATTAAATTAGAATAGAAGACATTATATTATATATTATTTGTGTGGATATTATAACCCATTACCCCTAATAAAACCAGTGGTTATTGTTGTGGATTTGATGCGTTTTTAGTGTGTAGCTAGAGGTGTGCTCTGAAGATATTGGAGCCCCTCTTTATTTTAATTTTAATTTTAACTCCCCTTATGGTAATCATGGCCTGCCGTGACCTCTGACCTAGGTGCCCCTATTGAGCAGGAATTCTGATGCAGGGCCGTATTCAAAAGGTTATAATGTACCTATAAACTGGAATAAAATATTATAAAATATAAAATAAAATAAAATAAAGTAAAATAAAAATCGCCGGACATAAAAATGCATAAAATTGCTTAAAAGCTGTGGTAAGAATGGAATAAGAGGGCATCTGTAAATGAAATGTCATATTAAAACATTTCATTAAAAACAACATAAAATGCTCTGCTAAAATCTGTATGATCCCATTAAAATATAATAAAAGACTACTATATAATAAAGGGCAATTAGTGCATATTTCTTTGTCCATTCTGCCAATCACAGTGCGTTGCTTATGGAGAAATATTGTTGTGCTTCTCTGTTATAGGTTCCTCATGTGTCACTTATAAAGCAATTGATATCTAGCTCTACATTCAGGCCTTTTGGTACTAAAACGTCTGCAGAATAGATCCAGTGTGTTTCGCGTTTTGAAAGCTCTCGTACCAGGTTCTGCAGACGTTTTAGTACCAAAAGGCCTGAATGTAGAGCTAGATATCAATTGCTTTATAAGTGACACATGAGGAACCTATAACAGAGAAGCACAACAATATTTCTCCATAAGCAACGCACTGTGATTGGCAGAATGGACAAAGAAATATGCACTAATTGCCCTTTATTATATAGTAGTCTTTTATTATATTTTAATGGGATCATACAGATTTTAGCAGAGCATTTTATGTTGTTTTTAATGAAATGTTTTAATATGACATTTCATTTACAGATGCCCTCTTATTCCATTCTTACCACAGCTTTTAAGCAATTTTATGCATTTTTATGTCCGGCGATTTTATTTTACTTTATTTTATTTTATTTTATATTTTATAATATTTTATTCCAGTTTATAGGTACATTATAACCTTTTGAATACGGCCCTGCATCAGAATTCCTGCTCAATAGGGGCACCTAGGTCAGAGGTCACGGCAGGCCATGATTACCATAAGGGGAGTTAAAATTAAAATTAAAATAAAGAGGGGCTCCAATATCTTCAGAGCACACCTCTAGCTACACACTAAAAACGCATCAAATCCACAACAATAACCACTGGTTTTATTAGGGGTAATGGGTTATAATATCCACACAAATAATATATAATATAATGTCTTCTATTCTAATTTAATTTAATGTAATTATATCCCAACGTAATTTATCACTACAATTTTCTATGTATATAGGAACTTAATATGCATACACAGTTCCCTTTGTGGTTTCTCTTTTTTTGCTGTATATCGTTCTTTATGTAAATTTAATCATAGGCTATTCATATCGCCAGACGGAAATATGGATGCCTTTTTTACATCTACGGCCACATACTATAAGATAAGCGGCCGACCAACCGGCCCACTGCACTATGCATTAAAGACGGTGGCAACCGATATACACACATAAATACTCAGAACATAAGTGGTGTTACATGCTAATATAGACGGAATTATTGTCTCCATGGCAAGTATCCACACACATGAACCCACGCAATCGGCATCGATAGACTGACAGGCGATATGAGAGTCTATCAGGATATGGTGTATAACATGTTGTATATCACAATAATTTCTGTGTAAGAATATTACAAAGTAATAGGCAATCATGAGCATATCTAATATGTATGCAATATTTTAGGTTTATATGCTGTCAAATGTTCTGGTTTTATATACGTTTTACAAACATTTTAGATCTACATTCTATGTAGACAGTATTCCATTATTAGCACAGGCGCTCGTCTGATTGGCCACATGTAAGGTCCTTCAGACTGGCGGGTATCCGGATTGGAGACAATCTGGGTGATTCCCAAATAAATGCAACACTTCCTGTAGCGAGGCCACACCCTCAGACGACGTCCGGAAGTGACGAAACGCGTCAGTGTCGTGGCCTCGCAGGAAGTGACGATTTGCGGTCCAGAGTGCGCTCCAGCCAGCCCAGATACCAGGAAGTGAAAGGGAGATCTTCACACAGCGGTCTTTGGCGGTGGTTTCCGGCGGACGGAAACCTTGCAGGCTGAGTGCAATTACATTATCATACAAAGTGATTTATATTGTGAATTCTGGTACGCATTTTTTACTAGGGGGGAAGGGGAAGCTGAAATAAAATTGTGTTTTCCAAACTGTACTACGCTATCCGCAATACTTTATTTTTTCTATGCTGGATACTGTTGGAGAGGAACCACTCTGAGGTACACAGGTGGAGAAAAGGCGGACGCATTAAGGAGGTTGCAGTGGCCAGTGGTTTCTGATTGATATGCCCAATTTGATCTTTGCTCTGGTGAGTGCATCCCCAAAGGGGAGTTTTCCCAGCACGTGGTGTTAAGAATCATTATCGGGTGGAAGTCACATCATTGTATCACAGAAAAGAACTGGTTAAAGCCTCACTGCATGCAGAATTTATTCATGATTTGAGGGATTCGTTTGATTTTTTATGAACTCTACAGTGAAAATCACATAAGCGCTGCTGCAATATTTATTGAGCTAACACCCGTTTAAACGTGGTGCAAGGACTCATTTTAGATATTGCCATATCACTATTGTTGTTTTTATTTTACAGTAGCTGCTTTTATTGGTGTATGCACATACATTTTAATACCTCCATATTTTATTATATACTTTATTATATTTATATATTTATATTTATCTACTTTAAAGTTCCATATCCATGAGCGCGGAGTGATAGACCCAAGGTGGCGGCGTTTTCTCTGGTTCTATCCATATAGTATACCTTTGATTATTGTTAAAACTATAATATTACGTAATGAAAAGATAGGAGGTACCCACCATTATAATGTTTGCCTTGGGCCTGCTTGTGCCTTAACCGCTTCCCTACCGCCTACTGGATATATACCTCAGCAGAATGGCACGGCCAGGCAAAACCACGTACAGGTACGTTGCCCTTTAATTGCCTGGCCGTGGGTCGCGTGCACGGCGCCAGCGACGCGCTTGCGACCCGGTCGGGAGCTCCGTGACCCCCGCCGCGGGACCAGCGGACCCGATCGCCGCTGGTGTCCCGCGATCGAGTCACAGAGCTGAAGAACGGGGAGAGGTCTGTGTAAACAAACCTCTCCCAGCGCTTCCTACTCTGCCTGTCATTGATCGGCTGTTCCCCGTCATCGGGAAAGCCGATCAATGACGTCAGACGTCAGCCCCGCCCCCTAATGTAAAAAAACACATACACGTCACAGCCCATAACCCCTCCCCTCCCCCTAGTGGTTAACTCTTTCACTGCCAGTGTCATTTATACAGGAATCAATGCATTTAAATAGCATTGATTGCTGTATAAATGACAATGGTCCCAAAAATGTGTCAAAAATGTCCGATGTGTCCGCCATAATGTCGCAGTCACAATAAAAATCGCTGATCGCCGCCATTACTAGTAAAAAAAAAATAATATTATTAATAAAATTGCTATAAAACTATCCCCTATTTTGTAAACGCTATAACTTTTGCGCAAACCAATCAATAATCGCTAATTGCGTTTTTTTTTACGTTTTTTTGCGTTTTTTTTTTACCAAAAATATGTAGAAGAATACGTATCGGCTTAAACTGAGGAAAAAAAAATATATTTTTTTTATATTTTTTTGGGGATATTTATTATAGCAAAAAGCAAAAAATATTGCATGTTTTTCAAAATTGTCGCTCTATTTTTGTTTATAGCGCAAAAAATAAAAACCGCAGGGGTGATCAAATACCACCAAAATAAAGCTTTATTTGTGGGAAAAAAAGGACACCAATTTTGTTTGGGAGCCACGTCGCACGACTGCGACCGCAATTGTCAGTTAAAGCGACGCTGTGCCGAATCGCAAAAAGGGGCCTGGTCCTTTGGCTGCCAATTGGTCCGGGGCTGAAGTTGTTAAAGAAGCTCAAATAGACATGGGTTTTCTGTTACTACTGTATATATAACTAGATATGCTTCCATAGCTAGTTTTCTCCGGAATTCTGGTGGGCAAAGTCTTGACATCATTATACTTGAAATTGCTACTGATGCCTGTATAATAGATTTCCTTGGTACATTTGTTTTCTTTGCTCTTTGTTCTGAAAGAGGACTTTAGGCATCAACATTAAGATAAAACTAACCATTAGGTTGACCTGTCACTGCAGCATTTGGCATTGACTTGTTAAACACACATATCACAATAATACATGATCAGCATATCTTACCAATGACAGCAAACAACTGGAACTTCAACCTGCCTGCATTAGAATTTATTCTAAATAGAATTATTGTCAAATAAATTGGCAAGATGAATTTTTAAAAATGTAAAAAAGGTTTTATGTTACTTTGAACCACAGCGACTTCCTGCAGTTGTAGGTGGTTTTGATGTGTTGCCCTGGTAAGCCAGATCTTTCAGGTTTGCTCTTTCCATCGCTCATGTAAAAATTTGTATAAAGCTTTATGGCCATGGTTTCATTATTTGCAATGAGGTCACGCAGAAATATTTTCCACTCTTGTACGTCTAATTAATAGCATCCTCCTAACTAAAACCTGTGTTATTCTGAAACTAAGATTCTAAGTTATTAAGGGTCCATTTACATGGGGCCCAATATGACATGCAGGTGTGGGTCCCCAAACACACACAGGGTGAGTTCAGGGACTGGCATCCGCTTGTCATTATGGGACACAGAGGCTCTATCCGTGAAGCCGCGTGTCCCAATAGACTTCTATGAACAGCCAGCATGGGGATGGCATGTAACACCTGTGCATCCCCATCCGTGAAAACTCAGACCTGCACAGGGCATGCAGTCAAGAGCCCTGTGTGAATGGACCCTAATACTGCTTCTTTCTGCTATTTTTCGAAATGTGTTAAACATACCCATACCCTAAACCAGGGCTCAAAATTTAAAGTCCTGAGCTACTAGCCAGGCCTCAAGGGTTACTCACCACCAGTTGCCCCGCCCAACCCCTACCCTGCCCCGCCCCTAAACCCGCCCTCATAAATTATCTCATGAAATTACACTTTAATGGTTTATGCAATTAAGTTATAAAAATATTAACAACTTTATCCATGCCCACCAATGCAGCCTGTGCCCACCGTGCAGCCTGTGTCCCCCATGTGCAGCCTGTGTCCCCCATGTGCAGCCTGTGTCCCCCATGTGCAGCTTGTGTCCCATGTGCAGCTTGTGTCCCATGTGCAGCTTGTGTCCCATGTGCAGCCTGTGTCCCATGTGCAGCTTGTGTCCCATGTGCAGCTTGTGTCCCAAGTACAGCTTGTGTCCCATATGCAGCTTGTATACCATATGCCGATTGTGTCCCAAGTGCAGCCTGTGTCCCATGTGCAGCTTGTGTCCCATTTGCAGCCTGTGTCCCAAGTGCAGCCTGTGTCCCATGTGCAGCTTGTGTCCCATATGCAGCTTGTGTCCCAAGTGCAGCCTGTGTCCCATGTGCAGCCTGTGTCCCATGTGCAGCCTGTGTCCCATGTGTAGCTTGTGTCCCAAGTGCAGCCTGTGTCCCAAGTGCAGCCTGTATCCCATGTGAAGCTTGTGTCCCAGGTGCAGCTTGTGTCCCATGTGCAGCTTGTGTCCCATGTGCAGCTTGTGTCCCAAGTGCAGCCTGTGTCCCATGTGCAGCTTGTGTCCCAAGTGCAGCTTGTGTCCCAAGTGCAGCTTGTGTCCCAAGTACAGCTTGTGTCCCATATGCAGCTTGTATACCATATGCCGATTGTGTCCCAAGTGCAGCCTGTGTCCCATGTGCAGCTTGTGTCCCATTTGCAGCCTGTGTCCCAAGTGCAGCCTGTGTCCCATGTGCAGCTTGTGTCCCATATGCAGCTTGTGTCCCAAGTGCAGCCTGTGTCCCATGTGCAGCCTGTGTCCCATGTGCAGCCTGTGTCCCATGTGTAGCTTGTGTCCCAAGTGCAGCCTGTGTCCCAAGTGCAGCCTGTATCCCATGTGAAGCTTGTGTCCCAGGTGCAGCTTGTGTCCCATGTGCAGCTTGTGTCCCATGTGCAGCTTGTGTCCCAAGTGCAGCCTGTGTCCCATGTGCAGCCTGTGTCCCATGTGCAGCCTGTGTCCCATGTGTAGCTTGTGTCCCAAGTGCAGCCTGTGTCCCATGTGCAGCCTGTGTCCCATGTGCAGCTTGTGTCCCATATGCAGCTTGTGTCCCAAGTGCAGCCTGTGTCCCATGTGCAGCCTGTGTCCCATGTGCAGCCTGTGTCCCATGTGTAGCTTGTGTCCCAAGTGCAGCCTGTGTCCCAAGTGTAGCCTGTATCCCATGTGAAGCTTGTGTCCCAGGTGCAGCTTGTGTCCCATGTGCAGCTTGTGTCCCATGTGCAGCTTGTGTCCCAAGTGCAGCCTGTGTCCCATGTGCAGCTTGTGTCCCAAGTGCAGCTTGTGTCCCAAGTGCAGCTTGTGTCCCAAGTGCAGCTTGTGTCCCATGTGCAGCTTGTGTCCCATATGCAGCTTGTGTCCCATATGCAGCCTACCTGTGGAGGGGAAGAGAGGAGAGCCGCCACTGGATGATCACAGCAGGGAACATCACAGCTCTCGTTTCAATAGCTGTGTTTTCCCCCGCCATGCGCTGACACATAAGCCCCTCCCCTTGTCCGGGGAACTTTGATACATGTCACCTATCCTAGGATTGGATGGGTGATCTATCAAAGTCCCGTAAAAAGAGGAGGGGCTTATGTGACGGCGCACGGGAGGGGAACACACAGCTATTGAAACAAAAGCTGTGATGTTCCCTGCTGTGATCATTCAGTGGCGGCTCTCCTCTCTTCCCCTCTGTGATCGGTGGTGCTCGCCCCCCCCCCCCGGCTCCCAGGCAGCCCTTCTCGCCAGCCCTCAAAATTCACTCGCAAAATGCAAGTGTGCGAGTGTAATTTTTGAGGGCTGCCCTAAACTATCTAGATGTGCATGTATTTCAAAGTAATTTGCTCTTGCTGCTTGGAAGAAACACCCAGTGAAGGGGTCCACTTTCATTCCCAACAGAAACACTTATCATAATCCCTAAAAAATAATCGTAAATTGGAACTTTACCCATAACAACTTGATAAAAAACTAATGTTCTTTAGCAAGGAACATACAGATAGGTCCATATATATTTAGACACAGGCACAATTTTAGTTTTTTTCAGGTATTTACCAAAACATATTTAAGCTATAGTTATATAATGGATATGGGTTGAAAGTCCACACTCTCAGGTTTAATTTGAGGGTATGTACATCCAAATCAGTGGAAGGGTTTAGGAATTACAGCTCCTAAGAGTAACCAGCACACTTTTTCAAATGTAATCCGTCAATTGAATCAAAAGCTGTTTCATGGCCAGGTGTGGGCTACTCCTTCGTTATTTATTCATCAATAAAGCAGGTAAAAGGTCTGGAGTTGATTCTAAATGTGGTATTTGCATTTGAAATCTATTGCTGTGAACCTACATCATGCGTTCAAAGGAGCTGTCCATGCAAGTAAAACAGGCTATCGTAAGGCTTCAAAAATTTGACAAATCAAACAGAGAGATAGCAGCAACATTAGGAGTGGCCAAATCAACAGTTTGGTACATTCTGAGGAAAGAAGAACACTCTGGTGAGCTCAGCAACATAAAAAAGCCTGAACTTCCACTGAAGACAACAGTGGTGGATGATCACAGGATGCTCTCTATGGTAAAGAAAAACTCTCTATGGTAAAGAAAAAAGCTAGAATTACTTGTTGGCTGCTAGATCCAAGCTCAAGAATTTATCCAGCAATTAAAGAATCCAGTTGCGAGTGGCTATTCCCTGGATTATGTACAGAGAGAGACTATTATTGAAGTCAGCAGTTCCAAGCACCTTAGCTAAATTTTATCCTTATACCCTCTATTCCCAACTTAGAGACTGAGTTTGTTCAACTGTTTTAGCCAGAATAAAAATCCTAAAAATGAATTCAGATGTCGGTCTCTACAGTTACTGGGTCATCAACCCTGGGAACCCCTAGACAAGGACAAGGAGTTACGAGCTGGTGGAGGTAATCGGTAAGCCCAGAAAAATTCAGCCGCTCCTTCGGGGGTCAGTGCTACATTTACATTTTTGGTAAACTCATTCAATGAATCCAAGCTCTGCAAGCTGAGATAACATGCACTGCATTGATGCATTCACACAATTTCACAGCAGCCATGAGATAAAACAAAGTTCAGGAATATTCCTTTATCCCATTTATCTATGTACACTACAAATTGTATGATTGAATCGGTTCTGATATAACTGTTTTACTAACCTGACAGCTTATTATTCTAAATAGAAAACCTTCATTTTGTTTTAAAATATTAAAAATTCTAACTACCAGCAAGAATGAGTCCTTACATTTAAAGAGCATCTGTCATTTCAGATCCATCATGGCAGTGCCTGTTAGTGAGCATCCACTCACCTGCTGCCACCACGTATCTTACATTGTTGTGTCACTGCCGCATAACCAGCCATCCCATTAAAGTGAATAGGACTGTCGGTGAGTCAACAGCGGGTCAGAGGAGGAGCCGCTGTGGGACAGAGATGACAGATGCTCTTTAAAAATGATGATTTAAATCGAGTTGATTTTTTTTACTAGTGATTTAAATTGACTTAATTTAAATCAAATCCACCCTAGCATGATGTCATGGTGCAAGGGAGCCTCTTGTGTGGTGCGGGAGCAAAGCAACCCAGAGCGGGACTGTCAGTGCTGTTTGGATTGGGGTGACCACCTGGCGTGGAGAGAGGGACTGTGACTCAGAAAGGGACATGTCATGTCAGTGAGGTTAACAGCCCCACAGACAATGGCACCCTGACTGCCATTAGGTATTGGGATGAAATCCTTGGACCCATTGTCAAACCCTACGCTGGTGCAGTGGGCACTGGGTTCCACCTGGTGCATGACAATGCCTGGCCTCATGTAACGAGAGTATGCAGCCAGCTCCTGTAGGATGAAGGAATTGATACCTTTGAATGGCCCCCACGCTCGCCTGACCTAAATCCAATAGAAAACCTCTGGGACATTATGTTTTGGTCCATCCGACGCCGCCAGGTTGCCCCTCAGTCTGTTCAGAAGCTCAGTGATGCCCTGGTCCAGATTTGGGAGGATATACCCCAGGACACCATCCGTTGTCTCATTAGGCGCATGCCCCAACGTTGTCAGGGATGCATACAAGCACATGGGGGCCATACAAACTACTGAGTACCATTTTGAATGGACAGAGCAGGCTAGTCCATTGCAGCAAAATGGACTAACCTGCTGCATAATTTTTTCACTTTGATTTTCGAGGGTGTCTTTAAATCCAGCCTTTTGTAGGTTAAACATTTTCATTTCCATCAAACGATGTGGCATCCTTTCATTCCTAACAGATTACCTAGTCCATATCAATATAGATATCCAGCATGATATTTTTCCCCATTGAGATCTGATGTGTTTTCAACGTAATTACATTTTTTTGAGCAGTGTATAAGAGAGAGAGAGACCCTAGAGGGCCGCTGGATATTGGGTACCCCTATTTCTGCACAGCCAGGCAACATGCATTTTCTAACTTGAATCCAGACACAGAAACCAGGCTATGGGCTTGTTTTTGTTGTTTTTTTGAGGGAAAAAACTTGGATGGGGAAAAGGGATAATGGGATGCCCAACTTGACTTGGTAGAACAATTTGAGGACAAACTTCTTTTACTGTGTACACAAAAATGCAGATCCTGGATTGTACTCCCTCTGGAATAACAACAGTTTCTCATGGATCAGTAGCAGTTTTCCTCTTCCCCTCCTCAGAAGTTCTATATCCCCTGAATGTACCTGTACCTGTCTCGGTAATGCCTGTGTCTGCTGTCCCTAATGTGCTGTCTCCTGTGGTGCAAGTCAGGGTTGGGCCTGTCTCTGCGTCTGTTGGGCGCTCCTGGGACTAGTGGGTGTCAGGTGGCCAGGAAACAGCGGAATCTGGGGATGCTCTGCTTCCCTATTTGTTACTGGGCCTGGTCTCCGGCTGCAGGGATCTTTTGGGAAGGGGATCTGTGTCGGGGCCCCTTACTCCTTCGGTCTCGCCGGTTTCAGCTTGGACGGCAGCGGGGATGCAGGATTACCCGTCGCGGGAACGCCTTTGCTGCCGCCAGTGGTGCCTGCGGCTCTGCAGCCGCCCACTGCAACAGATAGGTCGGCTCCAGTCCTCCCGGGGACCACCCAGGGGGAGTTCGTCATCGGACGGGGTGCGTCTGGCGGATACTGTGCTGTGCGAAGTTTATGTGTGCTACGAGGGCCCCTTAGGGTCTCATTCCTGGCTCCAGCTGGTGTGGTGTGAACCACCTCTGGGCCTGTCCCTGCAAAGCTGCAAGAATCTCTGCTCCAGTGTGGTTCCTGTCCCCTAAACACACCAGCTGAAGCACTGCATGGCACCTTTTAGCCTGATTCTGAGAATAGCCTTTTGAACGCTTAGTGTTCATAGGACAATTCTGCAGAGGAGGGAATGGAGGTGGGCGGAGAAGGAGGAGGGGGCAGAGCTCACAGGTCTGGCATCATCACCACCAGCTGTATGGAGACGTGAGGGCACAACAAGCTGCAGCACCGAGCCTTGTCCTGAATCCTTTCGAGTTGCAAGCAGCATTACCCAGTGTGCTGTGAACAAAATATATTGTCCCTGCCCATGCTTGCTGGACCACGTGTCAGCAGTAAGGTGGATTTTACGGCTGACTGCCTTGCCCAACGATGCCAGAACATTCCCTTCTACGTGATGGTAGAGACATGGAACGGCCTTACGTGAAAAGTAGTAGCGACCGGGAACCTGCCATTGTGATACAGCACATTGTGCAAATTCACGGAAGGGAGTAGAATCAACCAGGCTGAAAGGCAGAAGTTGGAGAGCCAACAGCTTTGACAAGCTTGCATTCAGACGCTGGACATGTGGGTGGCAGGAACTGTATTTTTTTCCGGTGCAGCAGAGGGGGCAGAGAAACTGTTCAGCGCCGCCATGCATTGTGGTCGGTTGGGGGGGCGAACAAACGGTCGAATGACACGTTTGTTTGACTGTTCGCTGAACGACCGAACAACTAAAGTTTGGCTCGAACTTTTGCTCGGGCCGAACCGTTCGCCCATCCCTACTGCTGGGCCTGGTCCTTTCCTGATCCACGGGGATGGGTCGGCCTTGTCACAGTACCAGTTTGTGACTGAGTTCAGGAAGTGTTTAGTGGCGGGAGGTTTTTTACCGGGGGACTATTCCTCACATTCTTTCCAGATTGGTGCAGCCACGGAGGCAGCGCAATGGGGTTGAGTGACCAGATCCTACGGCGAATTAGTCGTTGGAAATCTCACCACTTTCGCTTGTATGTACGTCCACATCTTCTTTAAGGTTGGGGGGCTCCTCAGTGGGGTTTTTTCTCAGTGGCAGATAAGGTGGGGCGTCTTTTGTCTTGTGTGGTCTGTATGTGTGTGCGTGTGGGTGTGGCCTTTTAGGCCAGCGGGGTTACATGTTGGGGGTCTGTCTGTGTTGCGTGAGAGTTCATGGTTTTTGCTTCTTGTGTTTTAGTTTTTTCAGACCCGGTGTGCTTGATGTGGATACTGGGCCACTCGTATGTTCACTGGGGGGCTAAGAGGGCATTGTTAAGGCCGGAAGGCAGGCAGTTGGGTTTTCCCCGTAGTGAGGCAGTAGTTAGGTGGATTGGGATCCCCGGCATGCTGTGGTCTCGGGTGTTACGGGAAATTCAACGGTACACCAGGATGGATAGGCCTCCTGATGTGCTGCTAATGTATGTGGGTGGTAAAGACCTTGGTGTTAGGGCTTCCAGAGAGCTTATTCGTGACATCAAATGGGATCTTCTTCGCTTGAGTTCAGCCTTCTCGGATGCTGTACTAGTCTGGTCTGATATAATTGGCAGGGCATCTTGGTGCGGGGCCCGGTTGGTGGATTGGATCAACAGGGCCAGGATCAAGGTCAATAGAGAGGTGGCCAAGTTTTTCGTCCGCAATGGGGGGCTGGTTGTTCACGATGGGGAGTTGGAGGGAGACACTTGGCTGTATCTGAGGGGTGACGGAGTGCACTTGTTAGCGGTGGGAATAGATGTGTGGATTTTGGACCTCCAGGAGGAGCTTCAGCGGACCTTGAGGCTGAGGCAGCCCCCCATATGTGAGGTTTCACTGGTGGGGGTTCTTGAAGGTCGGAATGTTGAAGTAATACAGTATGTGGAGTGGAACGGGTTGGCCCCATCTCGGTATGGGCACCTTCCCTACCATGGAAGTAATGGGCTATCAGTCATCGGGCTGCATTGGGTGAAAAAATGGTAAAAAGTTTGTCCCTGAGCCGGTGGAACTGCAGCTAGGGGCCAGGATGCTTAAAGAGGAGTATCCATAAAAAAAAATTAAAAGTCAGCAGCTACAAATACTGCAGCTGCTGACTTTTAATATTCGGACACTTACCTGTTCCAGGGTCCAGCCATGCAGGGGGTCGAAGCTCCGCTCGTCCCCCGATCCGCTCGGCGGTGCCGGCATTGCGATTGTGGGCACTGCCCATGCGCGAGCAATGCCGCGTGCCGTGATTGGTACCCCATAGTAGATTTAGCTCTCGTTCACATCAGGATGATTTGACATGTGATTTGACATGTCAAATTGCATGTCAAATCACTGCCTATTGCCGGCAACGGCACCATCCGAATCAGACAGTGCAACGCCAACTTTGCAGCACCACACCAATTCGCAAAAGTAGTTCCTGGACTACTTTTGGCAACTTTGGGGGTGATTTCAATAGACAGACTGAAATGCAGGTTTGAAATCGTGCAAGTTCAGCTGAACTTGCACGATTTCAAGCCTGCATTAGTTTGAACCTAGGCTAACTGCTACAGGGCGGCTCTCCTGTGCAGAATCACATATATATACGTGATCCTGCACTTCCACCTACATGGGGCGTGCATGTGCAACTGGTGGGCCACTTCTGCTGTGATTAGTCACAGCAGAAGCTGATCTGCGGGTGTCGGGCACTGGATGTCTGCTGGCACCCCGATCGTCGTGCAGAGGAGGAAAGGAATGGATTTTGTGTCCCTGCAAATCAGGGACTAGAATCCATCTCTTTCCCTAGTAAGGCTGGGTTCACACTGCAGTTCGGAGTGGCTCACAGCAGAGGTCCGGTGCGTACTTGTTCACTGTTTCAGGTCTGATTTCTGTCCGAATTTATGGCTGAATACGAACATAAAATGGACCACAAGACACACAGGACTCCTGTGCAATTTGCTCCAGAGCTACTCCAGAGATGTGTGAACCGGCTCCATTGAGAGACGATCACAATCTCCTGGCATGAAAATTGTATGCAGGAAACCACATACAGTACACAAAAACACTGGCTAGGCACACAGTTAATGTCCTAGATGTTTAACCCTGTGACGGGGGCCCGTGGAACCCAGAATCCCCTGGGGAGATTTGCAACCCCTTGTTTCAGCTCCCCATGTACCTCCTATGTCTAAGTCACCCTGTCAGGTCACCTGAGTCCAGGTGACAGATGCACTCCGTAGGAGTCAGGAGTGCACCGTTAAGGTAGTTGTAAGGAAAGCTCTGCTGGTCCTAGCAGTTCCCCACTGGTACGAGCGGGTGCGCTGGTGCGAGCGGGTGCGCAAGCGAGTGCGCATGTGCGTGCGCGGGTGGGTGCGCTTGCGCGGGTGCGCGCGCCGGCGCACGCACGGTCATTGGCGCCAGGCGGGCTATTTAAACCGGACCTTTCCACATAGCTCTTGCTGCTTGATCTACAGCGTTCCGCGAGTCTTCCCTGAACCAATCTGATTCTGTGTTTATGACCTGGCCTGTTCCTCTACCTGCTCTGCTGTCTGCCTGCCCCCGACCTTGGCGTGTCCACGGCTCTGCACCTGCTTACCCCTCTGGCTTATCCGCATTGTGGTCCACAGTTACCGAACCCGGCTTGTCTGACTACTCTGTGTACCTGTCAGTTCCTGTGACCTGTTGCTTGCTGGTTCCTGTCACCTGCTGCCTGCTGGTTCCTGTGACCTCTTACCTGACAGTTTCTGTGACCTGTTGCTCGCTGGTTCCTGTCACCTGCTGCCTGCTGGTTCCTGTGACCTCTTACCTGCCAGTTCCTGTGACCTGTTGCTTGCTGGTTCCGGTCACCTGCTGCCTGCTGGTTCCTGTGACCTCTTACCTGCCAGTTCCTGTGACCTGTTGCTTGCTGGTTCCTGTCACCTGCTGCCTGCTGGTTCCTGTGACCTCTTACCTGCCAGTTCCTGTGATCTGTTGCTTGCTGGTTCCTGTCACCTGCTGCCTGCTGGTTCCTGTGACCTCTTACCTGCCAGTTCCTGTGACCTGTTGCTTGCTGGTTCCTGTCACCTGTTGTCTGCTGGTTCCGGTCATCTGCTGTCTGCTGGTTCCTGTCATCCGCTGCCAAGGCCTGCTGACCCTGACACAGCTTCCTTCTCACTACCTGACCCATCTGTCAGCTGCTGATCCTGCCAGGCACTCGTGCTTTCTTCGACTTCTGCGCCCCCTGTCTCCTCTATCGGGGGTCGCGAGTCTGGGACGCAAGAGAGGTCTCCTACTGCAATCCGGACTCGCCACCAGGTACATGACAGTAGTGGACCCTCGAACTGACTGCTGCGGTTTGAACTCTGGGAGGTTCAGGAAGCAGGTCCACTGGAGCACCAACACAGATCCCACTGGGAGCTTGAGCATAGATTCCCCAGGGCACAGAGTCTAAGAGCCCTTTCACACTGTGCTGGCAAGGGCGTCAGCAGTAAAGCAGCACTATTTTTAGTGCCACTTTACAGTCGTTTTAGTGGCGCTATTCGGCCACTAGAGGGACTGTTTTAACCCCTGCTAGTGGCCAAAAAGGGGTTAAATACACCCGCAAAACGCAGCCGCAGTGGCGTTTTGCTGGCGGTATAGCAGCGCTGCCCCATTGATTTCAATTGGGGGGAGCAGTGGAGGAGCGGTGAGTTCACCGCTCCTTCACCACTGCAAAGAAGCTGCTGGCAGGACTTTTTCTGACGCCCTGCCAGCGCACCTAGTGAATGAAGCCGCTTTTTTCAGGCGTTATGCAGGCACTATCTTTAGCGCTGTAGCGCCTGAAAAACGCCTCCAGTGTGAAAGGGGTCTAAGAGCCAGCAGGTGTTCCCCAGAGCCTCTAGTGGTGTGGATGGACTGCGCTGCAGTCTGGCTCCAGGTCACGGCCCCCAGGGTCTCACAGCTCACGTTCACGGTAAACGTACAGGAGAAAGAGGAAGGAAGCAGCAGGCTGGAACAACAAGGATAGTAAAGGGATAAGCCAAAGGTCAGGGCGACTAGCAGACAAGGATAAACATAGAACATGCCAAAGGTCAGGGTCTCAAGCAGACAGGGATAGTCGAGAACAGGTCAAGATCGGTAACTGGAATCCGGACGAAGGAGACACAGCAAGTTGCACACGAAAGCTAAACACACAATGGTTGATCAGCAAGGTTGGCTTGCAATGCACAGGTTAATATAAGGTTCCTAATTAGAGGCTGAGGTGGAGCTATGATGAGGGAAGATTATATAAGCAGTCAGGTGAGGGTGGTTGGCCTCTAAAGGCGAACACATGGAGGAGAGGTAAGCTGACAGAGAAAGATTACTGCATAACCATGACAAACCCTGTGTGTCTAATAGGAGCACAGGGTGACCGAGAACCCCAGTCTGATCTGTGCTAGTCAGACTCACTGTACAACCACACTGGAGTGTTGTATATAGATATATTTATATATTGTATATTGTCTCATTTTGTTATGTACTCTTTGCTGGGTCATTTGTGGTGTGGCTATATTCCATTGTTCTATTGTTTCTGTCTGCCTTGGATATTATGGGATGTGTAAGTGTGTTTGCTGTGAGGAGGGAGGGAGGAGGTTTCCTCCAACAGCTCTCCCTACTTATTGGACAGTCTACCCCACCCAGAATGCAAAGGGGGGGATTGTCCTGAGTATTACCTGTGTACCTGTGTTTTCAATAAACAGTTTGTGTTCCAGCTTTCAGCCAAATAAGTCCTGCCTTGTTCCTGGTTGTAATATGTGGCTAATATATAATATCTATATTCAGACTGGAGGAAGCGGTATAAGACGAAAGCACTCAAGGGGAGTGTGGGACGTTTTGTTACAGTCTCTTTTGATAGAAAGAAAATGTACCTTTTATTGTTTTCTTAAGTATTGAGATGGCTTAATACACAAGTGAAATAATGCTGATATGAGGCTAATTGTATAAAGCTAATATATCAAATCCCTCTGTCACAGCAAAATGCTTTCATAAATGAGAAAAATGATTGACAGCTGTTTAATGGACAATGAGAAGGTGGTTACTTAAATATTACTGTAATATTTATCCACAATCTCCCAGGATATATATAAAAAGCAGATCACAGGCCTCAAGAACTGTATAGGAGCCAGGCAGTCTACTCCTACTAGTTTGTTGCCTACTAGGCTAAGGAGGGGGGAGATCACTGTTTGTATTTTTAATTGCTTCTGCTATTGTGTGAAGGTTTGCTGTGTTTATATTTATGATAATGTTGATTGTGTCTTCTGAGCTAAAAGACGGCAAGTCTGTCCTGAAAGATCATGCCTCGGAGTCACCTAGGCTGTCTAAACAGTTTGTTAATTAGCTCATGTTAATTAGGTTTCTGATTACAATTTGTATTGTTATTTTGGTGTATATTAGGGATCCGCCCGGTGTTTGATTCAAACCCATGTTCGAATCGAACATCGGCCGTTCATCCGTTCGCCGAAACCAGAACTTTGTGAGCCGTTTGCATTAAATTCGTGTGATACGAACAGCCCACAATGCACTGCGCCAGTCGCAGTGCATTGCTGGCTGATGATTGGTCAAGCATGCACTGTGACCCCGCATGCTTGGCCAATCACAGCGCCGGCAGCGAGGAGAGCAGTTTTAACTGCTTAAGGACCACCTCCTGCACATATACATCAGCAGAATGGTACGGCTGGGCACATCAACGTACAGGTACGTTGTCTTCTAAGAACCAAGCCGTGGGACCGCTCGCGACCTGGTCCTGAGCTCCGTGACCGCGGCCGCGGGACCAGCGTACCCGATCGCCGCTGGTGTCCCGCGATCGGGTCACAGAGCTGAAGAACGGGGAGAGGTGTGTGTAAACAAACCTCTCCCCGTGCTTCCTAGTGACACTGTCACTGATCATCTGTTCCCTGTCATAGGGAAAGACGATCAGTGACGTCACATGCCAAGCCACGCCCACCTACAGTAAGAAAACACACACACAGGGCTCACTTAACCCCTCCCTGCCCCCTAGTGGTTAACTCCTTCACTGCCAGTGTCATTTACACAGGAATCAGTGCATTTAAATAGCACTGATTGCTGTATAAATGACAATGGTCCCAAAAATGTGTAAAAAATGTCCGATGTGTCCGCCATAATGTTGCAGTCACAATAAAAATCGCTGATCGCCTCCATTACCATTAAAAAAAAAATATTAATAAAAATGCTATAAAACTATCCCCTATTTTGTAAACGCTATAAACTTTGCGCAAACCAATCAATAATCGCTAATTCCGATTTTTTTTAACAAAAATATGTAGAAGAATACGTATCGGCCTAAACTGAGGAATATTGGGGATATTTATTATAGCAAAAAGTAAAAAATATAGAATTTTTTTCAAAATTGTCGCTCTATTTTTGTTTATAGCGCAAACAATAAAAAACGCAGAGGTGATCAAATACCACCAAAAAAAAACTCTATTTGTGGGAAAAAAAGGACGCCAATTTTGTTTGGGAGCCACGTCGCACGACAGCGCAATTGTCAGTTAAACTGATGCAGTGCAGAATCGCAAAAAGGGGCCTGGTCCTTTGGCTGCAAATTGGTCCGGGGCTTAAGTGGTTAAATGGCTTTTTTTCCTTTACAAATGTAATTTTGTGCAGGGACAGTTCTAAACACGGGAAACACATGCCACTTCACAGGCATACTTTAGACACCCCCCAGGTACGATATTTAAAGGAATATTTCACTTTTTTTTTTCATTTTATGCATCATTAAATTGAGTGCTCCAGAAAAAAATGTCAGTTTTTAAAACTTCTTTTTGCATTGATACATGTCCCCTGGGGCAGGACCCGGGTCCCCAAACCCTTTTTAGGACAATAATATGCATATTGGCCGTTATAAATAGCACTTTAGATTTTGAGCGTTTGCGTCCATTATACTTAATAGGGTTCTAACGTTCGTGCGAACTTGCGTTCCATCCGCAGGTTCGGGGGGTGTTCGGCTCATCCCTAGTGTATATATTTGTGTGAGATCTCAAAATAAACAGTCCATGTTAAAGCTGTGTAACTGAGCTAGTCTCGCCTGGATCTTGGTTACAATATTCAGCGGTAAAAATCTGATATCTGTAGGTCCAGATTGGAGGAAGCTGTGTACTGACAGAAGCACTCAAGCAGAGTGCGACAGGGATCCGTTACATTGGTGGCAAGCAGTGGAACGCTTCCTGCAGTCTGGGACATCCAAACCTACACCTGGATTCAAGATCAGGATAGCAGACTTCGGTTGCCCCAAAATGGATCTAACCAGGGCAGCCATCAGAAATTGTGGGGCCCCTTACACAGCTATAGGCCTGGGCCCCCCCGAGCCTGATCAACATTCCCCAAGGTCCCGCCCACTGGCGTCCCACCGAATCTGCACACTAGCCATCCCACCAAGTCCTTCAGTGCCTCAGCCCCTCTCACGTCTGTACGCTCTTTGCCCCCTCATACCTGTATGCTCTCAGCCCCCCCCCCCCTCACACCTGTATGCTCTCAGCCCCCCTCACACCTGTAAGCTTTCAGCCCCCCTCACACCTGTACGCTCTCAGCCCCCCTCACACATGTATGCTCTCAGTCCCCCCTCACCTGTACCCTCCTAGCACCACTCACATGTGTGTATATGACAAGCACATAAACACACACAGGCATGTATACACACACACAGACATGTACACACACAGGCATGTATACACACAAGACATGTACACACACAGAGACGTGTAAAAACACAGGCATGTACACACACACACACATGTAAACACACAGGCATGTACACACACACACACACAGACATGTACACACAGGCATGCACACACACACACACACAGACATGTACACACACACACACAGACATGTAAACACACACAGAGGCATGTACACACACAGGCATGTACACAATCACACACACAGCCCCCCCCCCCCCGCACAACAGCCCTTACTTGTAAGGTGGTCCTAGTCCCAGCTCTTGATTCCATATGCAGAGGGGTGCACATGCAGGAAATGGCCAGAGGTGGCAGCAAAGAGCCCAATGTCGGCTCATGACAGAGCAGGAGCCTTGCCGACTCACACATACAGGAGCATCTACGGAGCTCCTCTGCACCCGACCCTGCCTTCTCATATCCCTGCCAGTCGGCCGGGGCTGCTGCGGATCGTTCTTTAAGCATACTCCAGGACTGTGTCTGCGGATGAATACCTGGAGCTCAGGCAGCAGATTTGGGTGGAGCTCTGGATTGGAGCCCTCCAGGTCGCTGGTATGCAACAGGGCAAGTGCTTTCAAACCCCAGAGCAATGGGCCAGTGACCAGTGGCATTCCTGGGAGAGCAGCCCCAGGAGCAATGGGTGTCTGAGTTGGACAGGCTGGTCCAACAGGAAATGGAGCTGGATAATTGGTATTGGGTTCTGCAATGGCATGCAAAGCAGGAATATTTAGGGGAGACAACAGAATGTTCTCCGGAGGGACATGACTTTGGCAGCCCTGGATTGCTGTGGGAGAGCCTGACAGATCGTTTTGTGTTTGGCAATGAAGGGGAACCTACCCTTGACGACCTGCAAGAATACAGAGAGGCTATGCTCGGTCTTGCAGGGGTTTCAGAGCTTAAACCTGATCTGGACTATTTGCTAAGTAAGGAACAGTATCTGGAAATGGCATACAGGAAATTGTGAGAACATATTCAGCAGCATGTCAGAGAATTGGCAGTGGAAACACTGGAGATTACCTGCGGCAGTTCCATGGGCCTATGGTGAGAAGGTGACTGTCACTCCCCAACAGTCAGCCAGAGTGGATGATGTGGGGTCCTCAGCTGAAGAACTGCAGGGCAGAATGTGTCCTCTGCACACAACTGCAGCTTGAGTTGATATCGGTGGATGGAACTGCGGTCTCCACTGACACCAACCCAGAAGAAGAGCTGACAACAGGGCAGAGTGCTGCTGGCCTCTGTCCTCAACTAACAGAAGAGGGAGTTCCTGTGGTAGTGGATGGGACTTCAGTCTCCACTGACACAACCCCAGAAAATGGTGCGGCACTGAGATAGGAGGATGTGAGCCATGCTTTGCAAGCACTGGGGGATTTTTACCTACCAAAAGTGGATGAGACTTCAGTCTACACTTGTATAACCCAGGGATGCTGGGCAGTCGGCCCAGATCCCCAACAGCATGACGGAGTGAGCCCAGTCATCATGTCTTCTCCCCAGTGGCTGAAAGGACTCCAGGAAGAAGGGCCAGTCCACACCTCTCCTCAGCGGTTGATATGTTCTCAGAGGAGCAGAGGTTGGCTGGGTGAGTAATGCTCTGTTTCGGACAATTTATTTGGGGTACTGTGTGGATACCGGCATTAGAGGACTGGAACTACTGACTAACTTCAGCGTCAATGGACATGTTTTATAGCGGAAAGTAAAAAAATATATATTTTTTTCAAAATTTATGGTCTTTTTTTGTTTATAGCGCAAAAAATTAAAAACGCAGTGGTGATCAAATACCTACAAGAGAAAGCTCTATATGTGGTAAAAAAAAAAGGACATCAATTATATTTGGGTATAGCGTTGCATGACCGCACAATTGTCAGTTAAATTAACGCAGTGCAATATCACAAAAAATGGCCTGGTCATGAAGGGGGGTAAATCTTCTGGAAGTCAAGTAGTTTTTAATGTGTTGTACCTACAAAATAAACTGCAACAGTTTTTGTTCTGACAGCGCCAAATTCTGGTAGTTGTAATTTGCACCACCTCTACATTGTGGTGCAACATTGTGGCTTTTACGGTATTCGATCTGTCTAATGCTTTCTTTTCAGTTCCCTAGTTGTCTTTTCTTTTTGCCTTTACCTTTCAAATCAGACAGCTTTTCTGGACTTGATTACTGTATGTCAAGAGCTAAGTCAAGGTAGCCCATTTGAAATTTCCCAGGCACTGTTAAAGCGGTATTAAACGGCGACTGACAAAAAAAAAATCTCCTGCGATGGCATAATGTGCACATTATGAAATACTTACTTTAGAATGAAGCCCTCCAGCAGCACACTGTCACCATTGACAGGGCTTCCATCTTCATCCGGTCGTCAGCTGCGGCACGAAGCTCTGAAGGTCCGGCATAGAAAAAAAATACTTTACTACCACTTTAAATGTTCTGCCCAGATGGCCAGTATCAGAAGGATATGTTCAATTACAGTACAATGAGAATTTGTTGCTAGATTGTTACTCAGAAACAATGTTTAGGGCAGCCACTAGGGGCTTGCCAGAGTTTCTCTATGAAGCTTGATGCAAGGTCTCTCTTATTTTCCTGGTCTTCTGCATTACTAAAGATTTAAAAGCTGCACCCGGCAGCTGAAAAAAGCCAAAAGGCTTTATATGTTTTTTAGGACTGGTGGGCTACTGTTATCAGTAGATTCCCAATATGTGATCCATTGCTGCTCCTACATATGAGATGACTGATGCCACTAAACCACCCTACACTATGTGTTAGCTGTCATCATGAGCTGTCATCTGCTATAAGGGAAGGGACAGGGATAGTGGGAACATCATTGCCCACATATGGCCAAGTGGCCATATTTAGTGAATAATCTGACCCCTCTAATCCCAGCCCATTTGCATACATGACCTGAATGGGTCAGGTGACCTCAGTGGTTGGACACAGCAGGTGCATCTACATTGATCAGTATTCAAAAAAAGTGATGCTTATAGCAACAAATCAGTTACTATGGTTTGCAATTAAAAAGAAACTGTTTCCCACAATGACCAGTCAGATTTTAGCTGTGATTTTTTCCAGCACAGTTACTTCCAATACATTTTTATTCAATTTTCAATGTAAGTAAAAAAGGTAACATGTAGTCTTAATAACAATGTATCATTGACGATAACAGAGAATTGATTTCTACCACAGTTTAGAAAATTAAACAAAGCATATGTCCTTTTTAGGGCAATGCTACTACTGGAAGAGCAGTGTGCTTTATGGGGAGAATAGATTGAATCAGGAAAATGCAGCATTATGGCCACTAGATGGAGCTGATAATAATAGAAAAAAAAATTACCATTTGGTCAGCTCCACCCAGTTGCCATAATGTGCTATTTCCCCGATTTATGCTATTCTTCTGAATGAAGAACATCCAACCTGTAGATAAAATAGTCTAGTAACATTCAATTGTGTCAATATTCCCACAGAATAAATGTATATGCAGTTTCATAGGATGAATACCCCTGCAAAGGTGGAGGTTAAGTCAGCTTTAAAAGGAATGTATTTTCTTTTATTAATTTTTTTTCTTAGATGCACTTGTATTAAAAATCAGCTTGACATTGATAACCTTGTCAGCCTGATCTTTCATAAAACCTTATTGCTATCATTTAAAATGATATTTGCACATGGGGTAGCCATATTTACTCAATACTGTGTTACAGGATTTTTCTCTGCTGCCTATCAGTGACCATCATTGCTGCCTCATCAGTACCCATCAGTCCTGCCTCATCAGTGCCCATCAGTGCAGCCTCATTAGCACACATCAGTGAAGGAGAAAAATGACCTGTTTGCAAAATGTTATAACATAAATTGAAAAAGGTTTTGTTTTTTTTTCCAAATTTTCTGTCTCATTTTGTTTGTTAGCAAAAAAATAAAAACCCCAGTGGTGATTAAATACTATCAAAAGAAAGCTCTATTTGTTTGAAAAAAATTATAATAAAAAATTTGTTTGGATACAGTGTTGCTTGAACGCACGATTGCTATTCAAAGAGTGAGAGCGCTAAAAACTGAAAATTGGACTGGGCAGTGCCCAGTAAGCAAGTGGTTAAAATGCAGTGTATGTTCAATGTAAGCATAGGATTAAAAATACTGAATTTCTGGGGAAAATTCTTCCATTTGTTATAGAAGGTGCGAAACACAAGCATTTCATCTTCATTATTTCACTTTTGCCTCCATTGTGTACCAAAATCACAATCCTCACCAGCAATTTAGATTGCTGTCTCTTTGCGCAGCCAAACAGCCCGTGATTGATTGCTTTTCTTTTTCATCCTCGAAACCATTAGGCATTCATGTTTTATCCTTCGGATACCTATGTTTAGAATCGACTTCTCTGTGATAATAGTGAGGACTGGGAGGCAGACTCCTTCAGCTCCCCCCTCCCCTACGATGCTAGCTCAGAATAGAACTAAATCCATGGGGCTTCAAGTACCTCCTCAATAGATTTAGACTGCCTTAGTCAGCCTATAATGGAGCTAATGGCTGTTTTGTCATCCTTGGAGCTCTAAATTTTCATTGTGGTGTGTCTGCTGCTGTTGAAGCAAGAAGTCTGTGCACCGTCACCGAGGAAGGGCAGGAAAGGGCAGTGAGACCACTTAGAGGCATCTATTCTGTACATCTGGGATACTTGAAATCACAGGCATATGGAAGAAACTGGTAAGTGCAAGAGCGCAATGTGCATGCCAGGTGACAACGCCACACGCTGTACAAGTGTGTGGCAGTCCGTTTTCTCCACTTTCACATTTCACGCCTTAAAAGGAATTTATTATAGTATCAGCAAATGAATTCATCATAGTCTTAGTGTTGGTAGTGTTCACAGAGATGTGGACTGAATGCCGTCTTCAATAGAGAAATTCAACTGGCTTATTTAGTAACAAGCAAATTGCAGTAACCTATAGCAACCAATTAGCAATGATCCTGCTGATGAACAGTTATATTTACTTTGGTCGCTACGGTTTCAGTAGGTGAACAAGCGCCATTCAGCAATAATGTCGAATGGTAAAATCAACCTTAACACACACAAAGTATTAAAGCGATGTCAATGCTACTGAGAGTTTGCAGGGCAGTAATCATAGCCGGTGGGCTACTCAAACTTTGCACAGTTCTTGTTAAATAAGCCGGTATGTAATATTATACTAAATCAGTTTGTAGTACATTAACGTTGCATCTATTCATGAGGTTTATGGGTTTGGAAGACATTTTTATGTTGTTTTCTGCATTATGGGTCCATTAAATGTGAAAAAATATGTTTTCAGAAATTCCTGTAACAGGTTAAGCCTTTAGGCTAACAAAAACAGCTCAATTCACAAAGCTGACACACCAGGATATAGATCCTTATTTTCATAAAAAGTGACAGTTATTTTTAGATGATTCCAGTGAGATTAGCATGGAGATTTCCCATTAAAATAACTGTCACATGGCTAAAATAAATATTCTTCTCTATATGTTAAAGCTTGTGTTTTGAGCCAAAAGAATGCCTGGCGATCGTTTTATTATTCTTTACGCTAATCAATGCCATTCCACAAATGCTTTGGGACCCATCATTTTTGATGTGTCAGTGGGATATAATAAGCAGATACTGAGCAGGATGGGAGGCTGGGAGCATAGTGCCAGCTGCACTCTGTGTCAGCCACAAAGATATTAATTGTCAGAGTGATGGGGATGGGGAGCTCTGACTTGTCACAGATGTGATAGTGAGAAGATGGCTACATACATGCTTCATACATAAGAACCAGGTAAGCCCAGAATTACATTAGTGAGATGAATCTTCTATTCGTATAAATAATGTTATAATTTAGATTTTGCAAGGTTGCGTGGGTGGGGTTGATTGCTACAAGTTTAGCTTCCTATTGCTGCTCTGATGCAGATGGGATGGGAGGATTTACAACACCAATATATTAATTCTTATCCATGGAAAATTGAGTAGGTGTAAGTTTAAATAGTGTTGTTTGGCCTATTCAGCAGAATTTTTTTTTTTTTCTTTTGTATAGCTGGATCCCTGTGCTTTTCATCTATAGCAATTACATTGGTCATGGATAATAATACGTGTGTGTATGAAGTCATGTGCTTTTGTCAGCTTCTCATGTTCTCTGCAGTGATTCTTTTCTGTACTCCCTCGTATAATGAACGCATGCTGTTTGTTCTTATAGAAGGCGTTATGTGGGAAGTTGGTGACATTTGTGACCACGTACTGTGTTCTTGCCAGCAACAGGACATGTATTTTTTTATTTTTATCTTTGCTTCTATTAAAGTAAAATACACCATTTAAACCATATAAGGACTAGAGGAAAAGTTATTTTATAAAGATGCAGGAGGATGCTTTTTTTGATGTGGCTGTTCTGATGGGGCTGCTCTCATAGCTTGTTGCAGTGGCATTAGCAACTGCACATTTTAATGAGAGTAGGATTATAATATGACCTGAACCAATTATCAGCCATTTGATTATACTGGTTTATTAAATTCAGTTGTCAATAAACACATTAGCTATAAAAAACAATAAAGGGGCATAAAGATGAATACATCACCTATCTCTTTTATGTTATGCTTTTATATTGTACAATGCACAATCTTATATCTACAATTTTGTGCAAGTATTTGCTATGTTAGTCCATAGTGCATAAAGTGGCAAGTTTATGCATTGTCCACCAAAATCTTTTTTGGTTTTGGGTAGAGTGAAATTTAAGATTATTTCACTTCTCTCAGGTCCTTTATGTTATCTGTGTGACCACACCCAACATCCATCCTCCAGCTCTGCTATGTTATAGCTGTTAGTCTATAGCTGGCCATACACCCATAGAATTTTGTTTGAAAATTATTGTTTTTTTGGAACGTTCCTTTGATTTTCTATTGGTTAGTGGGGTCGACGCAATTACTGTTTTGGACTGTAGCAACAAGAAAAATAAAAGGAGAATGATTAAAAAATGTTCTCGAGTGAACAAAATTCTAACCATAAATTTGGTTTTCATTCAGGAAAAAATTATACATGTTGTAATGTGCTAGGCTGAACTAAGAAACCTGTTTGATATGTCTGCCATTCCATTCACATAGCAGGTCTGGACAACATTTATTAGGACTCTTGAAAACAATTAGTTGACTCAATGACGGCAAAGCAAATGCTCTGACAAGTCATTTTTCAGAATTGAATAAAAAAATAAAAAAACAGTAAAGTTAGCCCATTTTTATTTTTTTTATTTTTTTTATGATGTGAAAGATAATGTTACAGACAGTAAATTGATACCCAACATGTCATGCTTCAAAACCTGCGCCTGCTCGTGGAATGGCGACAAACTTTGACATTTAAAAATCTCCATAGGCAATGTTTCAAAATTGCTACAGATTACCAGTTTTGAGTTACAGAGGAGGTATTTTGCTAGAATCTTTGCATTCGCTCTAACGAACATGGCGATACCTCACATGTGTGGTTTGAACACCGTTTACATATGTGGGTGTGACTTATTTATGCATTTACTTCTGCGCGTGAGCACAGAGGGACAGGCACTTTAAAAAAAATCGTATTTATTTATTTTATTTTTAATCTTATTTTTTTTACACTGTCCCTTTAAAAAAAATGTTTTGGATCACTTTTATTCCTATTACAAGGAATATTAACATCCCTTTTAATAGAAAAACAGCATGACAGGATCTCTTTAATGTGAGATATGCGGTGAAAAAAAAACTTAGATCTCTCCCCTTAAGGCCGTTGGGCGGAAGTGACGTTTGACGTTGCTTCCGTCATCCAATGGCATTGAATAGAGCGGGGGCCATCACTCCCTCAGCCAACTTCCTGCCTCACAGGGGACAGCATCGAATCGTCTTCACCGATACCAATGGATCTGGTAAGTGGTGGAGACGACCGTGACGCTGCAGGAGGCTCTGCGCCCCCACCCCAAAGCACCTTGTCCCCATGTTGAGGGGGACAAGGGCCCCTTCCTAACAAACCTGGGCTGTGGTTTTTGGGGTCTTTGGGTGGGGGGCTTATCGGAATCTGGAAGCCCCCTTTAACAAGGGGGCCCCCAGATCTCAACCTCCCCGCATTCATCAAAAAAATGTCAAAAAGTAAGAAACACAGTCCTTTATTAAAAAAGATAAAAAAAATTGTGTCCCTCATTGTAATCCATCGTCAATCCCGTCGTCCGCCAGACCCCAAAAAATAGAGAAAAAAATGCTCCGGCTTCTGGGTGGCCACAGACTGTCTGCCTCCTCTCTGCTTTGACAGTTCTCAGTTATGTCAACTGGTGGCACCGTTCCCTTATGACATCACATGAGGTCACGTAACATCAGAAGGTGGCAGTGCCACCGGGTGTTGTAGCCAGGTGGCCCTGCCCCTTGCCTATAGAGGTGCTGTCAAAGCAGAGAGGAGGCAGTTGGTCGGAGGCCTCCCAAGAGATGACAGCGTTTTTTTTTTTCTATTTTTGCTGGCATCATGATTGACGATGGATTACATTGAGAAAACTGTTTCCTGTGGTTATTACTTTTTTTACACTTTTTTGGTGAATGGGTAGGGGTACGATGTACCAGATACCCACTCACATTCTACTAAGCCTTATTTGACCCCCCTGAGTAAGGGCGGTCGCTGGCTTTTCGGTAAGCCTCCATTGCACTATTGGTGGAAATACATCATCTAGGATTTCGTGTTTGAAAACTCCTTTTGTTGGATCATTCCTTCTACGAACTGTTTCTTTTATTTAGATACACGTGTTTACTGCAGTGATTATACTAACACATATGGACTATTATGTTGTTTTTCTGAATATTTGGTCACCCAGGAAAACATCACTTGTGCACATATTGTCAATTACGTTTTTTATTATGATACTATATTCACTTGCATTATTAGTATATTACGCATTGCTGCACTTTTTCTCTATCCAATACCACATGTGTGAGAATTTTTCACAGCCTGGCCACATAGAGAGGCCCAACATGCAGGGAGCACCATCAGGCATTCTAGGAGCATAAATTACACATCTAATTTAATTTCTACCTATCACAATTTTGAAGGTTCTAGAGCACCAGGACAGTGGAATTACCCACAAAATTAGCCCATTTTGGAAAGAAAACATCTCAACGTTTATTTTATATAGCATGGGCTGCAGATAGGTACTCGGGTACTCTGTTGGGCTGCAGATACGTACTGGGGTAGTCTAATGGGCTGCAGGAGGGAGGAAGTGTTCCTGCTTGCATCATTTTACAATAGTAGGGGAGTGGTTAAAATCCATACCAGACCCAAAGGGCCCCCCCCCCCCCCACGCCGTTTTTTCCCCAAAAAATTTTTAGTTACACAATTTTTTTCAAATTTTTTTTTATTTAGCTTTCAGCGGGGAAGCCTTAACAACCTATTGACTGTGCGCTCGGCGGGCGAACATCCCACTAAGTGCCCAAAAAGTTTGAATGTTACGCGAGTACCTGAAGGGGCGATGTCCATGCCAAACTTATTCTCAGCCCAAATCGTTTGTTGGTGGTGCCTGAATACTGTAACCCCTCACAATGACTCTTGTTGGGTGCAGGAACGGCCTTGCTGTTAAAATTGTAAAATAATATGAAATTACATGCACCTGTTAAACAGGTGCAGAAAAATTGGGCCTTGGTGGTGCCCTAAATCAAAATTACTTTTGGAAGCTAGCATAATCAAGATTCAGAAATATGATAGGCAACATAGGCAGTCTTTAAGGGATCCCAGATCTCTAGCAAATTCAATCAGTTACATCAGCATCAGAGGCTTGATAGCTGCTGTTGACCCAGGACTGATTCATTTTGATAAATGTCAGCCTGTCAATGGAGTCTGTAGACAGGCACACTTTTTTATCCGTCACAAAACCTCCAGCAGCACTGAATGTCCATTTGGAAAGCATGCTGGATGCAGGACAGGCCAGTAGCTTGATTGCATATTGAGCAAGTTCTGGCCAGTGGTCCATCCTTAAGACCCATTAACCCAGTGGATGTTCAGTTGGAAAGGTCTCCAAGTCTGCTCTTGCCCCTAGAAAAACATGCACCATTTGATGCAGACGCTGCTGATAATTGCCTAAATCTAACAGCCCTGGGCGCTGAGGACTAAAGAATTGTTTGAAAGCATCAGTAAGCCGGCCGCCTCCTCCACCGTTTTTTCTCTGACCGAACGAAGCCTCAGAAACACGTTGTCCAGGAAATGGTAACCTCCCAATGTCTGGAAAGGTGTTACACAAATTTTTCTTCAAGGCGTCCTGAAGATGTTTCATCCTCTGCTTCCACTGCAAAGCCAGGATTAGCTCTGCAACTTTACCCTAGTAACGTGGATCAAGAAGGATTACCAGCCAGTAATGATACCTCTCCTTGATACCACAAATCCACTGGCCCTTTTGCAGGCTTTGCAGAATCAGGGAGCCCATGCATGAGGCATGAGATTCTGAGTCCTCTGGGTCACTAAGGATGACATTGTCAGGAACTTCCTCCTCCCAGCCATGTACAACTCCTGGGGTTTCTGGGGACTGAAAACCATCTCTTAAAGACTGTGTTATCCACTACAACCATGCTGACACAATCCTCCTCTTCCTCCTGTGTGTTTGGCAGCCCCAAAGGAATGGTATCTGCATAAAGGGGGCCTTGTTCTGTCTCAAATGCCCTGTCCATGACTCCATGAAGCGTGTGCTCCAGCAGGAAGACTAGAGGGACAGTGTCATTGATGCATGCATTGTCATGGCTCACCGCCCTTGTGGCCTCCTCAAATGTTGACAGGACAGTGCATGCATCCTTTATCAGTAGCCACTGGCATGGCGAAAAGAAGCCAAGCTTCCCTGTCCTTGTGCCATACTCACACAGGTACTCATTGATGACCCTCTGCTGCTTGTGAAGCCACTGCAGCATTGCCAATGTTGAGTTCCACCTGGTGGGCATGTCACAAATGAGGCAGTTGGTGGGCAGGTTGAATTCCTGTTGAATTTCAGCAGGCCGAGTACTGGCATTGTATGACCACCAGAAATGGCCACAGACTTTTCTGGCCTGCCTCAGAAGATCTTGTAAGACTGGGTACCTATTCATGAAAAGCTGCACCACTAAATTCAGGACATGTGCCAAGCATAGAACATGTGTCAAGTGTTCCTGTCAGAGGGCGGAGAGAAGGCTGGTGCCATTGTCGCATACAACCATTCCTTCTCAAGCTGCCATGGTGTCAACCACCTCTGAGCCTGTCTCTGCAGAGTTGATGGAATCTCTGCCCCAGTGTGGCTCCTGTCCCCTAGACACGCCCACTAAAGCACGTCATGGCATCTTTGACTGCTTGCATAGCCCCTTGAACGCTTAGGGAGCACTGCTGGTTCAGAGTACAGTTCAGCAAAAGTGGCCATAGAGGAAAAAGAAGAGGAGGGAATGGAGCAAACAGATGTGGCAGAATCACCACCAGCTTTTTGGTGGCGTGGTGGCGGAACAAGCTGCAGCACTGAACTCTCTGTCCTGTATCCTTCCCAGCTGCCAGCAGAGTTACCCAATGCGCTGTGAAGGAAATGTAACGTCCCTGACAATGCCTGCTGGACCATGAGTCAGCAGTAATGTGAACCTTGCTGCTGACCACCCTGTCCAATGAGGCCAAAACATTGCCTTCCATATAATGGTACAGAGCTGGAATGGTCTTACGTAAAAATACATTTATTTTTGGAACCTGCCACTGTGGTACAGTACATTCTACAAATTCACGAATGGGGGCAGAGTCTACCAGATGAAGAAAAAAAAGGCAGCAGTTATAGTGCTAGCAATATGGCCAAGCTAGCATTTAGATGCTGAGCTTGTGGATGGCTGGGACAGTATTTCATTTTTTTACTGTTCAGCAACTGGGTAGCAAAATTTGCCTGGTGAAATTAACAGGTGGTGAAATCTGCATTTTTTTATGATGTGGGACTTTCAGGTGCTGTTGTCAATGGACTGCATGGCAGGTCATCATATGTCTTGTCAAGCATGTGGTGCCCAAGCGGCTGGTGTTCTGGCCACGATTGATCAGCTTCAGACAGAGATTGCAAACAGTAATGCTGCAGTCTGCTGCACATGTGTTGAAAAAAGCCCACACCAATGAACTTTTGGAAGTCAGCAGGGAGTCAGCAGCGCCCTGCACCTGTAGAGCTCTATGGTGTGATGCAATAGGGAGGCTGCCCTTAAGCCGGCCCCTGGAGGACATCCTGCCTCGTGGGAGTTCTGCCTCCTCACTTTCCTCCTCTGTTCTTTCAGGCACCCAGGTACAGATAGTGACCTCATCATCCTTCCTCGCCACTGGAGCAAACTTGGCAGTATGTTGCAGCTGGGGGAACATTGCTGCTAGTTTCTTGTCCGTCATTGTCAACCCCTCTGTCTCATTGGCAACCCCTTTGTAAATCTGCAAAGTTTGCCCTGTCACGAAAATGTGAAATAGGCTTGGCTATAAAAATGTTTACAGCTACAGTGGTGTGAAAAAGTGTTTGCCCCTTCCTCATTTCCTGTTCCTTTGCATGTTTGTCACACTTAAGTGTTTCGGAACATCAAACCAATTTAAACAATAGTCAAGGACAACACAAGTAAACACAAAATGCAATTTGTAAATGAAGGTGTTTATTATTAAAGGTGAAAAAAAATCCAAACCATCATGGCCCTGTGTGAAAAAGTGATTGCCCCCTAAACCTAATAACTGGTTGGGCCACCCTTAGCAGCAACAACTGCAACCAAGCGTTTGCGATAACGCGCAATGAGGCTTTTACAGCGTCCTGGAGGAATTTTGGCCCACTCATCTTTGCAGAATTGTCCTAATTCAGTTACATTAGAGGGTTTTCGAGCATGAACGGCCTTTTTAAGGTCATACCACAACATCTCAATAGGATTCAGGTCAGGACTTTGGCTAGGCCACTCCAAAGTCTTCATTTTGTTTTTCTTCAGCCATTCGGTGGTGGACTTGCTGGTGTGTTTAGGATCATTGTCCTGCTGCAGAACCCAAGTTCGTTTCAGCTTGAGTACACAAACAGATGGTCGGACATTCTCCTTCAGGATCTCTTGGTAGACAGCAGAATTCATAGTTCCTTTTATCACGGCAAGTCTTCCAGGTCCTGAAGCAGCAAAACAGCCCCAGACCATCACACTACCACCACCATATTTTACTGTTGGTATAATGTTCTTTTTCTGAAATGCAGTGTTCCTTCTACGCCAGATATACTTGGACACACACCTTCCAAAGAGTTCCACTTTTGTCTCATCGGTCCACAGAATGTTGTCCCAAAAGTCTTGGGGATCATCAAGATGTGTTGTGGAGAAATTGAGACGAGCTTTGATGTTCTTTTTGCTCAGCAGTGGTTTTCTCCTTGGAACTCTGCCATGCAGGCCATTTTTGCCCAGTCTTTTCCTGATGGTGGAGGCATGAACGCTGACCTTAACTGAGGCATGTGTGGCCTGCAGTTCCTTGGACGTTGTTGTGGGGTCTTTTGTGACCTCTTGGATGAGTCGTCGCTGCGCTCTTGGGGTATTTTGGGGCGGCCGGCCACTCCTGGGAAGGTTCACCACTGTTCCATGTCTTCGCCATTTGTGGATAATGGCTCTCACTGTGGTTCGCTGGATTCCCAAAGCTTTGGAAATGGCTTTATAACCCTTTCCAGACTGATAGATCTCAATTACTTTCTTTCTCAATTGTTCCTGAATTTCTTTGGGTCTCGGCATGATGTGTAGCTTTTAAGGATCTTCTGGTGGACCTTACTGTGTCAAGCAGCTCCTATTTAAGTGATGCCTTGATTGTGAACAGGTGTGGCAATAATCAGGCCTGGGTGTGGCTAGAGAAATTGAACTCAGGTGTGGACAACCACAGTTATAGTATGTTTTAACAAGGGGGGCAATCACTTTTTCACACAGGGCCATGATGGTTTGGATTTTTTTCACCTTTAATAATAAACGCCTTCATTTACAAATTGCATTTTGTGTTTACTTGTGTTGTCCTTGACTATTGTTTAAATTGGTTTGATGTTCCGAAACACTTAAGTGTGACAAACATGCAAAGGAACAGGAAATGAGGAAGAGGGCAAACACTTTTTCACACCACTGTATGACATTGCTTTCTTTGATATTGAGAGAAACCCAATTCTCATACCACTTCCTGAGCACCCGTGCAGTAGAAATGCTCAACTTTCAAGTCCCACCCTTTGCCCCCTTGAAACAGCCACCCAGTTTCGAAAGACATACTGTAGAAAGGTACTGGTGCAGTAGAAAAGCTCAACTTTTAAGCCCCCCCCCAATCCCTTTTGAAACTTGAAAGACATAGGAAAGCACTGGTGCAGTAGAAAAGCTCAACTTTTAGGCTCGCCTTAGCAGCATCCACCCAGTTCTGAAAGGCATAAAGCATGTCATCAGTATAGTGGGGGGTCTGCATGCTTGTAGCCCTTCATATCTGAGGATGCTAGATTGTATAAGAGTGATATTGTTTGAGGCAAACTGCATGTTGCTAACCAATTTTCTTTAGATATAAGCAAGGGAAGCCAATGACATAAAACACTGTTGGTTTGGAATGAGTGGGTGATGGTTGTTAGTCTTTTTGCAAATCAGCTGATGCAATTTCAGTTTCAAACTTGACAGATCTGTTACTCATCCAGAATAATTCGTATTTTTACTGTTTAATTTATCACATATGTGTGCAAAGGAAGCTCATGGGCAGTCATTGAATTGCCATTAATTCTTCATCCCGGATGCAGTATGTGGCTGTAATTGATGTTTGTAATTACCAAGGGCAATAGAAAATAGCCATTTTACTGCAAAGGCATGGAAAAGAACATAGACTGAAAAAAAGACCAAAGCCCATCTAGTTCTATAAAAACTTGACAGAGATATTTCCCACTGTATTTACAAAAAAAAAAAAAGATGTCACCTCTGAACACTTGTGGCTAAATTCTGCATATTTTAGTTTATGTAAAACAACCAATTCAGTTTAAAATAGAAACAAAAAGCAAAACATTTTTCTGAGGTCCTGAGGAAGTTGAGCTTGTGCCTTGTCGAAACGTCAAAATAAAATCTTCACTGTGCATTTACCTTTCAAGACCCGTGAGTGCCACTCTCTCTTTTGGATTATATGTACTACCAGTGGCTACCGCTCCATTAGGAGTGCAGGGGTGCTAATTTTGTTCCTGCTTCTCCTCCCGGTCAATCAGGAAGTGGGTCCTGAGACTTAGGACTCCTGGCCAATCGGGTCTCAGGACCCACTTCCTGTTCAGCAAGCTGGAGTGAGGAGCAGCAGGTGGAGGGGCAGAGGGGCAGCAACAGCCTCTTTAAGCTTCCAGGATCCCTACCCCGGATCCAGCACTACCTTGTCATTGGCGAGGGGGGCAGTAGTGCGAGTGAGGGGGAGTGAGGGGGTACAGGTTTATTTGCTTCCCCCCCACCCAAAAAATGGAGCACCAGGCGCCACTGTGTACTACAGTTTTTGCTGCAAACCCAGGCCCATTGTTTATTTTTGATGTATGTGTTTAATTTACAGGGATTAATTCACCACCTGTGAATGTTTGATGAATGTCACAGTCACTGCAGTATAAATACTGTATGCCTGATAGACAAATTCATTTCAGTTCATTTTTCACAGGTTGCTATAAAAGATTTTAGCCTAATTCCATGCAATACTCTAGAATGGATAAGGTCTCAGTAGTGAGATTGTATTAAAGAGGGTGATGGCAGGTTCAGAGAGCAAAGTAATGATTTTGTGTGGCCCTGGGTGTCCTGGACCACTTCTTCTAGACCAGCTAAGAATACCCGGAAACATTTGTCTTTTGCAACAATCCTTACTGAGTGTAATCATTTGACAATCTGCTTTGCTGTGTCATCTAAAGCTGCATTATTTCAGGAAACAGTTAATGTCCTTTGAAGTTCAAATATGATTTAAATACATTCTTGAGCTGTAGCAGATGGAAGAACTGGTTAAATTTTTTTAATTACAGAAAAAACGTAAACACTGCCAGGAAGTATCCTCATATAACAGTTTATTGAAAAGCTAGAAATGTATTATACTGACAATTAGGGCTCGTTCACCCCAGCAAGTCATGGTGATGACTGGGAGACAAAGTCCTGATGTCCCAATCTTGGTACATCGCAGTGCTGCCTTTTTTTCACAATTTTTTTCAATACAGTTCTATTCACTGCAGTGGTATTATGATGTGGTGTTTTATGTTGCAACCCATTGTGCCGAAAAAAAACGATATGCAGTTTTTTAGCGCACCCTGGCCTGTAGTGTGAACTGACAGCATAGGAAACCAAGAATGTTGCCTTGGCTATGTGTTGGGGCTGCACTGGAAATTTCTTTTAAATAGCCGTTTGTGCTTTGACTAAAAATAGACCTGAATTCTAAAAGTGAAGATTTGCTATTTTATAGAAAATGTATATAAAAGTATAGTAAGTACCCTGAAAATGCATCTTTTTTCTTGAATTCCTCCTGTAAAAAAAAAAGGCAGTGTACTTTGTAATATGTCTGTGCCTACAGTACACCCTTAATGTATATCTGCTGTGTGAGATCATGCGAGGCACTGCCATCTGTAAATGCTAGTCTCATGTGATCTGGAGTGAAATTTGGTAATGTCACCTCTGTGATGCTGACTGTTCTCCTTGCTGGAGTGGAACTTGAGGACAAGGGGTAAACTTCAAGTTCAGGTTGGATATGCATTGAAGGCAAACCAAAGTTGTTTACAGTTCACTGTCCCAGTGAATCAATGTGGCAATTAGACTGTCCTCTATTAACAGTAATGATAATGCACTGCAAGGACCTTTGAACTTTGGTCAGCTGCCTTACGCAAGATTATCTGTGGGTATAGGATTATGTATATGGGATTATAAGACTTTTTTCCCTTTTATTGGTTGAACTAGATCTAGATCTAGATCTAGACCCGCAACCCAACTCACGGAGCTCCCTGACGGTTCGCGCATTCTTTTTTATTTAATGCTGAAGCAAGGCTTTACTTTAACAAAAGAAAAGGGGTTTTGGTTTTAGGGGTAAGTTGGTTTATGGTATATTCATAGGGCCCTTTTAGGCTCAACCGCTTTTTTTATGCAAGGTTCCCCTTTAAAAGGGTAGGAGAGTTTGTTTCAGGGGTGGTATTTTTGAAGTTTTTGCTTCTTGATATTTGATTTGTATCAAATTCTTTATTTTTCATTTTGGCACACTCAAAGTGATAAGCAACAGTGGAAACAGTGGCAACATACTCAAAGTGATAGGCAACAGACAGCCGCACACCAGGAAAAACTTAAAGTCCTGTGCTTTTATTGACACAAAAGATCACATCAAAACAAAACAATCCACGGCAATAAGGGGGGCACAAAATTAACTGACGCGTTTCGCACCGAGATCAGTGCTTATTCATAGCTAGCACCTGGGGCTCCCTGATTGGGAAGACAAGCATTCTCTGTGAAGTGTCGTCCTGAAGCGGTGGTTTTTGTTTCATACTCAAAGTGAGCATTCACTTGTTCCTGCCCATGCTTTTTTAGAGCTGCCTTTTATTTGCACCGCCGATGTATCATTTGAATAAAATAAAAAAAAGTGAGTGAGTGTGCACCTAAATCAACTCATTCACCACATGCCTTTACTCCCACAGATAGAATAAGTTAGGCATAGACAAGTTAGGTCTAATACCCCTAATTAAAACTGTCCTGTTGATGACCAATTTTACACTGCTGTATTCTCTGCAGTATCTTAATTCTCATTCCATCTTTTTATTGACATTTTCAAGATGTGCATGAGATATGTAAATCACCTGTCACTCACAGCAAGGGGGCGTTTTTGACAAAGTTTTCAAGACTTTGTCAAGATTTCTCTAACTGAACAATAAAAGGGGACTGCTCAGAGTAAATCTGTTTGGCAAGACTGGGCTCAAATGAAAGGAAATCTTATTCTCTACACTATGACATCAAAAAAATTTTTTTACATCCACTTTAAGTATCCCCGCAAAAGAGGTATGATAACGTTTATGCCATTGTTCTTCAGGGGTATCATCCGAGACGTCCTTATCCCATTCCGCCATATACAAACGCTTAGTAGGTGTACCAAGTAGTAGCCTATACATGATAAAGATAACCCCCCTCCTGACCGCAGTCCAGAGAGCATCATTTCACATGGGGAATGAAGCTCAGGGTTTCAGACTAGCGGGGACATGGGAAGTGTAAAAAACAAGTTATTTGGATAAAATGGAGGGTTTCCAAAAAGGCATTTTCAATGTGCCTCGACAATGCCATAATGTAAAGGACCCCGGGAGTAAAATACTGACTAATTATATAAAATCCCTTGTTCAGCCACCAGTAGCATCTAAACCTGGTGTAAAAAGGAAATTGTTAAAAAGATGAGCCAACAGGCAAAAGGAAGAGGTTCCTATCATACCGTAACTTATCCCACAAAGTCAAAGAATGCATTGATGTTGTCACAAGTATAAGGTGCCTATGTTTAGCTGATTTCCATTTAAAAAAAATCTATCATAAAAGGAGGGATTGTCTGCCTATCCAGCATGACCCAATCAGGTTTCTCTCTTCTAGAAGAAATCACTGATAATTGTGCCAATTGGGCTGTGTGGTAATATAGTAAAGATTGGGTAACCCTAAACCACTGTGAGATCTGGAAAGAAAAAAAAAATATTTTTAGATAGCCTATGTGCCCCCCCCCCCCAAATGAGGAAAATTACTTTTGATTGGGATTTCAGTAAGTCTAAATGTTTGATCGCAATGGATAAGGACCAAAAAAAGTATAGGATTCTAAGCAACAAAGTAATCTTAACCATATTCACCCCATCAAGGAATGATCATAAATAGACCCTTTCTGGATATCCTCCTTCAATTTTTTAAATGGGCGTGGGGGGGGTAGTTAGATCTGTACAGATCACCTACAGTAGATGTAAGTCAAATGCACAGATAAGAGACAGAAGTATCTGCCCATAATTCTCTGAGTAAAACTCCAACCTGTGCTTCAAATCTGTTGTAAGTTTGGGTCTGATATTGCTACTGGACAATATTACAGTGCTGTACCCTCTGCGGTCTTCATTCTCCAATTACTGTAGATACAGTCAGACTTAAGTGGAAAAAGAATCCAATCTTGCTGCGAGGAGATTTAGGAATATGCCTTTTCCAGGTAAATGTTCTCTTTTGTAATTGCGTTTGTATGGCTTTGTTGCTTCCTAATACACAGTATCCATGGCTTTGCTGTTTCCTCCAGACTGAGAATATTTAAAAACACTATAGAACAAACAGCACACAAGCTTCAAGTGACGCCTTCATAAATCTTTATTCAAAATAGTAAAACTACAACATTCTCTATAGACTTACTATCTCACTTAAATAGCCTGAAGGAAGAAACCTGTTCAATCCTCATTGTACATACAGAATAAATCCATGAAGCTGCTGTCTCTACTATGTATTACCTCTGACCAGTTACAAGGGCAAACCTGCTTCATCAGAGCCACTACAGGGATTTCTTCTGTGTAGCGTGGGTTGAGCAGGTCTCTTCCTGGATGCTATTTCATGTGATATAGCAAGTCTATAATGAATATTAAAGGTTTTATGAAGGTGTCCAAAGATGCATGTGCCCTTTCTGTTTGTTCTGTGCACTGTGCACTTTTTCTCTGGCAACATTGGGCTTAAAGCATGACCTCAAAGAAAAAAAAAATTCTCCCACATGTGCCCCTGTGAAAATACTTTTCACAATTAATTTTTTTTACATACTGTCACCAGTGCAGTACAGCGTCATCATATAACCGGTGTGGCAGTGATCGAAGTGGGCTCCATTCACAGAACCAGATCGCATGCAGTAGTATTTAGGTGTTATCCCAAATAACTCATATGATCCTGAAAATGTTAATTCACTACTGCTTTATGTAGTATTTACCGTATAAAACAAAAACGCTTGGTAAATACCACATACAACAGAAATATAAGTAAATTCAACAACAAAAAATAAAAATGCATGAGGTAAATAAGTAGTGGTCCTGGCATGCGATATTTAAGGAATCGGCCGATACCGCTTCCTTAACAACCGATGAGTCATCAGCTGTCAGCATATAAAATGCCAACAGTAAAAACTAAGAAAAAAATGCCATACCCCCCCCCCCCCCCCCAGGCCCTTAGGGTCTGGTATGGATTTTGAGGGGGACCCCCATGCCAAAATAAAAAAAATAGTGTGGAGCACCCCCCCCCCCAAATCCATACCAGACCCTTTACTGAGCATGCAGCCTGGCAGGTCAGGAAAGGGAGGGGACAGGTGAGCACCCCCCCTGGACCATACCAGGCCACATGCCCTCAACATGGGGGGTGCTTTGGGGCAGAGGGGGGCTCTGTCACCATGTTGATGGGGACATAGGCCTCTTCCCCACAACCCTGGTCAGTGGTTCTGGGGGTCTGCGGATGGGGGAGCTCTTCGGAGTCTGGAAGGCCCCTTTGATAAGGGGACCCCTAGATCCTGCCCCCCCCCTTGTGAATGAGTATGGGGCAGTCAGGAATGGACTTTAGTTTAGTTAGTGCATTATGCTATGGGCATGCAGCACAAAGCCACCCTGCATTGATGTGCAGAATGTTTGTTTACTACCTTGCTGAATTAAAAAAAGCCTGGACTGGACATCTAAGGGATTGTATGATTTGAGATCTGAAAACATAATATCTATTGAGGTTTCACTGAGGGAAAGAGAGCACTTACTGCAGTGATACTGAGAGATCTACATGGGGTGAGGTGTTTTTTTTAGCAGCTCTCTTATTTAGGTTGTGTGGTGTTAAGGCATTTTCTTTTTTAAGTTCAATTAATTGACCCTTGTGAGAAGAGATCTGAAGTATCCTATTGGCATGTTTAAAGGCTAAGTTCGGCTTTGTGCCTGTACCTCTGTATGGGCTTTCAGTTACAGAGCTGTAGGTGGTATGAATGGACTGCAAGCGCGCTGATCAGCCTGCTTGTGTCTATTGAAAAACCTTCTGCCGGGACTCATAGTTCATTCATTCACAGATTGCTATGAATGAATGACATGGCTGGCATGGTAGAGTGACGCCAGTGGCAGTGGTGATATCTTCAAAATGTGACAGCAGCTTCAGAGAGAGGACCCCTTGCCCACTGTCATAGGGACGGGGGCCCTGATGGCAGGAGGAGGGTGAATAGGAGTATGTCACATGTTAAACCTTACATATGGGTGTATTCAGAGGTCGCTTCACACTTTTTCAAGTGCAAAGCATTCTTTGGTCAGATGACGTGGAAAGCTTACTATCCCACCTACCCTGCCTCATCCAACCACAGAATGCTTTGCATTTATTGAGAAAATGTAAAGCGTTCTCTGTATAGCACCTGTGCCAAGCAGGCAACCTCCTGTCTTGTAACTTCCTTTCTGCGAGTCGCTACATTTAAACTACATGGTCCCATGCTATGGTCTAACATGTAAAAACAGAATAGATTAACCAAAGTGTCCTCAGCACTGCCCACTGGACAGCACATGTTTCATGCTGATCCACTGTATAAACGCCACTGAAGTGCTTGATGGAAAGTGTAGTTTGAGTATGGAAGTGTATGTGATTTTTTTTAAATATGTCCTGGCAGTTCAAGCTCCTGGTCTCCAATTTGGTTTTTATCTGTAGGCATTGGAAAATGTCTGTTGTCAAATGAAAAATCTTGAAGTCCTGCCTAACAGTCACAGGATAGCTGGCTTTCAATATGCATTCATGGGACAGATTATAGGTGTAAGATCCTCATTGACCACTATGACCATTGTCACTCTAAACAGATTGAAATAATTGGATTATCCCTGTTTCAATAAGACAGGTTTCTTAACTCCAACTAGAAATCCAGACTGAAAGCATACTTCTTTCACACCATGTTCCCACACAGTATATGCCTTACTTTTTATTCTGTTGATTTTCACCAGTCTTAACATTTAATGATTTTAGAACCACTGAACTTTGTGGGAGTTGTATACATGTGCCAACATGTAGTTTAGTGCCCATTTGTCTGCCATATTCAGTCTCGTTGGACGCCAAGTGTGGGTCACATAGGAGGCCTACCCCGGGGTGGGTTCTTCTGGGCTATGCTAGGCACATTGAACAGGGTCAATTGCCTTGCACATGGAGTACCTTTACTTGTGCAGTTCACTGTGTACACTTGAGCAACAAACTGTCCTCCAGTTAACGCTCTCGTCCTTGTGTCAATGTACACCATACTGTCTCTGTTGCATTTAGGAATGACATGCTGAGCCTATGCCCCCTTCACCTGTCCAACATCCATAAGTGCTCTGCATTAACTCTTTCTCTTCCGCACCTGTGCACAGGCCGAGAACCTCTGCAGCGCTGATCTGCTCCTGTTGGTATAGGAGACGGACTGCTCATGGAAAGAGTGTCGACAGCAACTCCCTCACTGCAAGAGGCGGCCCCACTTGTCACAGGCACACGCTTCCCGACAGGCTGCTTGGTAAATCTCTATTACCCTTGGAAACCACTTGCTTTTTTCTGTACCACATTAACTCTTGCACTGTTGTCTTCATACCCCAATGTGCTTTACTGACCCACATTGTAGACTGTGTGGTGCACGTTACTTACATACACTCCTTGGGTAACTTTAGACAAGCAAGGACAAAGTTTCAAAAGCTTTACTAAAAACATGTAGCTTAACAGAACAAAGTGCACAATCTTTTCCTAACATCCCTAACTCAGACTTGTGGCTACCCCAGTGTACCTGCACAGACAAGAGTACATCTATGGTAGAGTCCATGGTGGCCATATACAGGGATGATATATTCAGGGTGGACTGCAGTCCCAACAATCCCTCTACCATGTGGATGTGACAGCAGACAGGCTTGCTGTCCGAGGTGGAACTGCTCCCCTTCTCTCTTCTCTGTAAGCTGCTAGAGATCACATGCTGTGGCTTGTCTGTGTCTTCTTTCCCATGCAGAAAACTGTGTCTGTCTGGGCAGAGCCCTTTCCCCTTTTATTATCAGCACAGGGAGAGAGGTAGATCTTAACAGAAAGTGCAGTAAACCAGGTTAACTGTTTCCCTCCTGGTTAGGACAGCGGCTATCTCACAAACCAGCATTTCAACCTTCTTACAAGTCTCTCTGTAGACATATAAGAACTCTGTGGTAAAAACCTTTCAAGATTTCTCTGTGTGATTTGCAGTCCCAAGAGCTTCTTTAAAGCTATAGTAGAATCTCTCAATATCTCTAATTGTTTGTGATAATAAACTGAGGATTTCCATTGCACAATGTTTCTTTCTCTCAGGAAGGATTATAATTCAGATGAAAAAATTGTGGTTCATTGTCGAGCACTAATTTTGGGTTACCTTTCATGCTAAGGACTATATAGAGAAATGTATTTACTAATGCTATATTTGAGACATATGCAATTGTTGGCCATTTACTGTAATAATCCATTAATGTCCTAGCAAATCAGCATTCCACGGACACCAATGTGAAGTAAATGGCACTGGCTGGGGTGGTGGAGTCTATATGATAGCAGATTTGCTATGACTCTTGACAATCAACACAAGATAACCTGGCAGTAAGTACTTGGGCACCAGCATAGTGCACATCATTTTTGCTTTTGTTTTTACAATTTTTGGTGACTGTCATGTGCAAGTTTTAAAAGTTTTTTTTTTTAAACACTCGAAGACCAGGCCTTTTTCTGACATTTGTTGCTTACAAGTTAAAAGGGCAGTGAGATCTCTGTGCCTGGTTGATCTAATAAAGGATCTAATAAAGGGGATAAAGATCATCCCCTTTATCTCTGTGAGATCTCTGTGCCTGGTTGATCTAATAAAGGGGATAAAGATCATCCCCTTTATTAGATCAACCAGAGATCTCACTGCCCTACCTACCCCCCCAAGAAACCATCATCAACACCAAGTTGAAATTCCTTTTGTGAGTGGAAGGATCCTGTATCATCTTCATTGGCTGAGAAATTTCTCATTGAGGTTTGATTGGTGGTCTTCGGTTCTGGGTCTTCTCGAGATTCTTTATGGTTAAGCTGAGGAAAGGAGTCATCCAGTTTGATCTATCCCATGAGCATATCCAGGTTGATCCATCTTAATAACACAGCCCGATATTGGTCACTATTTAGTTGATGTGTGGAGTTGAGGTGTGGATTCCCGCTGCTGATTTGTCATCGGGATATTATAATCCTACAGGCTCTTTATAGCTTGCCTTCTGGTAAGCACAATATCCGTGTGGTGGTGGATCACAGTGTTGGTGTCATTATTTCACACAAGTCACCTATCTCCTATTGGATTTCACGTTATTATTTTATACAAGTCACTTACTCACCATTGGATTTTTGTATATGGACTTCACGTTATTATTTTATACAAGTCACTTACTCACCATTGGATTTTTGTATATGGACTTCACTGAACTTTATTGCCTTAATATCATTTTTCTCATTTGTATGCTTTATTAATAGTTAATTACACAGCGCAGCTTTTTTCTATTATTTCTATTTGGGTTGTGTAAATCTCACATTTTTTAGCTGCTGCTAGGTTTTCATTATATTTGTTATCACCATTATTATTTTTGTTTGTTTAGATATTTGAGCGCGTGTTTGCTTTGTATTTTTTTCACACTGTATTTTAAACACAATTTTTTTTTAATTTAATGAAAAAAAATAAAAAGTAAAGTTAGCCCAATTTATTTTCTACAACGTGAACGATTATGTTTTGCTGGGTAAATAGATACCTAACATGTCATACTTTAAAATTGTACATGCTCGTGGAATGGCAACAAACTACGGCACTTCAAAAATCTCCATAGGCGCCGCTTTTAAAAATGTTAATGGGGACCTGCTTAGAGTTACAGAGGAGGTTTTGTGCTAGATATATTTCACTTGCTCTAACGATCGCGGTGATACCTCACATGTGTGGTTTGAACACTGTTTACATTTGCAGGCGCACCTTAAGTATGCGTTCACTTCTGCGCACAAGCATGGGGGAATAGTTTTTTTTTCTTTTATTGCTGTCTCAAGGAATGTAAACATCCCTTGTGACAGTAATAGGCAGTGACGGATACTCTTTATGAAGGGATCTGGGTTCTATAAGACCCCAAACCCTTCCTCTGCACTTGAAAGCATTCAAAACGCTAAGATCTGCATTTTTGAATACTGTTGATTTTTTAATCAGCCGCATCAGTAGTTATTACCAAAGAGCTGACCAATCTTGAAAGAATGCTCCGACATTCTGGCCCCCGCTATCACACATCTAGTAAATCAGTCGTTCAAAGAAGGATTGGTTCCGAATTCCCTCAAGCAAGGCATCATCAAACCATTACTAAAGAAACCCAACCTCGACCCCAAGGATCCGAACAATCGCAGACCGGTAACAAGCCTGAACACCATTTCCAAGATCATGGAGAAAGCAGTAGTACAACAGCTTCAACTTCATCTGGACACACACAAGCTCCTAGACCCACTACAATCGGGCTTCCGCCCAGGCCATGGCACAGAAACGGCACTTCTGAAAATATGGGATGACGCCCTAGAAGCAGCGGATGAGGGAGAATCGTGTCTTCTGGTATTGCTGGATCTCAGTGCGGCGTTCGACACAGTGGACCACAACATGCTTCTCAGCCGCCTCAAGGAAGTGGCAGGAGTTACAGATGGAGATCTGCCATGGTTCGCTTCCTTCTTAGGAAACCGGTCACAAACAGTGAAACTAGGAGCCTTCACTTCGGAAACTCGGGCAATCACTTATGGAGTCCCTCAAGGATCACCATTGTCACCAGTACTGTTCAACATTTACATCCGACCACTCTTCAAAATTATTAGCAAATTGGATCTGTGCTTCCACTCATACGCGGACGACACTCAACTGTACTTCCGGATCACCGGACAAAAAGACCAATACCAGGAACTAGGAAAATGTCTCACATTGATAGATGACTGGATGACCACTAGCTCCCTCAAACTAAATGGTTCAAAAACAGAATTACTGCTCCTCGACGCAAACTCAAGGAAAAAGACGAAGACCCCTTGGACACCACCAACCATCTTGGGACAGACCATCCTTCCAAGCAACAAAGCCAAAAGCCTCGGAGTAATCTTTGATTCAGAGATGACAATGGAGGCACAAATAGGATCCGTAATCAGCGGATCCCACCATCTCCTTCGCATGCTACGCAGACTCATCCCCTTCATCCCAGGAAAGGAAAAAGCGGTAGTAGTAGGAACGATCATCAATTCACGGCTCGACTACGCAAACTCACTCTACATAGGATTACCGGATTACCAGATTGCGCGCCTTCAAATTGTCCAAAACACAGCAGCAAGAATAGTCACCGGAAAGAAACCATGGGAATCCATCTCCCCATCCCTAAGGATGCTCCATTGGCTCAAGGTAAAAGATAGAATCACATTCAAGACCCTCTGCCTCACCCACAAATGTACACAAGGAAATGCGCCTCAATACCTTTGTGAGAAAATAGAAAAATACATACCGAATCGCAGACTTCGATCAACAAACCAAAATCGTCTTCTCATCCCCAAAGCCCGCTACAAATCGAAGGGAGAACGAAGATTCGCAGTACAGGGACCCCGGCTATGGAATGCTCTACCAAACAACATCCGCATGGAAGAAAACCATCAGGCCTTCAGGAAAAAACTCAAGACCCACCTCTTCTAATACATGGCATCCCAACATGAGCAGTCAAGCGCCTCGAGGCGATTCAGTTCGCAGTTGCAGCGCTATACAAATCATTCATTCATTCATTCATTCAAAGAGCTGGCCTGCAGCTGCAGTCATCACCTCGGTACAACCACATAAAGCCAAATGACATACAGGTACGTGATTTGGCGGCAAGTGATTAAGGTCTCTGATACTAGTAAGCAATGAGATTCATAGATGATATAGTCGGAAACTAAGGACAGATTATGCTAAACTGGTAGCAAGGTTACAATTTATTTTCTAAGTTTGGCCATTTTGGTTTGTGGAATGCAAGACACTTTTGTTTTAGTAATTTCTTAAGCTCTTGGAAAACAGTTTATTTTACAGAGAAGGGTAAGCATTTTTATTTAGTCAATTTCTGACACATTCATTTCACATCTGATTGCTTTTGAAGTTTGTGTTATTTGCACAACCTAGTGAGGTGTTACTAGGTGAGAAACTTTGCACACTGGTGGCATAGGGACAACTAGACTTGTTGTGATAAGACCACCACCCAGATCCACCTGCCTGTCAAATTAGGAGGAGCGGCTATGTCTGTACAGTTGTTGCGTGACCATAGGCTGCTTGCACCCAGCTGCATAAACAACAGCTCATTCTACCTATGTGGGCCCCAACGCCTGTGCAAATGAGGCCTTATTGTCAATAAAAAATCCCATGGTTCTCTGGGCTATAGCAACCCACTGATCGGGCGCCTAAAAAATTACACATGCTGGCTTTTCTCCCTCTACTTCTGTGGAAGTAAGAGAGAGAGTTGTGTAGTCCATCTTGGGGGCTAGCAGTGAAGGCTACCAAACAACATCCGCATGGAAGAAAACCATCAGGCCTTCAGGAAAAAACTCAAGACCCACCTCTTCTAATACATGGCATCCCAACAAGAGCAGACAAGCGCCTCGAGGCGATTCAGTTCGCAGTTGCAGCGCTATACAAATCATTCATTCATTCATTCATTCAAGGTAGCTATATTCACATATACAAGGGGGGGCATGGAGAACGAACCTAGCCACCCTAGAACAGAAATGTTAAGATGACTGGAATAAAGTATTAATTTTCTGAGATGAAACAAATGAAGGGGGAGATAGAAGGTGTGAAGAGTTATATAATATGCTGCTGTATTTCTGTTCCTAGGCAGTAAATAAGTAAAACACACTTTCTTGCACTAGGTACGTCCTCATGATTTGCAACAAGTATGTAATTCTCAAATAAAGGAATCATAGGAAAAGTAGGAAAAAAAACTCCCTCCAGGCCATGGCCGACATGTTTTGCTCCACCCCATTCCATGACTAAGCCTTGTAGGTGGGATGAAACATGTTGGGACGTAGTCTGGATGGAGTCTAGGCTGAGGCTGCTTCCACTCTTTACATGAGGGTTTGTGTGGTGTGCAGCTGGTGAGACTTCTTTTCTTTCATCATTGACTTCTATGGAAATGAGACAAGCTCTTTCCCTGCCTGTACTCTCTGCATATAAGGACCTACTGAAGCTTTAAGCAGAGCCCTTAATTTCTTTGTATGGACTAACTTATTTTGCTCACTTGTTTAGACAACCCATAATGCTCTGTAATTTATGCATATAGAAAAATGAAGATATAAAGTATCAGTATAAAAACATATCAACTTGATGAATGAAATCAATTTACCCAAAAATCATTATAATTTTAAATTTAATTAGCATTAAAAAAGTAATATTGCCTTATGGCTGCCTACAACATGAGAAGGTTAGAACTATGGGAGAAGAGAGCAAACAGATTCAAAGAGCCTGCATTGATAGGGCTTTTGTTTCCTTCAAGCCGGAATAAAGGGCAGCAGAACACCCCCTTTCCCCTTCTTGATAAATTGCAAGAGTTGTGTTCTGTAGTCCACAGAGAAAATTAGGAACAATATTAACTGATAAGTCAACAGACAGCAGAGCACAAATTATTAACTTACAATATTTCTGGCAGGATCAGGTATACTCTCAATTGTATCTACTAGGTCTACTAGACCTAAAAGATTTACATATCCTTTAAGTAAAAAAAAAAAATGTTTAGCTTTATTAAAAGTCTCTTTATTTAGAAGCCCTGCCGCCACACACACACATACTTTTCTGACCTAGCTAGTGTTTTTCACTAATGTTATTACCATTGTTTCTTATACAGTTGTGGTAAAAACACACATTAAAAAACACTATTGCAATCAAAACTTTATTTTTTTCATTTTAGATAAGGGATGGTTCTAACCCTGGCAGATATTTTTTCTCATCATCTTTGTCCCATTGGGGAGATTTCCATCCACTTCCTGTACCATAGCCAAACAGGAAGTGAGAGGGGATTACTTAGGGACCTCCAGGTCACCAGAATTAATGACCCCATTGGAAGATTCCCCTTCTATTACTTTTCTGGGGACAACACAAAATTTGGGATTTTCTTTTACTTTCACTTTCGATGATAATGGTAAAAAGGACAAATAGGGTGAATCTCCTTAACAGGGACACAGACAGCAATAAAAATGACAGGTGTTCTAATCCATCTCTACTGTATCCAAAACTAAAAAAGTTTTGCATTTAGGTATACTTTCAATTTAATTCACAGCTTCTGTTTTCAATGTAGTCTCCAAAAGGTAAAAGGCAGGTTTGATGAGTTAAAGAATTCTACATCATACTGTACCAAATCCTAACACTGGAAAGGTTGTGATAAATAGGAAAGCACAGGCAGTGAAAAAGACTTCACATAATGTAAACAGCACACTATAGGAGGTGTCAGCAAGCAAACAGAGAAGAACCATACAGCTGTATTTCTAGAAAGAGGAAACAGAAAAGCAGTAGTCCTACTGTATACAACAATGTCTTTGATACCATGACCACTGTATGCATTGTATGGTGTTCGGGTTCCAGTACACACATCTCATATGGCTTCTCATTTTACCAAATGGCAAAAGGATATTACTACACTTTCTGATGAATATTGGGATATAGATTTAAAACAGTGCCTGACGTTCCCTGTTGCTGTTAGTGATAGGCTTATTCAACTCAAAGTTTTACATGATGTTTATTATACTCCGCATAGGCTGTGTACCATTTACCCATTGGTGGAACCTACGTGTCCCATGTGCAGTGCAGACACAGGTACATTTATTAATCTATTTTGGTCCTAAGTTACAATATTTTTAGAGAAAGGTGGTTCAGATTGTTAATGCTGTGTGGCATCTTACCCTGATGGCTGATACTCTAATTTTTATTCTTGACATATTACTGATAATATTGAGAACCCCCCCCCCCCCCCCCCACACACACACACACACACACACACACACTATCTTAAACTGTTTATATACTGCCTTTTACACAAGGAGATTCTTTTAAAATTGACATCTCAATCATCTCTTTCTGAGCCTGGGTGGAAGACTGCAATTAATGAGGTGCTGCCCTTGTCTAATTACTTATGCCAGCTGCAAAATAAATTTTTAAAATTTAGAACAGTTGGGTTGATGCCCAAGGTTTGACTGTATAATGTGTTGATACGTGCTCTTTTATTATTACCAGTGTTTTATCCAGGAATGTTGCACCCTCATGAGTACCCCAAGTACTGTATATACTTATTACTTTATTGTACACATTCCTAAACACGTAATGATAAACATATCACCTTCCCCCTCACCCTAATAATGTGTCTTAAGTATCTTCCCCTCTTTATATTTGACTGCTGCTATAGATGCCCTTTTGTAACTATAGTCTACTGCCCATAGCACTCATAATGTACATGCCTTCCGAAAAGTGTGTGTCTTCTTTCTGTACCCAAGTTTACATAGTAACTGGAGGTAAATACTTGGTGTTTTATTGATTACTCCAGTGTATGCTGTAAAGTATGGTATACTACAGTCACTGTCTGTACCTGTTTCTCTAAAATTCAATAAATGTTTTTCTGGAAAATAAACATTGGTGGGTTGTTCTCAACCGTACCATCAACACACACATTCTCATTATATCATACAGAAAGTGAAAGAAAGACCCATAGGAATGGATTTAGCTGTGATTAAAGATCTTTTCTTGATTATTAAAATGAGCTGAGATCTTGTAATTGCCAGCAAAACCTCATACATTTATAATAGCTGAAATGCAAAGTTAATGATCATTCATTAAAGTATTATCTTATTATGATTTATTAGGAAGTATAGTCAGGGTTGCTATGGAAGCTATAAAAAGTATTCCATGACCTCAACAGCGAATTCTTAATTTAATATGTTATAAATGTAAAAGGGTGAAACGCAATAAAATAAAGATCTAATAAGAACAGCTTACAATTTAATGTAGTAACGTAAAAATATTTAATGGTTAGACTAATTCTTTGTATAATATCACATAATTCACATCCTGAAGAAAACAAAATAGAACTGTGGGTTGAAAAATCTAGCTGAAAATAAAAATCTGTTAAATGGTCTAACTCTAACTAATCTAATCAATTTGATTTGCAAAAAACAAAAACAAAATTGGTGTACCTTTTTTCTCCATTTGGGACACCTTTTTGGTCATATCTTTACCTCTCCAGTGAGGGAGCGGACATTATCAATACCCCAAAACCTAAGTAGAGAGGGATCCTTGTTGTGCACCAGCCTAAAATTGTTGGGCACACTGTGGTACTTGTACCCTTTCCTTATGTTGTCTATGTGTTCCCCCACCCTTTTAGCCATAGTACTGGTGGTTCTACCTACATATTGAAAATTACATGGACACATTAGCAAATATAGTACGTGACATATGTAGTGTCACAAGTAATGAGCTGTCTGATCTCATATTCATCCCCCGTCACCACTAAGGAAAAAAAATAAGTTTTCCTAGTTCTGTCCTGAGTGGTTCTACATGCCTTACATATTTTACATTTATAAAATTCTGTTCTATCCAAAAAGGTAGGCAGTCTTTTAGGAGGCCTAATTCATTTTTTTGCTATCATATTATGTAGCCCTGGGGCCCTCCTATATATAAACCTGGGTTTATTGGGAAGAATCTTTTTAAGTGTATGATCTTTTTGAAGAATAGGCCAGTGTGTTTTGAATATTTTTTTTCTACTTCTTTGTATTGAAGGTGAAAACCTGAGATGTTCGCAAGATTGTACTGATCCCCCTCAGATTCTTTAATTTTTGGTTTTAAAAGAGTGGGACAGTCAATTTGCCTAACTTGTTCTTTTGTGTATTCCAGTTGTTGTTTACTGTATCCTTTTCCAAAAATCTGCCTATAAGCATGTTAGTCTGGGCCATATCATCTTCCTCTTTTGCAAAATTTTGTTTGATTCTGAGAAACTGGCCCTTGGGAATTGCTCTCACCCAATTTGGATGGTGACAACTGCGGGTGGAGATGTACCCATTGCGATCAGTGTCTTTGAAATGAGTGCGGGTCACCAACCCAAATCCTTCTTTATATATCTCTAAATCCAAAAATTTAATGCAAGATGGATGGCATGTGCTGGTAAATTTTATACAATACTTGTTACAATTCATATGTTGTAGAAACACTTCTAGTTGTCTTGTGATCCCTCCCATATGATGAATACATTGATTAGGTATTATAGGTACATTTTTAGTTGGGGCCACTGATTTGTGAAGATGCTTTCTTTCTCCCATTTGTTTAAAAAAATATTAGCCACACTCAGTGAATATCCTGGCCCCATAGCTACCCCTTTAACTTGGTTATAGAAGTCGCCGGCATGCCAAAAGCAATTATTGGTCATTGCCATAGCCAAAGCTTCAACAAGAAATTTTATTTGGGAGGTCTTAAGATTGGAATATTTATGTAATGCCCATAGAGTTGCACTAAGGACATCTTGTTGGCCAATGTTAGTATAAATAGATTCCAAATCAGTTGTGACCAGTAGTGTGTTCTCTCCTATTTCCATCTCCCTAATCTTATTGATAAAGACAGTAGGGAGTTTAAGGTAAGCTTTGCCCATCTTTGCAAATGGTTGGCTATTTTAGAATGGTGTTGACAGAGTGTGCGGATTGGCATCCCTAGAGGAAAAATTTGCACTGTAGATTTGTCCTCTCCTCCGGTTTTGAGGAGTCCCACCAATAGCAATCATCCCATACATATATAAGCATGCTGGAAGTGGCATGACGTCACTTCCTGAAGACGCCATTCATGGCGAAACGTACGTCGGAGCAGAGGATCCGTCACTTCTGTGTCCTGATTTGTCACCCCCCACCAGGCTTTACTGCTACGGGTGGGACGCGGAATGCAGGCTACTGCCATAGGAACTAGCCAGATCTGCACATGCTGTTTTACCCAGTGCCAGGCTAAGCGATTTAACATGTGAGTGCAATCAACTACCCCTTATCATTGCTTTTAAATCCTATTAAAAATACTGCACTATGAAACTTTCTTTTTCGTCTCCTGTGGAGTAAATTTTTTATGCCCTAACTTCATCCAGAGGGTCCATTGGAGCGGAGTGGTGTTGGCAGTAGAAATCATTTTGATATTCCAAATGCGGAATTTGAACTACCCTAAAAAGTGGTCAAACACCTGTGGTAAATTGCCACCTTTCCATTGAGCAGCTTTGGTGGAAGAACTAGAAGCCCCATTTAAAAGCAGTTTGGTGTTGGGCACACTATCCCTGATGGACTTTTAGCTTGCTATATGTTTAACAGGACCCATCACTGTTTCTTTTTTGTTATTCCTCTTTTTCTTCTCTTTTTCTATGCTTTGCTTGGTCAGGGTGTACTCCGCGATGGCACAGGCCCCCAGGGATACTTTACATCAATGCACAGGGGGAATCCCATGTGGCTGCTGCCTTTGGGCTATGGGGATTCGTATGGACTTATCCGGATGCGTGGCGTGGCATTGTTTCCACCGATTCATGGTGGATCTTTTCCCGCCACGCGTCCGGATCGGGAGTCAGCCACAAGCGCCGATCCGGCCATTTAGTTGCAGCTTCCAACTCCGGGCACCCTGTCATGCCTTGTTTTGACTGAGCAATATGGCTGCTGTCAGCAGGGTATGTCAGGGCAGCCCTATCTGCACTCTGAACTGGAAGCAGTTCCGGTCACATGGTGTGGACCAGGCGCAGGCCGGCCCCCGTACTACGTCCGCGTGACGTCAGCACGGCGTGACGTCACACGCCGTGCATTTTGGCGCCACGGGGGGAGACTACTTAAACCCAGTCTGACGCTGGGTCAGACTGAGGTGGACGTGAGGCTCGGGACGCATCGGGAACTTCAAAATTGGTAAAGTGACAGACTTTATTTGTTCTAGCTTCTCCTAAGTTTGGACGTTTTGTCATTTAAATTCTCACTATATGAAACCATCGGATTTATTTCATAAAACCTCTACCTTATTTACAGGCATTGGATGATACACTTAGCCCCATGCATGGGGCAGTGTGTATGAGCCGACCAGCCATCAGTATGATACAACTTGATGGTATACATACTCCATTATAAGGTAGGGGATTATAATCACATTGGGGGTCTTTATAATACAATGGATATAGCTCTTATGTATTCTTATTGAAGTTTTCCCCTTCATTCCTTGTTATCTTTCCAGAATATTCTGGCCATTAGTGGACATTATCCAAAACCAAGATAGACCAGTTCCCCTTCTTTTTCCCCCCCGTCCTTGGGGGTTCAACCCGAGCCTCCTGCGTGTATAATGTTTCATAAGCTTCCGTAGAGGTAGGTATAGTCTGACAATAGATACTGGGTATGGTCATACTATTTTCCCATTGTGTTAAATAAGTACTCTTGTACTTCACAGGCCCCATAAACACTAAATTTGAAAACGTACAGGACCTTTTTCTCCCCCTATGACTCCCCAGCCATCATCTTTGGCTGCAACCGTTTGGCATAGCCCTGTGTAAATCCCTATCACGGGAGGCGCTGTTGTGGGCCCATCTGGACCAATACTTGGAAGTCTGGGCATGCACTGACTCCTATGACATTGGAGGTAGGGTACCATGCATGCGCATATTGACTTCACATAAGCGTTACCGCTACCGCACACTCATGCAGCACATATAATGTTAAATGAACAAAAACTATTCTGTATATACTAATTGATTTTTTGTCTTGTATACATACCATAGAATAAGAAAATATCTTCAAAACCTTCGTCCATACTGCAATGTACTTTATCCTTGTCTCCTGATGAAGCCTATCTAGGCGAAACATGTTGAGCGATTGGACAAGTATTATGACCTGTGTATTTTGAGTTTATGATCATAAAGGTGTTCTATTAGGAATTGTATGTAGTACCTTCGAACCCTGTGATTTGTATACTGCTGTACATGGAGTCTAATTTATATTCCTTTTTTCCCTTGTTTTATATGTTAATAAAATAAGTATTTTTTATTATATTTCTATAAAACTTTTTTTGTGTTTGTACCTTGGATAGTCCCGTATCTCCAATATTTTTTCCTTTTATACTAATTTGGGATGATAGTACAATATATATGAGCAACCTCAGGAGAACACCCCAGTCTAGCGAGTTTTGAAAATATCTCCTTTATGTTCATTAGTGTAGTTTTAGTGGTTATTTTATTCTTATTATATATTATATATATTTTATATCCTACACACCTTCACTTTTAAGATAAGAGATGTTGGAAAGTGTAATTTATATACTTATAAATAATTTGGTTTTATGTCTCATTATGTTTGATGCATAGCTAGCTCATATAGTGAGGATTCACTGTGATTGAGCTAATGTCCGCCTGGAGTAATGTGGCTATGGGGACACGGAGTGTGCGCCAGTGCGCCGAGATGCAGTATGGGGCGCACGTGCGTGCGCAACATTGACATTAAACGAGACGGATATGATCCGTTCTGACATCTGGGGAGCTTTGCACTAACGTGCGCGCACTTGGCTATTGGTGCGCATGCGTGTGCGCACATTAGCATATGCGTGTGCCAGTTTGGACTACACGCGAGGCGCTCGCATTCATGTGAGCGCGCGCGTGTGCGCACATTAGCATATGCGTGCACCAGACCGCACTACGCGCGCGCGATTGGCGCAATCATGTGACCACTACTGTGTCACTCTAAACGAATTGTTTGATGGGTTGTGCAGCCAACCCCATGAGGAAGTCTATACGACGAAACATGTCGGGCGTGGCTACAGGACAAACACTTGTACTGACGTGAGACACTGCTCTACTCAGAAGCTACACTGTCGCCAGGAGCGGAGACCTAGGAGTTGGTGAGAGACTACGGTTGCGTGCACACTTCTGGTCCGCCATGGCCACAGTACACCACTGTACCATTACATTTCGTTTGCCGTGTTTTTATTGAAGGCTTGATTTTATCTTGTGAAATGTGAGTTTTAGTATTGGAAGTGTTGGTGTGATTCATTAAATTGTTTAAACTTTATCACACTATGTGGAGCACTTATTTATTTTCTTTACATATGGAGTCACATTGATATGCAACACGCTAATCGAGTGGATGATCACTATTAACCCCTGTTGTGGGTGAAATACGCTGAAGCCAAAACATGAGAGTGGGAGGCATTGTGAGCTGGTGAGTTTGCTCTTCAGAGGGAGTGGTGTCACAAGCACGCGGTGTGGTGGTTGATTTAAAATCCTTTGAAGATCCCAATTGAAGATTTGTTTTTGAAGATATACTTTGATTCACTTCATTTAAATTATTATTTAAGACTATTTTTGCATCACCTGTCACTGGGTGTCTTATATATACACTTGTCATTAAGTAATTTATTTTACATCACGTTTGTATTATTGTACTTTGAAATTTGTATGAGATTTTTTTACACTAGTGCTACTAGTTTTTCCTATTTATATTTTTTATTTTTAGGTTGAATTGCAGACTTTACATTATTATATTTATTAAGTAGCAGCTGCTTTCACAAATGTATTTATTTATTTATTCTTTCACTAGTATATCTAATATTTAATTCTCATATTTCACTAAGCGCAGTGGGGGTAGAAAATAGAGAAGGCGGGACTTATATTTATTTTTTACCAACAGTATATATGTTCAACATATTATGTGTTTCTTGCAGTGATATATGTTCATTTTATGTTCATCATATATACTGTATATTTACTTGTATATTTAGCGCCAGTCAAGGCAGTGACTGCTCCACTTTTTCTGAATGGCTTGGTTAGAGGTCTCAGTGAGAACCAGGAAGTCTGAAAATAAATAACTACCTCTTTCTTCAGATAAGCATTGGTGCTCTGGAACACCTTTGTTATGTACTATTGTGTATATATGTATTGTGGCAGGGCAAGCCCGAGCCACTGTCTAATATGGTGGTTTATGCCAGATTTTGTAAGAAGCAAGCATACTAATGGCATAGGTAGAGCTTAGGGCCCCGCCCTCCCAAGAGGGTCAGTGTGTGAAGGGAGCCGTGGGAGGTACCATACTGTCCAGCTCAGGACAGACCAAGGCCCTAGCCTGAGAGAGTTCATGAGGGACAGAGCAGCTAGGGAGCTGCGAAGGAAGACGCAGAGCTGAGGTACAGCATCTGTGTGTGAACACTGGTACGTGTTTGATGGTCAGGAGGACCAAAAGATACTAATGGTCAGGAGGACCAAGAGGTGCTATTTAGAGCAGTAAAGCTGTCACAAGAGAGCCAGGAGGCTAAATGTTATGTTTGTTGCATTGAACCCCTGCATGGGAAGACAAACCTGTATGTACTTTTGACGTTTATTTAAATAAAAGTGTGCTGTAAAACCCTGAAAATTATATTTGGCGTGGAATAAAAAACACACTGTTTAGGCACTACCACTGAGCTACAAAACCCCAACTTGCCATAGTATATATTCACATTAATATATATATATATATATATATATATATATATATATATATATATATATATATATATATATATATATATATATATAATATATATATATATATATATATAATTTTTTTCCCTATAATCCCTCAGCATTCATTCCTGCAAGTCAGCAAAAAAGAAGCCAAATAAACTCACTTATAAAATTCAAATCAAAGTTAAGGTCTTGATTGCACACATTTGGAAATATAAAATGAAAAAAATAATTAAGAATTAGTAAAGAAAGTCATTGTTTCCAAAAAAAAAAAACATATTGATAAAAAACCCACCCCAAGTTTCTGAATAGGTGTCATAACAATTTTGAAAAGCAATTCCAGCCAATGAATTAACCAATCTACCACAGCAAGAAATTCAGAGATCACTTCCCAGGGTCACTGGGGGTGTATTTCCTAAAGTTTGTTTTAAGTAACTCTCTCTGCCTCTGGACGAATCACATCCAAATTTAAATCTGATTGGTGGCTGTGAGAAACTTCTTAGTTTAGGTTTTCCGATTGTGAAAGACAGCCAGGAGCCTGCATTGCTAACAAAAGGGCAGTGGGGTAAGTAGGAGGCAGTATTTATATCTTTAGGTTTAGTTTGCTAGTTTAATTTTGTTGGCATGCATCTGTAAAGGAGTTGTAAAGGCGAAGGTTTTTTTATCTTAATTCATTCTATGCATTAAGATAAAAAAACCTTTTGTGTGTAGCAGCCACCCCAGCACCCCTCTTATTACTTACCTGAGCCCCACCTCTCTCCAGCGATGTCCACGAATGTCTAAGCCATCCAGGACTCTCCTCCTGATTGGCTGAGACACAGCAATGGTGCCGGGTCAGGGCTCCATGTCGGAATGGACACACAGAGCTGTGACCCCATAGGAAGCTGCTGACTGTGTGGGCACTTGATAGGAGCGAGGGGCCAGGAGCACCGGCAAGGGACCCGAGAAGAGGAGGATCTGGGCTGCTCTGTGAAAAACCAACTGCACAGAGGAGGTAAGTATATCATGTTTATTTATTTATTTTTTAAAACAAGACTTTACAATTACTTTAAAGCTGAACTTCAGGCAAATGGCTAAAAGCACATGAAATGCATATACTGTATGACAGCTGTTTTACCTGTCAAAATTATTATTATTATTATTTTAGGAGAGATAATAGAAAGGTTTGGGTTTCTGTGCATATTACATGTAGGTAATATATGTTTCAGATAATGTTATTTAGGATTTTATTTTGAATTCTTCTCTATCATTGGGCTACTTTACTAGAGAATATGTTTAATTTTTACTGGATTTGTCTCTAAAGCAGTGGTCAAGCTCAAGAACGTGATATAGAAAGGTTTTGCTACAGAGGGTCTTTCATCAAAGCAGTAGAAGTAATTTACAGTATTTGAAAAGAGCATATTTATTCATCTGCTATAAAAAACAAAAAAGTGTCTGTCAAGGTCACTAAATCCAACTCATCATCAAGTGTATCTTTCTGCCAAATAAGCTTTTAGGTTGTTGGTAGTTCTCCAGCAGAGAATGCTGCTAATAAATAAAGACACGACTTTGCACACAATTAAAGTAATTGGCTGTGTTCGTGTGTTCAGTTTGTGCAAACGTGTAATGTATTTTTTACCAGAAGTTAAGGAAGCGCCTTGATGATCTGAAATCAATGTCAGAGTATTTTGTTTCCATCCAATGTAGGCCAGTGTCCTTGTGATGGCAGTTGTCTTTGTGTGCTTTCTGTCAAATGTCAATAACCTGGCCTTCCAACATGAGCGCCTCTCTGTAATTGCAGTTTTATGTGTTCTTGTAAAAGCCTTTCCAGGAAGAACAATGAAATATTCATTTATATTCCTAATACATAGCATGTCAAGGCCATTTTAGAGAATAGAAAATGTATAGAATCGTAGAGGTTGCCCTACTGTTTTTAAGTTGATCGTTGCAGTTATGTTGTTTACATATATTAGAATTTTTCATTGTGCATTCAGCAAATAATTTATATTCATTCTAAATTCTTGACTGTCCTAGTACAGATTGCTTTTCCATTCACACTAAACTCATCCATAGAAAGATAACAGCAGACTGTTCATCATTCATATTCAAGCTGTAGATTCAGAAGAAAAAGTTAAATAGATGCTATGCCTGTGCTATGCATAATGCAATATCACAGCCAAGGAAAATTGTGGGCTTAACTCAAATGCCAGAGTTTATTATATATTCTAGTACCATAGTTTAAAGCTTTACTTTTGGTGCTAAAGTAATTGGAACAATCTGAGGTTTATTTGAAGCCCTTTAATTTTTTTTTCTATAAGAAAAGTATGGGTTTGCTACCTTACAAGCCTGTTCACTTTCCCTTAAAAAGGTTGACGATTTTTCCAGAAGATAATGCCTTTGCAAGATAAGTTTATAATACAATGACTGTTTGGAGTAATTATCTTTGTCAGACAGAAATTTGAAAATGCATTTGATCCTGTATTGTACAAAGGATCGGCAGTTTTCAGATCTGAGATCTTGGTGCAGATATTGGTGCAGGAGGGTGAGTTTTAAGTGCTGATTTTTTGCATTCGACAAAAATGCTGATATTTAAGGGTTTAGTTTAATATTGGGGAGTAGGGTAGGGGTTAGGATTAGGGCTTTAAAGTGTACAGGCTAAACAATTTCATTTAGTTTGGGATAGAGTGGGGAAAGTGTAAAACCCCTGTTGGGTTTTTACTGCTGTCTGGAGGTCTGTTAGAGAAATTTCCCTTACTGTCAGGTTGGCAATGCTTTCAGGGGAATCCAGAAAGAGGAACCGCCGCTCCAGGTGAGTGAATCAGTGCGATCCATATATACTGGGTGCAAGCCACGGTAACCAAGGTCAATGAGAAAAGAAGAAAAAGGCTGCACACCACCAGAAATAATCCAACGTAGTTTATTGTTCCAACAAAAAGTCAATGACAGCCACCAAGACTAGGACACAGGACCAGGAGAGATGACGCGTGCCACACTGTCAATAGTGCTTCTTTAAACCTGCAATGCTTTCACTCTTACTATACGCTTGAAATTGTTACTGGGATAGTAATGGGGACACCTGTTTATTTGTCTAAGAAGAACGTTTGTCCAAATGGGCATATAAAAAAAAAAATACAAACCTGGCAGGGTTCCCTGCACTATAGAAGAAAAAAAAACATTGTGACTAAAATTCTATTTTTAGGCGTTCCTTAACCTACCTAATGCTAGGTTAAGGTCAGGTGTCACCAATGTTATAGAGACTGCGACTTTACCCAGTCAAGGCAAAGTGAATTTAAATTATAAGTTCAGTTTTAACAATTAAGTGTGTGCCTTAAAGAGATTGTGTGTACAGTGGGTTGGAAGGCTAACAATTTTGAACTATAATGCATTTTCTGCATTAAGATAAAAAAACCTTCCATAAATTGGCACCCCCACTCCCAAATACTTACCCGAACTTGATCTCGATCCAACGCTGTGCATGAGAGCAGCAGCACTGCTCTTGCTTTCCTGAAAGGACCAAGAAGCAGCAGTGGGAGCCATTGATTTCTACTGCTGTCAATCAAATCCAGTGAGGAGGGTGCAGGGGTGGGATGCAGGGGCGGGGTGTCTTTAGACACACACAGCCTGGCTAAGATATGAGCCTGCAACGTCTGCCCCCAGGCTGTGGTCAGTGAGAGTAGAAAAACAGCAGAATCAGTGGTTATTGGGAGACTACAAAATTACCTAGAACCTGTGATCAATAGGAGGAGGATAATGCCCACTCATTGGTGTCAGTGGGAAAAACAATGCCACATCGATGGTGTCAGTAGCAGAAATTATGCCCTATTGTTGATATCACTGAGAAGAAGTATGAAGAAGTATGGTCTATCAATGGTGTCAATGGAAGGAATTGTACCCCATTGAAGTGAGCAAGGGGAATAGTGCCCCATTGTTGGTGTCAGTGGGAGGAATTGTACCCTATTAATGGTGTCAGTGAAAGAAATTGTACCCCATCATTGGTATCTGTGGGAGAAGCAGTGCCCACTGTTGGTGACAGTGGAAAGAATAGTGCCACATAATTGGTGTAAGTTGGAGTACTAGGGCTCCATTGTTGGTATTGAAAGGCCAGTTAAAAGCAAAAAAGGGGACACAGCTTGGGAACCACTGCTTTAAACTGATATCTACATTTTTTCTTAACTCATTCATTAGAAATGTTGAAAATATTTTATTTAGAACAGAATTTTACTTTAAAGTTTCAAATTTTGTTACTTGCGGAAATTCATCAAACAGTCAGTACAGGTGTACCTTCCTGGTAAATGTGTTTCAAAGTACAGTGACTGATTTTCCTGCGGTGAATATTACATTCACTGCTTTATAAATACATCCTGGTTTCTTAAATCTCAATTCCAAACAAAGCTGATATGTTAGGTGGTGGGCCCCAATGAGTTGAATCATCTAGCGGATATATCCATACAGTAGTTTTGGTGTCATCCTCCTCCCTCTGGGAGACCAATAGGAGATGTCTCTGTCTAGCAGCAGCAATTGTTAATTCATCATTACAGAGAATCTATAATAGGAGTGTGGCACCATCATTTTAGCTTTGTAATTGCTGCAGTACTTGTGTTCAGTTGGGAATTGTTCCTTTTTCTAAATGTAGCAATGTCATCACAATAGGCATTACAGAGGGCAATGACAAATTCACTTGAGTGAACCAATAATAGACAAGAAAGCTATTTGAGTCTGTCCTGATCGATGCTTCTAACTTCTATATTAACTCCTCTTGTGGCCTTTATATGAAGAAGTTGTTTGGGATTTATGTTGAGAGCACCTGAATGCTATTTCTAATTAAAGCTACCGATGAATGACATAATTGGGCACAACTGTGTTTCTTTTTTTGCAGCCTACAGCAGGCTTCCTCCACGTGTGATCTATGTGATTTCTTTAACTGAAGAGTCGCATGCCAACAATAGGAACAATGCCAGTTATTTAGTAGCTGAACAGTTTCATTGTGAACATTACCATAGGGGGTGTTTTCACAGCTCACCTATGTGTTGTATATGTTTTTCAAGGAAGATGGTGAATCAAAAAAATATAATCTGTAATCTGCATTACTGTATATAGCCAAAGTGTCTGGTATTTTCTTAAATAGACAAATTATTTAAAATTAATTTGCTGTTCTCTAATGAGTACTTTGTAGGCACAGACACATTTATTTATTTTTTGCTGCATGTAGAATCTGTAATTTGCTTTATGACATGGTGGTAAGAGCATAGACTTGCTCTTATGTCACTCTTTTAGGAAAAAAAAATCCAGCTTGAATAAAGAAATCCTGCCAGTCTAGATAATTTCCTTTCATACAGAAGCTCTATAGTACATGTATCCTATAGACATACAGCCTGATTCACTAAAAGGTGAAATGAGTTTGCACATCTTTTTTTTTTTAATTGAACCTGATTTTTACTAAACTTTTATCACTTTGTTAACATCATAGTTGGTTATGGCACAGGCAAAATATATGTGCAAAATTAGCACGCACCATATGCTTTTTGATTCATCAGTTTGTTTCTGGAGTTAAATTTGGTGTGTAAGTGCAAAACTGAGACAGCTCAGTGTCTCCTCTTCCTCTTCTAGTTTGAGAGGTGTAATGGTTGCATTGTTGGTATGTTTCTACCTGTATTCAACACAAATTCACTATTGCATTAATTTAGTGTAGCAACCACTAATGTGCTACTAGTGTAAGTGCAGGCAAATTTATATTTTGGCTCATGGTAAAATGAGTCTTTGAATCTGGGTCAAAAGTTTACTGCAGTTCAGGGCTGGATGGTTCTGCAAGGTTGGAGAACTTTCTGGAAACTGGAGGGCAGAGTCCAGGAGTGTTGGTCTGCATACTTAGGGAGGTTTGGTCAATCCCAAGGCAGTGGGCCTGGCATGGTGGCTAAGCCAGCCCTTAATAATGGATGAGTCATGCTGGCAAGAGGTTCGGGTGGAAAATGGAGGTGAGGGGTGACTGTCAGTGGCTCTTGATGAGAGCTCTTCCCGGGGAGGGGGGGGCTCTGTCTCGGGCTGGGGCACGGGCTGACCTAAGAGGATTCTGGCAGCATCACGATTTGGAAAGAAATCTAACCTAAGAGGCCACAAGAGCAAGGAGGACAGTGTGGGTACATCAGCACTTTTATATCAGAAGCTGTCAGTGTTCAGGAAGAAAGACAGTCCTGGAACATGTACATAGGGAGCAAGTTGTCCCTGGTTTTGTTGTTATCAAGTTGGGGATCCCATATATCCTATTCCCCATCCAAGTTATTAACTCTAATAAAACATTTTAAAAAAACAAGCTCAAAGATTGCTCCTTGTGTCTGGAGGAAGTGTGGAGCATACTTGTTTTCTGGCTGTGCAGGAGTTGGGAACCCAATCACCAGTGGTTCCCCTGGGGATGAGCTCTACAATAGCATTACAATTTTCCTTAATATGTATGGTTTACTTTTTACCGGGGGGCAGGGGGTCTTTAAAATTTGATGTAGTCCAAGCTAAACAAGGTGGCCTTTGCAGCATGTACATAAGCCATGTTTGTAAGCAAAATGTTAAACTTTTATTTTAAATGTTAAAAGTTCTGTTAGTATTTTTTGAAATCTGTTTTCTGACTTTTATTCTATTCTCTATTTTACATATTTTTGTTAAGGAAGGTATAGTATATCTGCTTATTTTGGTTGCTGTCTTGGCTATCTGCATCAAAGTCTAGCAATCAAGCTACAGGAACACTTGCCTCCCTGTTATTGAGGTATAAACCACTCCCCTGCCCCCAGATCAAAACAAACAGGCCTAGCTCACAGCATAGGCCTGCTTAAATTTACCTGCACTGGCAGCTTAAACAAAAATCTATACTAGCACCTACCTACCTAAGGTAGAGGGTGCAACATATATTAGTAAGGAAATTCACGTATATGAGTGCAAGTAAAAAACAGCAATAATGCACACAAGTGATTTTTTTTTTCAATGCATTCAAACTTTTGTACATTGTAGTAAGTGAATCAGGCAAGCATTCCATTATGTTTAGAGTTCCTAAATAGCAACAAGCACAGTTTAAACATTTCCTCAAGGGTAGAATGGATGAGGGGCCAAAATATATTCCCTTCTTTAGGTAAGGCTGTGCTTAACAACTCGAAATTTCAAGTGTGACTTATTCAGTATCGGGAAAAAATCTAGTCCTGACACTACAGCTTGTCATCCAAGGACTGACAGGTATCTTTACACTCATTGTTCTGGGTGAGATATCTTCCTGTCTATGACCAACCTAATACTCATATGAGCTCCAACATAATAGAGAATCTTCCAGAAGGATCATACAGGGAGTATTGGTAACTTGCAGTTTACTATACAGGTGCAAAAGCGCAGAACAGGTTTATGATGGCAAAAACATGCATAAACTGTAGGATAATATAAAACAGGTTATGAAAGCTGCACAAACATGAATGCTTAGCAGCAGGGCTTAACAAATTTGCTTTGAATCTAGGAGGCAGCTGAAAAAGAAAGGAGGCAGTTTTTTTAGTGTAGTGTGGGTTGCAAATGCCTGGGGCAAAGCAAGTATCTTGCACCCCCTAACCCTAAGGCCCCTTTCACACTGGGGCGTTTTTCATGCGGTGCAGCGCTAAAAATAGCGCCTGTTCACCGCATGAAAAAATCCTGCCCCTTTAACTCCAGTGTGAAAGCCGGCGGGCTTTCACACTGGAGCGGTGCGCTAGCAGGATGAAAAAAAAAGTCCTGCTAGCAGCATCTTTGGAGCGGGATAGGAGCGGTGTGTTCACCGCTCCTATACCGCTCCTTCCCATTGAAAAGAATGGGAGACCGCGGTAAAACCGCGGCAATACCGCCGCAAAGCGCCGCTACGGCGGCGCTCTGCGGGGGGTGTTTAACCCTTTTTCGGCCGCTCGCGGGGGGGGGTAAAACCGCACCGCGAGCGGCCGAAAACCGCGGTAAAAACGACGGTAAAGCAGCGCTAAATATAGCGCTGCTTTACCGTCACCGCGGCTCACCGCCCCAGTGTGAAAGGGGCCTAACTTACTTACAGCAGAGCGGCTAGCCAATAACCGTTACATCAGGGTTATAGGCTGGCTGGAAAGAATGACACTAAAAACCTGTTATAGGGGAAAACTCCTCATTATTATACTGAATGCATCGTTGTGACTGTGGCATGTAAATCACCCTCATCTGCTGTCTATTGCAGCTTAAGTATGGCCATTGGTGAGTGGCAAAAACATGGCTCTACTGCACATTTTTACCACCCAACTGCACATCTAAATGAAACCTTAATGACACTTTAAATAAAATACAAAAAAGAATGAAAGACATATCCCAGTGCTGCTGATCTTCTGCTGCCTCTTTGCAGTCACTTCCTGCCTACATGTATGTGTGTGTGTGTGTGTGTGTGTGTGTGTGTGTGTGTGTGTGTGTCCCATGGTGACTCCATTCATTCCTCTGGTGGGTTTCTGGTCACCATGAAAAACTGGAGACCAGCTGTACATAAAGAGAGGTAATTGTTAATGGTACACAGGACTTTATCAGTGGATTTAGAAGGACTCTTCTGAGTCATATCCACCTGCCTTGTCCAGCAGACATAACAAACATAGAGCTAGAAAAACTCAGACCTCAGACACAGAAACACACAGCCTAGGCAGCTCCCCCATTCCATCCTCCACTGGAACACCTCCACTGGGTCCTGCTCCCACTGAGAGTACTGCTAGTCTGTCAGGTCCGTCAGGTGGTGGCTACATGGGAGGGGCACACAGGCTGCTGGGTCACCCCCCCACCTCACCCTCCGCTGAGGCCCCTTTCGCCTCCCACACAGTGTAGGTGGGCTCTGGAGGGGAGGAAGGCCAAATTGATGGAAATTCAGCTCGGGCACAGCGGGCAGCAGAAGAGCCAATACAGCTTCCCCAGAGAGAAGCCATTCATCCTCAGACCCTGCTCAGGTATTGGGGAGGAGGAGGGGACAGTGGCCGCCTGAGGAGAGAAAGCCTCCACCCCCCCCCCCACATCCCCGACTATGTCACTCAATGCTACACATCGGACTCCCACCTGACCTTCTGGGTGGGGAAACCACGGGGGGAGAGAGAAAGATCAGCTGCCCGGTGCCCGGATCTGCATGTCCGGGGTGTTGGGAGTGCGGTGAGTGGGCTGGTGGCAGCCCAGGTGCCTGGATGCAGTTTCTGGTTGCCATGGTGACCTGGCGCCTGGGATTTCTTGAGCCCTGCTTAACAGTGATGTCTCTGTGGCACAGTTAGGGTACAATGTGGTTGCATAACACAATCTCTATAGGATTCTATAACAACAGAGTGTCTCGCTGAGAATAACTACTTTAGTAAAACACTACTGGACACAAACAGCTACTTGTGGCTATACTCATAAACAGCATCCCTCTCAGTCAAGTCCAGGGTAACTCTGGTAACACAGGAAAACAGCTGAAGGGATCCAAGGCAGAGGGCCACTTCACTGGAACTGGAATACTCTGGAACAAATTGGAGAGAGACTATCCACAGTAGCTGGGTTTTCCAGAGAAGCCATGTGCCATTCATTTCCTGCCTGACCCCCTCATGCCAGGTTTGACAGTGGAGGGCCTCTCTCTTGGCTGCAGATAACTCTATCTCATCATGTGTGGCGTCTCTGAGGTGCTGAGGAAGTTATCTTCCCGGGGCGTATCCAAGAACCTGGGAAATTAAGTTAAATAATTGTGCCTGTATCTTAGTAAATGGGCACTCTGCTACATAAAGGCAAAAATTCAGTACAAAAAGAACAAACTTTCCCTAATGTATGCCAAAATATATATGCCTCATCTATCACTGTCTTTGTGCTCTAATAAATGCTTGCACTTATACTGTCCACTTAACAGAATGATGAGTGATGATTCATCTTGGATTACTTAAGTACAATCTGCCAAAAAGTAGTTTTAAAAGCAATAGTTTTCTTTGATTTGTTACCAATATGTAACAGAATTGGCATTTAGATTGTATGTGGGTAACTCCCATGTTATATGAAAGTGTGTAGTTACAATCAGCTCAAATCTTGCATGACTATGTAAAAGCGCCCTCGTTTTCTTTGACAGCTAAAAGGTCCCTATCTCCTCTGACATGTCAAAGTACATTTTATTTTGTTGCTCCTATGTTTCATTAAATAAACTAAACTGAAAATATCTTGTAATATATGTAGGTCCCTTCCTATCCATCAAGCATTATAAAGGTATGAATGTTAGCAGGGAAATGGTGCGGTGATGAGCAAGGCCCAATTCACTAAACTGACACTGACCGGGGCCGTGATCATTAATTGCATTGACGATAGTAATTTTCAGCAATGAGAGCCAAAAAGGTCTGGCAATAAGTATTACATGGTTAAAAATCACCATCATGACACAAAACACGTGCATTATAGTTTAGTGAATTGAGCTTACAATGTCTCCTTTCCAGTTCCCCCCAACAGTTCTTTGTATTTAAATGTAAAGGGATGAAAGGACATTAAAAAAAATAAAAGATGCTTTAAAAAATGATATTGAATTTCACTGATTATGAGGGGTACCAATTACTCTCCCATTCTGGAATATGAATTACTGAACACAGATTTTATACTTGTGTCACAGATGCATTTGATTACCAGTGTCAATAATTATTTATTATTGTTCTGCCTAACTGCCTTTAAATTAATATGCCAATAATGGGAAGAGGTCAAGTTTGGTATAATTGGTTCCGAGTCCAGGTCAGGACACTGTGTATGTTCTCCCTGTGCTTGCTTGCTTGGATTTCCTCCCACACACCAAAGACATGTTGGTTGGTTAATTGTTTCCTGTCTAAAATTGAAGATAAATAGTCCGCGCTTAGGATAGAAGTAGAGGTATGCAGCCTCCCCTGAATGGACTCCCTAGGGAACCAGTGATAAAGTAAAAGTAATGAAGGGATGGTGGCGCTCCCTAGTAAGAAAATGTGTACGTGACCACACTACCTAACACACTTAATAAGCTAAAAGTAATAATAAATAAATTGACAACAAAAAGGTGTGTAAATATAGAAACCAATGGTGAAGTGATCCATAGATTAGCACTCCATAATAATCCAGCCTGGGAACACTCAAGACTAAGTGTAATACCAGAGGGAAAGCTGATGGGGCTAATCACTTAAGTTGATGCAGGAAACTATGTGTGGTAAATTGGAATAGGGTGTATCCACCTACTACCATCTCACACCATCCTAAATACAATCAATACATGTGATACATATAAGTGAATTATCTATACGTGATAACAGCAATAACCATAAATTAAAATAATTGAAAAAAATACATAACATGAGCCACATAAGGGGATGTGTGAACCCCGTGGTAAAAGATATACATATGTATGTGTATATATACACGTGAAAAGTCCTCCCCGGGTTGGGTGCTCCAAAAGGTATACAAAAAAAAAAAAAAAAGGGAAAATATATATACAAATGTTCAGTGATCAGTGACTTTAGTGACTTCGCTGTTGTAGATAAGGTGACTTCGTGCTGCCCATATGGTCCCACACTCACCGGAAACTACCACCCCTGCAGGGGTAAAAGGTATAAATGGAGATCCGTCAGTGGTCCCTCTCCCAGAAATGGATCGATATCCCACTCCTTCGTATCCACGGGGGCGATCACAGGATCTAGTTACCAGCGTCAGCACTCCATTCTCCAGGAAATTCAGAAAAAATGTCCCTCCATGGCAAAAATTAAAAAGAAAGATAGGGGACTCATAGCGCAAATTGTAAAAACAAATTATACTTTATTAAAATAAAGCAAAAAAAAAAAAAAAAAATATGTAAAACAAAAATAAGGTTAAAAAAGTATAACAGAGTCCCGGCGGGCTAGTATAGGGCTTTAAAGCCTGGATGCCCTCTATTAAAGATAGTGCACAGTGGCCGCTTGCGTCCCAGCAGCGTTCCAGGCCTCCTGCGCTAACCGGAAGTGAGGTAAGTACGCTTTACGTACGTTTCGTCATGTGACTTTGTCAAAGTCACATGACGAAACGTACGTAAAGCGTACTTACCTCACTTCCGGTTAGCGCAGGAGGCCTGGAACGCTGCTGGGACGCAAGCGGCCACTGTGCACTATCTTTAATAGAGGGCATCCAGGCTTTAAAGCCCTATACTAGCCCGCCGGGACTCTGTTATACTTTTTTAACCTTATTTTTGTTTTACATATTTTTTTTATTTTTTTTTTTTTTTTTTTTTTTGCTTTATTTTAATAAAGTATAATTTGTTTTTACATTTTGCGCTATGAGTCCCCTATCTTTCTTTTTAATTTTTGCCATGGAGGGACATTTTTTCTGAATTTCCTGGAGAATGGAGTGCTGACGCTGGTAACTAGATCCTGTGATCGCCCCCGTGGATACGAAGGAGTGGGATATCGATCCATTTCTGGGAGAGGGACCACTGACGGATCTCCATTTATACCTTTTACCCCTGCAGGGGTGGTAGTTTCCGGTGAGTGTGGGACCATATGGGCAGCACGAAGTCACCTTATCTACAACAGCGAAGTCACTAAAGTCACTGATCACTGAACATTTGTATATATATTTTCCCTTTTTTTTTTTTGTATACCTTTTGGAGCACCCAACCCGGGGAGGACTTTTCACGTGTATATATACACATACATATGTATATCTTTTACCACGGGGTTCACACATCCCCTTATGTGGCTCATGTTATGTATTTTTTTCAATTATTTTAATTTATGGTTATTGCTGTTATCACGTATAGATAATTCACTTATATGTATCACATGTATTGATTGTATTTAGGATGGTGTGAGATGGTAGTAGGTGGATACACCCTATTCCAATTTACCACACATAGTTTCCTGCATCAACTTAAGTGATTAGCCCCATCAGCTTTCCCTCTGGTATTACACTTAGTCTTGAGTGTTCCCAGGCTGGATTATTATGGAGTGCTAATCTATGGATCACTTCACCATTGGTTTCTATATTTACACACCTTTTTGTTGTCAATTTATTTATTATTACTTTTAGCTTATTAAGTGTGTTAGGTAGTGTGGTCACGTACACATTTTCTTACTAGGGAGCGCCACCATCCCTTCATTACTTTTACTTTTTCCTGTCTAAAATTGGCCAGATATCCTGCTGAGTGCACCCGATATGGCTGCCTCACCATCTGCCCTAATAGCAGAAAAAGCACTGGGAGTCTCTTAGGGAGAAAAGTGTTATATAAATTAATATTTAATTGAAATCTCTACCAATTGTAGTTGTAATCATTTTTTTCCATTCATGTTCTTTATAGAATTGTAATTGTGTAATTGTTGAAAACTATAGGACAAAACTGTATTTTTAACATAGAAAGATAGCAATCAAGGACACATTTCCCTTACTGGAGCTCATAGGTTCACACTTTGCACCCAAAGCAACATACCCCCAATAGAATTACTGCTTATACACACAATATTTTACTGCCCAAATTTGCCTTAAAACATTGTGATCAAGTGTGAATAAGCTTCTAAAAGATGAGTGTATTTCTACTGATTAAAAAAAACAAATGTATAGTTATACAGGAAAGCACTTCCTTTTTTGTCTTTGTAGACTATAATAGTAGTCAATGCCATGCCTGTCGTGCCTAAGGGTAGCTCTAGCCCTGCTACCCAATTTTTTTTTTGGTTTCAAACAAACAAGATTTAGAAGACTTTGGAACTGTCAGGTTTTCAAAGCTCTCTGTATCCATGTTCAAATGAGTTTCTTGTACTATCTAGTCTGGTAACCAGTGCCACTTACAACGGAATATGTTGTTCAGAAAACACAGACAGAAATAAATCAATTATTAATACAGTGGGGAGAGGTGAAATCCTCTGTCAGTGATTTATTGCCGTTTGAGTTACAATGGAAGATTTTTGGACAGGATGTAAGGGGGAAATTTTTTAAATCGGAACACAGACAGTAACAAAAAATCTGAGAAGTTCTAAGGCATCGGTGATCAAGTGATGTGATAAAGATGACCTCAAGTGCATTCCCTGATATCGCCAAAGGGCCAAACATAAAGTTCAGCATATGTAATGCTACAGAAAATGGCCAGGGACTAGACATATTAGGGTGAATGGTCAGAGACTATGGGGACTACAGGTGGTGGTCAAAGACTTCATAAATGGTACAGGATTGGTTGGAGACTTGGAACATATGGTAGCAGATTGTCAGAGACTGGGGATATGTTACAGGAGATAGCTAGAGATCACTGCCATTACAGTCCCTATACAAATCAGCATTTCCTACAGCCTGTTAAAATATTGCTGACAATACAGTTGATATTCCTGTCAGTGAGACTCATTGTAAAAATTTAGAGAAACAAATTTACAAAAACAGAAAAAAGAATGGACACCACAAAAAAAAGTAAGGATGTGTGAAAGACATAAATCCTTTAGACAGTAGAAACCAATGTAATATTTTCCCTCACTGTGCCGGAGAAAGAACCTGGATAAGAAAAACACTATGTGGTTGATTTACTGAAGGCAAACAGACTGCACTCTGCAAAGTGCAATTGCGCTCTGCAAGAGCAGTTGCTCAAGAGCTTAGTAAATGATCAGAAGCTCTGCTGACTTCAATCATCCAATCATGTTAAATCGAAACTGCTGTTTTTTCTTTTTTTTTTCCTTGCATGTGATCGGGTATTCTTTGCAAAGTGAAGCTTTACCTCATTTACTAAGCTCTGGAGCAACTGCACTTGCAGAGGGCAACTGCACAGTCTATTTGCCTTTAGTAAACCAATCATTATGTCTGCTGAGCCAAAGGAACACATAGTAAATACCAAAGGGCTGCATGAGGACCTTAAGCCACTGGTTGGGCACCAGGGTTCCAAGACAATCTCCCAAGTTACTTTTTCTGTTGCTGTTTAACGACTAGGGCTCTGAACGTGATAGCAACTAAAGTGGCCAGTTAAAGCCACTGGCTATATAGAATTTCAGTAACATAAACTTCTTTACAGAGGCACCTGTAGAAGCTTGATAGAATAGTTAGGATTACCCATGGTGTGCATTTAAATATTCACAATAACACACTTAGCTGTAATCTTTTACTTGCCAAAGACTTCCATGATCTATTTGCAGGTGATAGAGTTTGGCTTTATAAACTTACTAATTGGCATTATGCTTTCAGCAGATATCAGAGTTTGGTGTTATCCTTTTCAATAATATCCATAGCCAAACAATGTAATAAAGATTGCAGAGAATATGTTTTGACTAATAGCATTTTAGTCCAAACCAAGAACAAATTAGAAGATACTTTTATCTTAATATCCTGGTTCTTTATTAAACTGTATTTATAAGATTATTAGGAGTGTTAGCAAACCAGTTAGGAGATTAGGCTCATGGCGATTAATTGGACCTAATGTCTTGTTATGCATATTTAAAGAACATTAAAAAACCATTAACAGTGATACAGAAGCCAGAGAATAATGATTAAGGGGAAACAGGAGGTAGACTTTATACACTTGATGTCAAATCAGAATCAGCTTTAAATTTGTCCTGATTTAAATGCACTGTTAAAGTCACCGTTAAAGTCTATGGGACACAAACGTGATAAATCAAAAGTGCTAGTTTTAATGGTTTATATGCAAGTTATTGCCGTAAAAAATGTTTGGGGACCCGGGTCCTGCTCCAGGGGACATGTATCAATGCAAAATAAAGTTTTAAAAACTGCAGTTTTTTCGGGAGCAGTGATTTTAATAATGCTTAAAGTGAAACAATAAAAATGCAATATTCCTTTAAATATCGTGCCTGGGGGGTGTCCTTAGTATGCTTGTAAAGTAGCGCATCTTTCCCATGTTTATAACAATATCACAGCAAAATGACAATTCTAAAGGAAAAAAATGTCATTTGAAACTGCTTGCGGATGTAATCTATTGTCAGATCCCGGCAATATAGATAAAAATACCAAAAAAAAATAATAAAAAGCCATACCAGGCCCTTCAGGTCTATGTTTAACAATGAATGGAGTCGGTGTGATCTGCAGTCTAGAAGGTTCTTCCCTTGTTTGTGAATAAGTAGCATACAGTATCTCACAAAAGTGAGTACACCCCTCATATTTTTGTAAATATTTTATTATATCTTTTCGTGTAACAACACTGAAGAATTTACACTTTGCTACAATGTAAAGTAGTGAGTGTGAAGCTCAAAATAACTTGGGCCAAATTGTGAATATTTTGTGTGGCCACCATTTTTTTTCCAGCACTGCCTTAACCCTCTTGGGCATGGAGTTTACCAGAGCTTCACAGGTTGCCACTGGAGTCCTCTTCCTCTCCTCCATGACGACATCACGTAGCTGGTGGATGTTAGAGACTTTCCGCTCCTCCATCTTCCACCTTCCGTTTGAGGATGCCCCACAGGATGGATATCCCACAGATGCTCAATAGGGTTTAGGTCTGGAGACATGCTTGGCCAGTCCATCACGTTTACCGTCAGCTTCTTTAGCAAGGCAGTGATCTTCTTGGAGGTCGTTATCATGTTGGAATACTGCCCTGCGTCCAAGTCTCCAAAGGGGGGGGATCATGCTCTGCTTCAGTATGTCACAGTACATGTTGGCATTCGTGGTTCCCTCAATGAACTGTAGCTCCCCAGTGTCGGCAGCACTCATGCAGCCCCAGACCATGACACTCCCACCACCATGCTTGACTGTAGGAAAGACACACTTGTCTTTGTACTCCTCACCTGGTTGCCGCCACGTATGCTTGACACCATCTGAACCAAATTGTTTATCTTGGTCTCATCAGACCAGAGGACATGGTTTCAATAATCCATGTTCTTAATCTGCTTGTCTTCAGCAAACTGTTTGCGGGCTTTCTTGTGCATCATCTTTAGAAGAGGCTTCCATCTGGAAAGACAGCCATGCAGACCAATTTGATGCAGTGTGCGGCGTATGGCCTGAGCACTGACAGGCTGACCCCCACACCTTCAACCTCTGCAGCAATGCTGGCAGAACTCATACGTCTCTTTCCCAAAGACAACCTCTAGATATGACGCTGAGCATGTGCACGCAACTCCTTCGGTCAACCATGATGGAACCTGTTCCATCATAAACCACTGTATGGTCTTGGCCATCATGCTGCAGCTCAGTTTCAGGGTCTTGGCAATCTTCTTATAGCCTAGGCCAGTGATTGCGAACCTATGGCACCTGTGCCACTACTGGCACGCAGAGCCCTCCCTGTGGGTACGCCAGCTATACTGGGAAGTCACTACTGTCTGCGCTCTCTAATCCTCCCTGCCGCACGGCAAAGCTGCGGGAGTGAGAAGCGCAGCTCCATTGTGGCAAAGGGAGAAGCGAGCGCGAGCTGTCAGTGTATTTCCCCCTGCTCGCTCACCTTCTTCTGTCAAGCAGCACTGGACAGGGACAGAACGGTGCTTGCAGAGATCGCATTTGCGGCAGCCAGGGACCAATGAGGAGCCAGGACAGGTGCACTATGGGACATGTAGTCCCGGAAGGCTATGGGTCGATTTTAATGTCCAGCCCAGCATCCCCACCCGGAGAGAGAGAGGGGAGTCATTGCTGCAAGTGAGAGAGACTGGAGTAGCACGCTGTGAGCCAGGGGATAGAGGCTGCGAGCATACTGCCCCTGGAGAGCCAGTTGATGGTGTCACAACGAGCAACCGAGAGTGAGAAGACATCTTTTCAGAGGAAGCGCTGTTGCTGTGTCTCTGGGATTGGTGAGAGGCCCCTGCGGCTATTATCTGTGGCTGTTACTTATTGCGGTGTTGGCACTTTGAAAAAACTAAGTTGGCTTTGTGTTGCAGTTTGGGCACTCGGGCTCAAAAAGGTTCACCATCACTGGCCTAGGCCATCTTTATGTAGACCAAAAACATTTTTTTCAGATCCTCAGAGAGTTCCTTGCCATGAGGTGCCATGTTGAACGTCCAGTGACAAGTATGAGAGAGTAAGAGCGAGAACACCAAATTTAACACACCTGTTCACCATTTACACCTATGACCTTGTAACCTTGTACATGACACCTGGGAGGAAAAATGTTTAATTGGGCCCAATTTGGACATTTTCACTTAGGGGTGTACTCACTTTTGTTGCCAGCGGTTTAGACATTAATGACTGTGTGTTAAGTTATTTTGAGGGGACAGCAAATTTACACTGTTATACAAGCTGTACAATCACTACTTTACAAAGTGTAATTTCTTCAGTGTTTTCACATGAAAAGATATTTACAAAAATGTGAGGGGTGTACTCACTTTTACCTGGCACATAGACTGTGGCAATGCACCCTGAAGGTAGTATTTTAGAAATAAGTCTATGTGAATAGGGCCAGTTCTTCACCACAACAATTTTACCATTCCAAGGGAAGGCCATCCAAAAGATGTCTGCATCTATTACGACCCTTTTCAATCCTGGGAGAGTTAAAATGGGGAGTTGTGCCAGTTTGGAGGGACAGATTGTTTGGTGGAATGGGGGAATAGAGGGTTTGATAATAGTCATAAAAAGCCTGAAGAATTTCTTTGGGATTCATGGTTACTTCTCCATCAGCATGTTGGATGCACGGAATGTCAGCTCAGAGGTCAGAAATTTACCATTTTTATCACTCTCCTGAAAAAAGGCCTCTCTAAGTTCACTAAAGGAGCAATGTGCTAAGGCTGTACAATGTAGGAGGAGCTCCTTATGAGTTAAATGTTGTATGATGGAATTTTTATTATAGTACTGTTCTGTTACAACTTTAGGGGACTCACTTCTAGTCCACACCTCTATGGATCAGTGGGTAGCCTTTTGAAGCCATGGAAAATATTCAGAATATGGGGGAATGGAGAGAACCCAACACTCCCTCAAGTTTCCTTTTTGCCCAGTATTTACCCTACAATCTAAGAGGGGGTTGATGCAATGTCACCCAACCTCAGATTGCCAACTCTAAAGTCCTTGTCGAGGGGCAAAGTACAAGGGATTAGTCCAACAACAGAAATGGGGAAGTGTTCTGAACTTCAGAACTGATCTACAGGAAAGAACTGTGGGTGTGTCCTGGGTAAACACAGCAAGAAGGGGATGGATTTTAAGGGGAACCCTAGCCAAAAAAAATGGCGTGGGGTCCCCCTCAAAATCCATACCAGACCCTTATCCAAGCACGCAACCTGGCAGGCCGCAGGAAAAGAGGGGGGATGAGAGCGGCCCCCCCTCCCGCCTGAACCGTACCAGGCCACATGCCCTCAACATTGGGAGGATGCTTTGGGGGTCTAAGACCCCCAAAGCACCTTGTCCCCATGTTGATGAGGACAAGGGCCTCTTCCCCACAACCCTGGCCATTGGTTGTGGGGGTCTGCGGGCGGGGGGCTTATCGGAATCTGAAAGCCCCCTTTAACAAGGGTACCCCCAGATCCTGCCCCCCCCTGTGTGAAATGGTAAGGGGGTACAAAAGTACCTCTACCATTTCACCAAAAAAGTGTCAAAAATTGTAAAAATGACAGGAGACGGTCTTTGACAATTCCTTTATTAAAATCTTCTTTCTTCTTTCTTCATCCTTCGGTTTCTTCATCTTCTCCTTCCGTCATCTTCTTCCATCTTCTTCCATTTCCTTCTTCCTCCGATCCGCTTCTTCTTGCGCTGGCCTTCTCGTCCTTCTCGTCCGGCATCTTCTTCCATGGCGTCGGCGTCGGTGTCGGTGTCTCTTCTTGGGCCACTCCTCGCAATGGGAGGCTCCCGCTGTGTGAGGCTTTGCTGCGTCTGACAGGTCTTTTATAATGGAGGGCACCTAGTGACCCCGCCCCCTCTGACGCACGGGGACGTCATGGGGAATTCCTTATGGCTTTCCCCATGACGTCAGGGGGGGGCGGGGTCACCAGGTGCCCTCCGTTATAAAAGACCTGTCAGACGGAGAAAAGCCTCACACAGCGGGAGCCTCCCATTGCGAGGAGCGGCCCGACAGAAGAACAGATGCTGACGCCATGGAAGAAGATGCCGGACGAGAAGGACGAGAAGACCAGCGCAAGAAGAAGCGGATCGGAGGAAGAAGAAAATGGAAGAAGAAGATGGAAGAAGATGACGGAAGGAGAAGATGAAGAAACCGAAGGATGAAGAAAGAAGAAAGAAGATTTTAATAAAGGAATTGTCAAAGACCGTCTCCTGTCATTTTTACAATTTTTGACACTTTTTTGGTGAAATGGTAGGGGTACTTTTGTACCCCCTTACCATTTTACACAGGGGGGGGGGGGCGGGATCTGGGGGTCCCCTTGTTAAAGGGGGCTTCCAGATTCCGATAAGCCCCCCGCCCGCAGACCCCCACAACCAATGGCCAGGGTTGTGGGGAAGAGGCCCTTGTCCTCATCAACATGGGGACAAGGTGCTTTGGGGGTCTTAAGACCCCCAAAGCATCCTCCCAATGTTGAGGGCATGTGGCCTGGTACGGTTCAGGCGGGAGGGGGGGGCGCTCTCGTCCCCCCCTCTTTTCCTGCGGCCTGCCAGGTTGCGTGCTCGGATAAGGGTCTGGTATGGATTTTGAGGGGGACCCCACGACATTTTTTTTGGCTAGGGTTCCCCTTAAAATCCATCCCAGACCTCAAGGGTCTGTTATGGATTTTGAGGGGGACCCTACGCCATTTTTTTTTTTTTTTTGGCTGGGGTTCCCCTTAATATCCATCCCAGACCTGAAGGGCCTGGTTATTGAATTTGGGGGGACCCCCACGCTTTTTATTTTTTTCATTTTTTTTATTTTTTATCAATGACTTTTTTTTTATGAATTACTTTCAATGAATGACTGTTCTCTGTATTACGGGAGCTGACAATACACATTAGCCGCGAGTGATTTTAAATAGCTTTCTTTTCTGCAAAAATTACACTTTTTGCAGGGACAGTTCTAAGCACAGCAAACATGCGCCCCTTTACATGCATACTATAGACACCCCCCAGGTACGAAATTTAAAGGAATATTACACTTTTATTGTTTCAATTTAAGCATTATTAAAATCACTGCTCCTGAAAAAACGTCCGTTTTAAAAAAGAAATTTTGCATTGATACATGTCCCCTGGGGCAGGACACGGGACCCCAAACACTTTTTATGACATTAACATGCATATTAGCCTTTAAAATTAGCACTTTTGATTTCGAACGTTCGCATCCATTATAACTAATAGGGTTCTAAAGCTCGCACGGACTTTAGGTCCGTTCGCGGGTTCTGGTGCAAGCCGAACGGGGGGGCGTTCGGCTCATCCCTAGCCATAGGATGTGGCAGGGACATAGAAGGATGAGGGACACTGGGACAGCAGTTAGCTAGGAATGATACCCTCTGAATTCTCTGTATGGAAGAAAGCACCTGTTTGGACTGAAGAGGTCAGGGTCAGCTATCTCCACCAAAGCATGAGAAATGACAGTGAAGAGGCCTAGCACTGTGGTAGGTAAGAAATGAAGAGTTCTTACCACTGTCCATCAAGCCATTTACTGGCCTTGATTGGTGAATCAAAAAACTTGGAGTTTTCGTAAATCACTTGCAGTTTGCTAGGATACAGCATACTGTATTGGATATAAAAAAGAAAACTGCGCCAGGTGAAAGGCAGCTAATACTAAGATCCAGTATAAGGATACAATAACTACCTAATGTGCATAGCTGGTGTAATGGAGTGCACAATGGATGTATTTGAGATTAATAGGTTTTGACACTGTAATCACATAATAATCATAGCTGTCCAAATAACACCAAGGAGAACACAATATAAGCTAAATGACTGAATAAATATCATTCACAATATGTATGTTTGGCAAAGAGGTATTGGCACTGTAGCCACAAAATAGTCCAAAGTGGAGGTGACACAGACAGAAAGTCTACAGAATAGATACGGTTGATAAAAGAAATCCTTATTCCAATACGATGCGATCATATAAACATTGTATTTCATTCCACACCGCTGTGCTCCACGTCAAAAAAAGGTGCCACCACCGGTATATATACTCCTTACCAGATAATTAGTAAAGACTGACACTCAGAATGAGCCCATGCAGGAATCCTGACGCCAAGTAGAGAAGCGACACCTAAAAGGATTGTTATCCGGGGACCTGCCACTCACAGCCCAAGAACTCCCGACGAGACCCAGCGTGGTGGATCTAATACTGATTGCAGCACTCGGCGGTGCATCCAAACGATACCATAGAAAAAGAAAGGCAGACCATCGTGTGATACTGACTAAATAAATGAGGCTTTTTATTTAAAAAGTTTTACATTTAAAATATAAAGAGTATGCATAAAAGAACTTCTTGATTGATATAATAACAGACGCCGGCCGGCATCGATACGGACCCTTCCTCCGTCCTGAAAGTAAACGCGGTGACGTCACTGCATGCCTTCCCAGACGCGTTTCGTCATAACAAGATGTTTTCAATGGGGATAAGGCCGTGCAGTGAGTCACCAACATTTTAAAGCACCAAGCCTCATTGTGGGAAGCAAGGAAATGGAAAAAACTCCATCTTGGATGAGGGAAAACTTGCCCACATGTGTTTTACTTCCCAAAACGGGACACATAAATGGCACTCTATCGTTTTCATTCCAATGGTGAAAATAACAAAGGTTGCCACATCAGCTATTGCTAGCAAAAGGGGCCAGAGACATATAATAAAGAGAACGAATATTGAGAGAAAGACTGCTAAACTATCCAAATTGGACGATGAGATTAAACTCATTAAAAATAAACTAAATCCCGCCAAAGATGGCGATGAATACAAAGAAAAATCTGGGAACCTCCTCAAAGTGCTCGAGAAAGAAGACAGGGATCAGAGGTTGAAAAAGAAGAAGAAATTTAATAGGGATCTTGCTGATTACCAAAATAATATTGTCTTCAATTGGCAAAAGAAAATTTTGGATGACTTAGCAAAGATTGCTCCCTTAGAAATGGATACCTCTGCGCCACCATCACAAATGTCCAGAGTGGGTCTACACCAGACACAACCCACTGTCCCCAAACGAGTCCAGCCCAAAATCAAAACAGGGGGTAACCAAAGTTCACAATCACCTAGGAATCATAACCCTAGAGGAGGTTCTTCTCATGTCAATCAAGCTTATCCACCCAGGGCCCCTAGATCCAATTATGGCTTTGTGGATTCTAAGACATACCCCTCAGGCCCCCCTTACAAACAGAGAGGTTTGACACCTGGGGTTAGAGGTTGGAGTCCTGGGAACCCAAGAGGGAGAGGCAACCCGTACGACCAGAGGGGAGGAGGGGCATATATTGATCGCTCTGAGGGCTGGAAGCCCAATGCTTATGACTATTGGGACTCACAGCCACCTCCCTGGTACCAAACAGGATGGGATTATCATATTCCCCTACAAAACTCTTTTTACCCTCTTAGTGAGCGGGACATTCCAGGGGATGACCCCCTCTTTGATAACTCCTACCCCTCTGAACAAGGAGTGGCATCAAACTTTAGTGCCCCAAATAGGGCCTCTTTCAGACCCCCAGGTCCTCAGGCTCCGCAGACACCCAACCCGCAAGGTAGCTGGGGTTTTCACAAACCCGCACAAGGACAAAAAAGGCTGGGAGAAAGAGGAGAGGAACCAGAGGGGGGAGGCAGACTAGAGCAATTCAAAAGACCACGGATGTAGTGGGACAAGGGATTTTTAACCAAAGTTCCAAAACATTGTCCCTTTTGGAAAAATGCTTATTGGATAAAGGCCTTAAATTTGCGCCTCCAAAACGTCTGGATAAGTTCCAGACGTTTATGGACATTCATATATTTATAAGGAAACTCAACATTAAAAGATACATGTCCGGAATCCCTCCAACTAGTCAGGATGTAGTTAGTGAGTTCACACATTCCGGATTAAGGAATGCTTCCCTCTTCAACCCCCCAGGCACATTAGCACCCTTTCTCCGAGTGTGTAGGGACGTGCTCCTTAGGGACCGTAGATGCCATGGAAGTGAAGAGGGCTAAGCAAAATAAAACTTTGAAGGAAGGTTTGGAATCACTTTGCCAGAATAAAGATCTGGTGGTGAGACCTGCTGACAAAGGGGGTGGGATTGTTGTCCTCGATAAATGTGATTATATGGCCAAAATGTCCAGAATAATTGGGGACACCAATACCTACACCCCCCTAGCTGGGGGCCCAAGTCCAAATAAACTAGGGAACTCGAAGCCTTGGTTGCTGAGGGCTTCTATGAAGGGATCTTAACCACTAAAGAGAGGTTGTTCCTTATCCCTAGAGCTCCCCGGACACCGACGATCTATTATCTCCCGAAACTGCATAAGGACCCCATCTGCCCCCCGGGACGTCCCATTGTGAGTGGGATTGATTCCATCACGTCCCGGGTGGGCAGATATATTGATTTTTATTTGCAGCCACTGGTACGTTCTATGCCTCCTTATGTGAAGGATTCTAGGCACATTATTAATCTTTTGTCCAACAAAGTACCCACCAGTGGAATGTGGATGGCAACCATTGACATAATGTCACGTACCTGGTGGTTGAGCCCACGAATGCTGGGAGCGGCGTCTCGTATACCTCCGGCTCGGGAACCCCTGGTAGAGTAGACAGGGGATCGGAAGCACAGAGGGGCACAAGTGCCTGGCAGGTTACAGATGTAGGGCTGGTCCGGATGTCTGGAATGCTGTAGGATGACCAGCAGGAAACTAGGGCAGGAACCCTATGTTGGCAAGCTGACAGATGGGAACTGCGGATAGCCGGAAGAGACTGGAGTCCGGAACGGAAGCAGGTCACAGACAGGCCGGGTCAAACACTGGCGGGCAGATGCGGTACAAAGTCAGCAGGCAAGGCGTTAGTCGTGAAGCAGGCCGGGTCGTTAACAGGCGGGCAGCAGAGAACCAGAGGAGCAGGCAGAAGAGATGTCAGGACAAGCCGGGATCGAAGACAGGCAGCAGGCACGGAAGGTCGGGAACAAGCCGGGTACTGGAATCAGGTATCAGAAGTCAGGTAGTACAAGGATAGCGGGGGTCACGGGAACGCTGTAGACCGGACAGCAAGATGGCATGGACAGGATCTCCCTTAAATAGCGCTCCTGGCGCCAAAACGGGCTCAAACAGCGTGCGTGCGTGCTCCCGCACGTGCGTGCACGTTCCCGCGCGTCCGTGCGCGCTCCCGTGCGCCCGCGCGCGCGCTGAGCCGCTCTTCTGCTGGAAATACTATAACCAATTCTCCTACTGGCAGACAAGGATCCTGGACGCCTTTCTTGACACATAACATCATTGTACACCATAATTCCGCACGTTTTAGGCTTTGAGGCTGTACAATCTTACCTAGAAAGGGACTCTGGCCTTCCTTACAAACAGGTTAAGTTTCTGATGTCACTTTTGAAGTTTGCTGCAGCATCCAACTACTTTTGGTTTGACGGCAATTTCTACAGACAGGATAATGGAGTTGCCATGGGGGCTAAGTATGCCCCCAGCTTGGCAAATTTGTTCATGGCCAAGTGGGAGGAGGATGTCATCTATTCCCAAAATATACCTCAGGTTGCCCTTTGGGCCAGGTATATTGATGACATCCTCCTCCTATGGGATGGCCAATACTGCGATTTGGAGAACTTTATGAATGCCCTCAATCTCAATCAAAGAGGGATTATTCTTAACTTTGAGGCAAGTTAGTTGGATGTCCACTACCTAGATTTGAATATTAGCATTAGGAATAGTGTTTTTGTTACTTCCACTTTCTTTAAAGAGACCGACAGAAATTCCTTTATTCCAGTTGGGAGTTGTCATCACAACTCCTGGTTAAAGGCAATCCCAAAGAGCCAATTCTTAAGGCTTCGGAGGAACTGTTCTGACTCCCGGCAGTTCCTCACACAAGCCGAAACCTTGGTTGGTCGGTTTGTTGAAAAAGGCTACTCAGAGGGCGACCTCAGAGAAACTCTGGAAACAGTGAGTGCCATGAACAGAGGAGATTTGTTGATCGAGAAGGGCCCTAGGGACACATTGGGAGCCGTCCCAGGGGTACCATTCATCACAACCTACTCTGTACAACACAATAATATAAAGCAATTAATTAAAAAACACTGGCACATCATTACTAACGATACTGTCCTCTGGGATATTTTGCCATCTAAGCCAAGGGTCATCTTCAGAGGTGCACAGTCCTTACAGGGCCAAGTGGCCCCAAATGTTCTCAATCCTCCAGTGAGAAGTGTTTTTTTTTTTGATCAGCTTAGTGGATTTTATCAATGTAAACGGTGCAGAGTCTGTCGTTTTAACTCCAGTCCATCTAGAAGGACCACCTCTGTCTTATCCACTGCTACCCAAAAGAATATTTAGGATTAAACCATGTATCACTTGTGCTACCACCGGAGTCGTTTACCTATTACAATGTCCTTGCGGCCTGCAATATGTGGGGCGCACTAAACGCCCCTTACAAGTGCGCCTAAATGAACACATCACAAACATCATTTCAGGCTTTAACCACTTTGCGACCGCCGGCCGTCAAATGACGGCCAGGCGGCGCATCTCTCGTTCCGGGAGGGCGTCATATGACGTCCTCCCCTTCTGTGCACTGCAGGGAGCGCGCGCGCGCCACCGGGAGCGCGCGCGCGCTCTCGCCGTGTCACTGGGCACCCGATGCGCGTGCCCAGCGGCCGCGATGTCCGCTGGGCACCCGCGATTGCCCGGTAACACAGCGGGACCGTTGATCTGTGTGTGTAAACACACAGATCAACGGTCCTGTCAGAGGAGAGGAGCCGATGGTGTGTTCTCTGTACAGAGACACACCGATCGGTCTCCTCCCCTTGTGAGGCCCCTCCCCCCACAGTAAGAAACACTCTTAGGGAACATAATTAACCCCTCCCCGCCCCTAGTGGTTAACCCCTTCACTGCCAGTGTCATTTATACATGAATCAATGCATTTAAATAGCATTGATTGCTGTATAAATGACAATGGTGCCAAAAATGTGTCAAAAATGTCCGATGTGTCCGCCATAATGTCGCAGTCACAATAAAAATCGCTGATCACCGCCATCACTAGTAAAAAAAAAATATTAATAAAAATGCTATAAAACTATCCCCTATTTTGTAAACGCTATAACTTTTGCGCAAACTAATCAATGATCGCTAATTGCGATTTTTTTTTTTACCAAAAATATGTAGAAGAATATGTATCGGCCGAAACTGAGGAAAAAAATGTTTTTTTATATATTTTTGGGGATATTTAGTATAGCAAAAAGTAAAAAATATTGTTTTTTTTTTTTAAATTTGTCGCTCTTCTTTGTTTATTGCGCAAAAAATAAAAAACGCAGAGGTGATCAAATACCACCAAAAGAAAGCTCTATTTGTGGGGAAAAAATTATAACAATTTCATTTGGGTACAGTGTCGTATGACCGCGCAATTGTCATTCAAAGTGCGTCAGCGCTGAAAGCTGAAAAATGGCTTGGTCAGGAAGGGGGTGAAAATGCACTGTAGTGAGGTGGTTAAGAATTATTCCGTCTCTAAGCACTATCTTCTAGTACATAATAGGGACCCTTCCAATACACTTTTTCTAGGTATTGATAAGTACAAGCCCTATTGGAGAGGGGACCTCTTGGTCAGAGAAATCTCCAAATTGGAGATGGCTTGGATTCATCGATTAAAAACCTATGTCCCATATGGAATGAATATTGAGACAGATGTGAATGCCTTCATTAATAATGCCTGATCCATATGTAAACAACCAATATTGAAATGTAAACACTGTTCGATCAATTTTTTTTTTGAACAGATGTGCATGTTTGATTGGTATGTCAGCTGTAGCTCTGGGATCAGGATCTTGGATTGATTTGGCTTTAGCTTTTACCATTATGAAGAATATTTATATATATTTTTCATTTTATTCACTTGTTATTTCTATTTTTATATGTTTCCATTTCTTTTTATTATTACTAGTATTTTCCTATTTGGGATTATTGTTTTGGGTCCTCGTTCTTCCCAACATTTGGATGTTGTTGGTATGTAACGATGGGCCACAATATGATAATATATAAAAATCCAAGCTTTGAGATCAGGATCTCTGAGATACGGCCTTTTTGGATGTATGGAGTAACGAGTTCATGGATAAATTTATGTAGTATGTAATCTCTATGTATTGTGGTAGTGGATCGTCCTCCTTCCTAGCACTGGGGCAGCTCTGGTATGCAAGGATTGGCCATAACACTATATGACACCTACTCCACCCTAATTTGGTTTTTCACTTACACCATAATTTTTTCACCATAACACTATGAGTATTTCACGTGTTTTTCAGATTTTTAAGAAAAATCTTTTTTGTATAAATAATTTTTGTGTGGGTCTTTTCCCCCTTTTTTGTTTTCCTTTTTTGTTTTGTTTTATACTCGTGAGTGTAGAAACATCTCCTGGTGCAGACCAGGAATGATGTCATAAATAAACACATTTATTAGTTGATAATAATGTTGTCAACAATATTTTTCTTATACACATTTATTAGTTGATAATAATGTTGTCAACAATATTTTTCTTATACACTGATTTTTAGCACATCAGCTTTATGAGATTAACACTTGTAGTTTCACGTTTCATGCTATATACATAAACACTCGTCCTTAATGGGCTATGTATACACATTTTTTGACACACAATATTCGTTCTCTTTATTATATGTCGCTGGCCCCTTTTGCTAGCAATAGCTGATGTGGCAACCTTTGTTATTTTCACCATTGGAATGAAAACGATAGAGTGCCATTTATGTGTCCCGTTTTGGGAAGTAAAACACATGTGGGCAAGTTTTCCCTCATCCAAGATGGAGTTTTTTCCGTTTCCTTGCTTCCCACAATGAGGCTTGGTGCTTTAAAATGTCGGTGACTCACTGCACGGCCTTATCCCCATTGAAAACGTCTTGTTATGACGAAACGCGTCTGGAAGGCGTGCAGTGACGTCACCGCGTTTACTTTCAGGAAGGAGGAAGGGTCCGTATCGATTAAGAAGTTATTTTATGCCTACTCTTTATATTTTAAATGTGAGTAACACTTTTTTAAATAAAAATCCTCATTTATTTAGTCAGTATCACACGATGGTCTGCCTTTCTTTTTCTATGGTATTGTTTGGATGCACCGCCGAGTGCTGCAATCAGTATTAGATCCACCACGCTGGGTCTCGTCTGGAGTTCTTGAGCTGTGAGTGGCAGGTCCCCGGATAACAATCCTTTTGGGTGTCGCTTCTCTACTTGGCGTCAGGATTCCTGCATGGGCTCATTCTGAGTGTCAGTCTTTACTAATTATCTGGTAAGGAGTATATATACCGGTGGTGGCACCTTTTTTTGACGTGGAGCACAGCGGTGTGGAATGAAATACAATGTTTATATGATCGCATCGTATTGGAATAAGGATTTCTTTTATCAACCATATCTATTCTGTGGACTTTCTGTCTGTGTCACCTCCACTTTGGACTATTTTGTGGCTACAGTGCCAATACCTCTTTGCCAAACATACATATTGTGAATGATATTTATTCAGTCATTTAGCTTATATTGTGTTCTCCTTGGTGTTATTTGGACATCTATGATTATTATGTGATTACAGCGTCAAAACCTATTAATCTCAAATACATCCATTGTGCACTCCATTACACCAGCTATGCACATTAGGTAGTTATTGTATCCTTATACTGGATCTTAGTATTAGCTACCTTTCACCTGGCGCAGTTTTCTTTTTTATATTGTATATGTGTTTATCCCACTATTTTGCAGCCGGATTATTGTTTGCTACATTATTTCTTTGTCCTACCCATCCCCTTTTCCCTACCCCATTGGGTTAGCGCGTTTTTTCTCGCCTGTATACTGTATTGGATGCCTTTTACCCAATGCCTTCTTCACGAAGGATCTGCTTCACCTTTTTATTTCTGCCAAGACGTCCTTGAACAGGACGAGGGGGCATTTACATATTGTGGTAAAAGTCATTTCCTGGCAGCTGACAGGATGAGGTCCCACTCTTTGTAGTTCACCAGGAAGTCTCTGGCATTTGCTCTGGGAAGCTTCTTGCCAGCCAGTTGGGACACATTATGACCTTTTGACTATGTAGAACAGAGACATGTTTTCTAGGTTTAGAAAATCTTTGAAGAGTTATTTGGTAAATGTGGGTGGGAGCCCTTGGTGCCCTCAGTTAGGCCCAGCACTTTTATGTTGTTTTGCTACTGGTGATTGTCTGCGTCCTCTGTTCTTCTGTTCTTTTTTGCAAGATGTTGCACCTTCCTCTGCAGTTCCTCAAGGTAGGAGTCATGGGCAATTGTGGTGTTTTCAGTTGCAAAGATCCAGCTTTCCATTTCAGTAAGTCTGTTCCAAAACCTAACCTAAATCCAAGTCATGGCAGATGAGGTTACAATTTACCATGAGGTGGTCAATGTTCTTTATTAGGGAGGACTTATAGCTTACAATGGCCGTGGGATGACATAGGTGTTGTCGCATCCAACTCTGCAGAGAAACCCATAGGAGTAGGTTAAGAGGAAGAGATCAATTAGCAATGCTCAGGGGAGTCTGCATGCTGGTGCTGCAAGCCCATGTCCAAGCAGCCATTATGGTGGAAGTTCATGTGGCAAGAGATTGGAACAATTGTCTTTGAGGCTGTGGCATGATGGATCTACATCTTGTTAACAATCAAAATGTACCACCAATAGAACTGAGGAATCGGAAAAGGTACTAGGCCTGCCAAAGTTTAGGATTTCGACAGGATTACGTGGAGCTGAATGGAGCGCCTATGAAGTGCATATGGTCTTGTTCACATGCTAACCATGCCCCCTCCCCCCCCCACAGTTGCACTGTTTATTATCATTAGTAGCAGGGCTACTACTAATTAGTAGCAGATTAACATAGGGGCTATTGGAGCTGCAGCTCCAGGCTCCTTACCTTACCTGCCCAAAAAAAAAAATCACAAAAAAAAAGAAATCAATAGACTTTGAGGGTCGTAGCTCGGCGATCAGGGGTCACAGAGACACCAAATTTGGGGGATAGGCAGCTGAAGACCTATGCCACCACTGGATTGGGGCTCCTTGTGCAGCCTGTCAGAAGCTAAATACAGAGCGGACAGTTTAAATACAAGCTGACACACTTTGTTTGCAGCAGACTGAGAGGATGACCTCACAGTTCCTATAATAATTATTTGTATATTACTTACTTATGGTAGTTACCCCTTTGCCACCCAGGCCAATTCTGACACTTCTCTCCTACATGTAAAAATCATAATTTTTTGCTATAAAATTACCCAGAACCCGCAAAAATTATATATATATATATATATATATATATATATATATATATATATATATATATATATATATATATATATATATATATATATATATATATATATATATATATATATATATATATATATATATATATATATGGCCGCTGTGATTGGCCATTTAGCACGATCTGTGATTGGCTGTGTCCAAGGGACACGGCCAACACAGAATTTCCCCGGTGCGCACCCACGCGCAGAGAGGGAGTAAACAGGAGGACGCCCTCCCGGCAATTGAGCGCTGCGCTGTGTCCATCTTTGCATATAGTGCACTCACACTGGTGTGCATTGGGCAATTGCACTGCGATGTGTTGTTAAAAAAAACATCACAGTTATTACTGTTATTTAATAAAGGAAAATCCACTTTGCACTGAAAGTGCACTTGAAAGTGCAGTCGCTGTAGATCCGAGGGGGACATGCAAGGAAAATAAAAAACAGCATTTTAGCTTGCACATGATTGGATGATAAAATCAGCAGAGCTTCCCCTCATTTCAGATCTACCCCTTAGATTTAGAGCAACTGCACTTCCAAGTGCCCTTTCAAGTGCATTTGCAGTGCTAAGTGCATTTGCCTTTCGTAAAATAACCCCCAGTGCTTGTTTTTTTCCCCTTTTTTTAACACTAATGTGCCATGTAAAAATGCAACTTGTCTCTTATTCAGCACACATCAACATTGCATGTTATTGTAACCTGAAGCAATCGGATATAAAACAAATGAAATTACCTTTTCCTGACAGGCTCCATGGCAGCATACGTGTGGGTTGGCCCCGCCTCCATAACTACCCAATAGGACCCCTCTCCCATAAATCTTTGCTCCTGGCTGCTATCCGTGTTCCTTTTTTGTCCTCCTCCGTAGGACCATGTGGTTCTCCTACCTGAAGATGACTTCACAGCGATCGATCGGCCGAATGACTGAATTGTTTCCTCCGATAGGCCTTGACTGTTAAGCAGGGTATGGAGAGTAATTGCAGAGTAGCGCTGAAGAAAAGGTTATCTTACCTTAAAAGTGCGCCGGCCTGTTTACCTGTTGCTACAGGTGGCCCTTATCTGCTGGGAGGTCCGGTGTGTGCGTGCCTTGGATCGTTCGGCCAGGTGATCGTTGGTGGAGTGGTGAGTCTGTATCTGTCCATGGCAGCAGTGTTTATGTGTGTGCCCATTGATTGTATTCTTTTCCTCTATCTTTTGCTATTTCTATGCTGTTTGCTGGACGCTTCTGCGTTCCAGCAAACTACTCTCTTCGATTTCCGGGTCCGCGGGCGTTCTGCGCATGCGCGGACCCGATGTGAGAGCGAGGCTTGGTTCTCGCGCATGCGCGCTGAGGACCCCGGCGTCGGATGACGCCGATGACGTCACGGGCGGCAAATTTAAAAACCTTGCAAAGCTGACAGAGCCCTGGGAATGATTGCGGACGCCACAGCGACTTCCCGGGGCTAGTATTTCGGCGGTTCAAGGTAGGAACAGTCCTTTATGCTGGGCTTGGTTGGATTATTGCTGTATTTGGTCTGAAGATTGTATTTTTTACTGCAGTGTCAGGCTTGGTGTTTTGGACATTATGGATGCTTCACTGCCCCCTAGTGGCCAGCCCGCTCATGTTAGGTAGGTCCTAAAGTACATTTTTTATATTTCTAATATTGAAGAGAGTAAGCATAGGCAGCAAATATGACCTGTCCCTTCTGTCTGTCTCTCTGTGTTCACAGCCCTTCCAAATCTGATCCACAACCTAGTGCCTATAGACGCAGTGGATCGTCAAAATCGCACCACCACAAATCCTCCTCAAAATCCAGCCACCATAGGTCCGCCAGGTCGGAACAGCGTGACAGGGATTATTCCCGCCCCCCTGTGGCTCACTCCAGCAAGAGGCCAGAGAAAGCATGTTGGGGGTGCAAAATGCCTGTACCAGCAGACAAATCCTTATGTGACCATTGTTTCACTAAGGCAGCGGATGAGAGAGACGGCGCTGACCAGCGCCTAGAATCAATTGTGAGACGAGTGGTAAAAGAATCCCTGCAGGAAAGGGAAGCTCAACAGCCCTGTGAATCCCCGGCAGACCCGCTAGATCCTATAGTAGGAGAGGGGGTACTACAAGAAACATGGGATTCATCCCAACCTAGCCGCCATTCTGCCCTTGTCTCAGACAGTGAATCGGATCCAGAAGATCCAGGTTTGGGGTTTGACTATGGTTTGGTTCCCTCCCTGGTTAAAGCAGTGAGAGAGGCTCTGAAGTGGGAAGATCCTATCACTTCCCCCCCGAAGCAGAGGAAATTTTTTAAACAGCTCAATAAGGAGCGTCAATTTTTTCCGTTTCTGTCTGAATTGGGTGATATTATTTCAGAAGAGTGGAGCAAGATGGACAAAAAGAGTTCCATGCAATCCAAAATCCTTAAACTTTACCCCTTTAAGGAAGAAGATGTGAAACACCTGGAGTCAGCTCCAATGGTAGATGCAGCACTTATGCGTCTGGTGAGATATGTGACTCTCCCCTTAGAAGACACTGTGTCATTCAAGGATCCTTTAGAGAGACGGATCGATTCAGATCTAAAGAAAATCTATTTGACCTCCGGGATGGCGTGCAAACCAGTGCTTGCGATCGCAGCAGTGTCAAAGGCCATAGAATTCTGGGCTGACAGCATTGAAGAATACCTGAGAGGCATTTCAATAGACACAGCTAAAGACTCACCTATTCAAGAGATTAGGATGGCTTCAGCCTTCTTGGGGGAGGCATCCATTGATGTCATTCGCCTGATGTCTCGGGATATGCTGGCAGCCGTTTCGGCGCGACGTGCGTTGTGGCTCCGTCCGTGGCTCGCAGACCCTGCTTCTAAGCAGGCTTGGTGCCGCATCCCCTTTGAAGGGTCCTCATTATTCGGCAATAAGCTTGATTCTGCCATATCCCGGGCCACAGGTGGGAAATCTGGGTTTCTCCCTCAGGATAGGCGTCCTCAAAATCAGAGACGCTCTTTTCCAAGAAGACAGAATGCGGATCGTGCCAGGGATGCACGCAGCTATAAACCCGGCCGAGAATTCTCCAGGACATGGAGGTCCAGGCAGTCTTCTTTTAAGAAGGCCTCTAAAGGTGGTTCCTCTGGGAACCAGGATTCTGGGAAGTCCTTTTGAAATTGGGCCCGCTCAAACATGTCGGGTGGGGGCCCGTCTTCTCCACTTCAAACATGTTTGGGCGGCCTCAATTCGGGACTATTGGACCGTAAAGACAGTATCATCCGGTCACAAGTGGGTCTTCTGCAACACTCCAAAACTCAGATTCATCCCTACTACTCTTCCAAGCTCAGAAGAGAAAAGACAGGTCCTGTTGACCTACGTAAGCTGTTTATTGGAACAAGGAGCAGTCGTACCCGTCCCAGAGGAAGAGAGGGGCGAAGGCATGTATTCACCCCTGTTTTTGGTGCAGAAGAAGAACGGCACATGGAGGCCAGTAATAGACCTGACTCACCTCAACTCATTCATCCGCAAGGAGAAATTCAAGATGGAGTCCCTACTTACCATACAACAGTCAGTACACTTGGGAGACTGGTTAATATCAATCGACCTGAAAGACGCATATTTTCACGTGCCTGTGACAAAGGACTTCCACAAATTCCTCCGCTTCGCGGTAGGCAACCAACACCTTCAGTTCATTTGTCTACCCTTCGGGTTAACCACGTCACCCCGGGTTTTTTCCAAGGTGCTATTGGCGGTAGTGGCTCTTCTCAGGGTCAAGGGTGTGCGTCTCCACCATTACTTGGACGACCTGCTTCTACTATCTCAGAGCAAGGATCAGCTATTAGATCACAAAGAGGTTGTCATCTCTACCCTGCAAGAGTTCGGGTGGCTCCTGAACTTAGAAAAGAGTCAGCTAGAGCCATCTCAGTCCCTCGTGTTTCTGGGCGCTCTTTTCAACACTGTGGAGGGTTCCATCTCCCTCCCAGAGGAGAAAATCATGGTAATCCGAGACAGGATTCAGGCGGCACGTGGATCAACTCACCTTTCTGCTCTCCAGTGCCTGAAAATAATTGGTACGATGACGGCAACCATTCCCATGGTGAAGTGGGCCCAGTGGCATACCCGTCCCTTTCAGAAGGGATTTCTGCATCAGTGGAACTCTGTCGACCAGAATCAGCGCATCTTCCTTACCCCATCTATGAGGACATCTCTCCTCTGGTGGCTTCAGGGGAAGAATCTGCGCAACCATCATTAGATTGTCCCCATCTCATGGATCACGGTGACCTCAGATGCCAGCAACCAGGGTTGGGGCGCTCATTGCCTTTCGGAGGTAGCTCAGGGCAGGTGGACATGCCAGTCTCAAGGAGTCGTTTCCAACATCCTGGAACTGAGGGCAGCCTTTCAGGCACTCCTATCCTTTCGCCATCTAGTGTTGAACTCTTCCGTCATGCTAAGGTTGGACAACACAACAGCAGTGGCATACATAAGGAAACAAGGCGGGACTCACAGCTGGTCCCTGTTACAAGAAGTGGAGCCTTTAATGAGTTGGGCGCAAAAGAACTTAGCCAACATCTCGGCAGTATACATTCCGGGGGTCCAGAATGTGCAAGCAGACTTCTTGTCCCGGGTCGAGTTGGACAACAACGAGTGGTCCCTCCACAGAGAAGTTTTCGAGTGGCTCCTAACACTGGGTGTGTCTCCGGAAGTCGACATGTTCGCTTCCCCGTGCAACTTCAAGATACCGAAGTACTTTGCGAGGTTCAGGGACCCTCAGGCGTTCGGGATAGATGCTCTCACGACCAGTTGGGATTTCCAGAGGGCCTATGCCTTCCCTCCAGTCCCGGTAATTCTACAGTTTCTGCGGAGGCTCAGAACAGAAAAAGTGGAGATTATTGCTGTCATTCCATTCTGGCCCAACAGGCCGTGGTTTCCTCTGCTGCTGCTCCTCAGCTATCAAGACCCAATTCCCCTACCTCTCAGGCCGGATCTATTGTCTCAAGGCAAGACGTTACACCCGTTTCCAGCGTGTCTGCACCTCAAGGTGTGGTTCTTGAGAGGGGAAGGCTAGAGGCGCTTGGTTGCCCGAAAGAAGCGATTCCAACTCTTCTTAATGCCAGGCGAAGAAGCACTAATAGGGTGTATGAGCGCATTTGGTCCAGGTTTGCTGAACACATGTCGTCAAGAGAAAACTCGTGTAACTCTCCAGAGGTTCATGATATCCTGAGCTTTCTTCAGTCTGGACTAGATTTATCCCTGGCGGTCGGTTCATTAAGGGTGCAAGTGTCAGCCATCTCAGCCTTCACGGGAGTCTCATGGGCGAATCACGCCTTAGTTCGTCAATTCTTTAAGGGTGCCATCAGGCTCAGACCACAAAGAAGACCCAGGTTTCCCAAACGGGACCTTCCATTAGTTTTGGATTTCCTGTCAAATCTTGGGAAAGATTTATCTCAACCTTTGTCTGTTAAGGATCTTACTCTAAAGACTATCTTCCTAGCGGCGATAACGTCAGCGAAAAGGGTATCAGAGATCAGGAATCTGGGTTCAGAGGAACCTTTTCTGACCTTTTTTGAAGACAGAGTAGTGCTGATTCCTATGTTAGGGTCAAACCCTAAAGTGACCACAGTCTTCCATGAGAATCAGGAGATTGTACTCCCTACTTTCAAAACACCAGATGTCCAAGAGATCCATCCTCTTGATGTAGGCCACACCTTAAAACAATATCTGGAGGCAACAGCTCCATTCAGGCAAACGGAATTCCTCTTTGTCCTTCTTCATGGCAAGAATAAAGGGATGCGTGCGTCAATTAGGTCAATTTCCGCGTGGATTGTGCAGACGATTCAAAGGGCATACAGAGCTAAGGGCTTGGCTCCTCCTGAGGCAGTGACGGCTCATTCAACACGGAGCATCTCGACTTCGTGGGCAGCTTCTCGGCATGTGGCGCCTGATGTTATTTGTAGAGCGGCCTCTTGGTCCACAATTAATACTTTTCTTTCTCATTATTGCGTTGAACCAGCTGCGCTGTCTTCTATTAATTTTGGTTTACAAGTATTGTCGTTGGACAATGTTAAATAAATTTTGGTTTTCTTTGCTCAACATTTTGCCCACCCGAGTGTGTTTTGGCGAGTTATTTCCCACACGTATGCTGCCATGGAGCCTGTCAGGAAAACGGAAAATTTATATCAAATACTTACCGTAATTTTCCTTTCCTGATAGGCTCCATGGCAGCAGGAGTTCCCTCCCAAATGTCTGGAGTAGGCTAGTTACGGAACACGGATAGCAGCCAGGAGCAAAGATTTATGGGAGAGGGGTCCTATTGGGTAGTTATGGAGGCGGGGCCAACCCACACGTATGCTGCCATGGAGCCTATCAGGAAAGGAAAATTACGGTAAGTATTTGATATAAATTTTCCGTTGTCTATGCATTGGGCAAAGCTGCCCAATGCAAGTCAACACGGCTGGTGGGAACATTATTAGAACAATAGTTCCAATAGACACAACTTGAGGAATCAGACATAAAATGTAAAATGTACGAGACAGCTTTCTGTAAAAAGTTCCCTTGCTGTAATTGTTTAAAAAAAAAATAAAAAAAAAATAGGATATCTGGGACATTTCAGCTGCTTTTCTAAAATGTAAGACCTAAATGATTAACCCGTTTTAACATCTTTAGAGAAACAAACATTTTATGAGATAAAATACCAGATGATGAGAAATATTTGGCGAAATAACTATTTAATAAATGTGAAATAATATTTCCACACCTACGTGAAATAAATTTGAATTTAATGTTTTGGTTAGAAATGTATTGTGAGATAAAATTTGAATTAAATAACTGACTGAATTGACCTTAGTTAGTAAATATCTCTATGAGTCGAAAATCGCATCCTAAACATTATTATTATATTATCTATATAATCTCCTACCTTTATCAATAGAAGATGCTGTCATCTTTGTAAAATCAGCTGCATATGTTGAATATGGCCAGTAGAGGGAGTAAGAAAACCAACTACAACCTGAGCTGTAGAAAGCTATAATACCCTGCAAGAAAGTTCCTTTGTCATTTATATGTATAATTTATGAGCACTGGATGGCCAAGGAAATTGACGAAGCAATGAGCATGAAAGTGTGTTTGCTATCAAATAGTCTTCTATGTATCTGAAAATAGTATACCTTTACCCACAAAAACACAGAGACAGATTCTAATATAAAGCTGGCAGTATAAGGCAACCTTCTTCAACCTTTTTACCCCAAAGGAACTCTTAACCACTTCAGCCCCGGAAGATTTACCCTCTTAATGACCAGACACATTTTTGCGATACGGCACTGTGTCCCTTTAACTGACAATTGCGCGAGTATCGTGCGACACTGTACTCAAACAAATTGACGTCTTTTTTTCCCCACAAATAGAGATTTCTTTTGGTGGTATTTTATTACCTCTGCAGTTTTCATTTTTTGCACTATAAACAACAATTTTGGAAAAAAAACAATATGTTTTACTTTTTGCTATAATAAATACCCCCAAAAAAATAAATAAAATGTCTTCATCAGTTTAGGCCAATATGTATTCTTCTACATATTTTTGGTAAAAAAATTGCAATAAGCGTATATTGATTGGTTTGCGCAAAAGTTATAGTGTCTACAAAATAGGGGATAGATTTATGTAATTTAATTATAATTTTTTTTTTTTTTTTACTAGTAATGAGGATGATCAGCGATTTTTAGCAGAACTGCAACATTGCGGCGGACAGATCGGACACTTTTTACACTTTTTTGGGATCGGTGACATTTATACAGCGATCAGTGCTATAAAAATGATTACTGTATAAATTACACTGGCAGGGAAGGGGTTAGGTGTTCCCTAGGGAGGTGTTTCTAACTGTAGGGGGAGTGGACTGACAGGAAGTACAGAGAGATCGCTGTTCCTGATCACTAGGATCAGACGATCACTCTGTACTCCCCTGACAGAACAGGGATCTGCCCATTTAGATATGCAGTTGGGGGCGGAAAAAGTGCATATTTGACATTCTGCCCTGAAACGGAGCCAAAGACGCACAGGACCTTTTTTGCAGTGCAAACCGTGGCCATCCCGGAGATGTGTGAACTAGCTCCATTGAGAATGGGCACACTCTCCGGTCATGCGTATTGGATGTGGGGAAACCCGCATCCAATTTGCATAAGTGTGAACCCAGCCTTAAAGTATAACTAAAAGCAAAACTATTTTTTGGGGTTTTGGACACTGTGGAAAAGGATTAGAAAGCTAATCAGTTTTTATTGCTGTCTGTGCTTTTCTTAAAGAGGAAGTAAACCATGATGGGTTTTACTTCCTCTTTATTCCCCTGCAAAGTAAAAGCATAATGTGCTAGTATGCACCGCATAGTAGCCCATTATGTGCCACTTACCTGCAAACGAAGCCCGCAATGTCCCCACTGGTGGAATCATCCATCTTCACTCCTCTTCCTTCCGAGGGTCGCGGACTCCGGCTCTGTGACTGTCCGAGGGTCGCAAACTCACACACATGCGTGCAGGAGCCAAAGGTCATGGCACGGGCCATATTGAAATGGCACGATCATGTCCTGTCTAAAGTGCGCATGCACCAATGATGTCGGCGCAAGCGTATATGGTAAATATCTCCTAAACCGTGCAGGTTTAAGAGATATTTCTAGTACCTACAGGTAAGCCTTATTATAGGCTTACCTGTAGGTAAAAGTGTTGTGTAAGGGTTTACAACCACTTTAAGGTGAAATCTCTGGAATGGGACACAGATGGCAAAAAAACAACTGACAGGGTTATAATCCTCCCTTGCTCTATCCTAAATGAAAAAAAAAAAAAAAAAAAAAAGTTTTGCCTGTAGTTCTACACTGCCAAGAAAAAAATAGGGGATTGTCATTACTGGCCCTCTATTGAAGATGCTGCTCATCTGGCTGTGCTGTTCAGTACTTTGAGGTCGCAGACCCGGAACAAGCATACTAGGGTACACACTATAAGAAAATTGGAAGAATTATAATCATTCTATTCTCGCATAGTGTGTACACAACTTTTGGCATGCGATTCAAACTTTCCAAATGAAAGCTTCCAAAGGGACAAACTCCACGTTTTTTTTTCTACGTGAACAGAACCAAACGATTTTCGTTTAACGTGTACTGTTTTCATACAAGAAAAATCGGATACGAAAGACTGCGCATAATCAGAAACAATAAACAACATTAAAAAAAGCGCCTTTGTCATACGAGAATTTTCGTACATTAGTTACATCCTTGGTTTGGACTTGCTGTGAAACCTTGAGGGAAACCAGATGATCGTTTGCCCGATTTTCTTATAGTGCGTACCCACCATAAATGAGTGTTAGAAAAGTGTCAGATTTTGTATAACAGGTTATAGATGGAGATAGCTTTGAGGCCAATGCATCAGCATGAGAGCTTGGGGAATTAGCATTCTTAAAGGAAAGGATAGCAATGACCGCCCCCATACTTCTCATAACAGAGTCACATTTAATGGCTCACATCTGTGTCCCTGGAGTCATGAGGTTCTCCCTGAGTACGGATGTCAATAGGACTTGGTGTCTGAGCTATGCTAGTGTTCCTCCAGAGAATCCAGAGCCCTACCCACCTTCTCACTGCTCTCCCATCTTATGGTGGCCTAACACACTTCAATAAATGATCACTTTTCTGATTGATTTCTTCTCATAGAAATAATCAATCTATAGTTACAACACATTTGATACCACACAGGGGGAAATTGATTTTGATCAGTAATTAAGATGCGATCATAACTTACTATTGTAAATCAGCAATCGCTTCTCTATTTCTACCATGTAATCTTAAAATCTGATCAATGAATTTGGTTTGAATTCATGAACCAAGTATCTCAGTGTTGCTGATTGATCCAAAACAATCAATAATTTTCTGCCCAGGCTGATTGGCTCAGTTTGATCTAAACGAAACTGAGTCTAAAGCCTCGTACACACGATTGGATTGTTGGCCAACAGATCATCAGACTTTTGTCCGAACAGCATGTGCCAGGAACTTGTCTTGCATACAAACGGTACACAATTGTCGGTCAACAATCACGGACGTAGTGACGTACTACGTGGAATTTCAGCTCTTGAGCGCCACCCTTTGGGCACCTTCTGCTAATGTTGTGTTTGGTGAGCATTGATTCTGAGCATGCGTGTTTGTACTTTGGACTTTTGTATGACGGACTTGTGTACACACGATACGAAAATCTGACAACAGACCGTTGTCCGCCGAAAATTTACTAGCCTGCTATCTAACATTTGTTGGCGGAAAGTTGGACAACTATTGTCGGATGGAGTGGCCGGATTTTAGGCCAACAGTCTGTCATCACACAATTCCCTGCCGAAAATCCGAGGCTTTAGGCAGGCAAATTGTCTCTCTGCAGGTCTATTACCATGCTCTTTTGCATAGCTAACTACACTCTGTTTGAATTTTGCAGAATAAGACAATCGCTTACTTTTATTATTCTCTGACATCTTGGGCTCAAAACGCTCTGCTCCCTGCTGCATCTGCGCAGTCTCCACGTACAACGGGATCACATCTGCGCACTCTCCACCTCCAGCTCCAGCTCTAGCTCACGTCACTAACATACGGCTCTTGATAGGAGGAAGCCGTATGACCAGCTACGCACCTGCGCGGATCTCTCCCAGGCTGACTGACCGTGTATAAGACACTGTTCGATTTTCAGTCTAACTATTTTAGGAAAAAGTAGCGTCTTATACACGGCAAAATACGGTACATACCCCCCTTCCAACACAAATCCCCCCCCAATCTCCTTGACATTCCCCCCCCCCCCCACTCCACATGATACCACAGTGCCCAGGGCAACCTTCCCCCCTGCCCACCCCTTGTGCTGACAGGGGAATCCCTCTTGCTGAGCAGTTGATCGATCAGCTTGGTACATTCAGCCTGCCCACACATGGTTTAAATCTTGGGAAGTTCTTGTTAAATCGGTCGAGATTCGAACCATCTAGGCCAAGTACAGGTTGCACCCCATGTTCCCCAATGAGTACTGTTCATATCTGTGCAACTAAAAGTCGCAGCGACTTTGAAGTAGTTCCTGCTCTACTTTGGTCCGACTTTCATGAGACATGAGGGCCATAGACTTAAATGTAAATCCTCAAAGGCTGCATGAAAGTCGCACCTGAATGATATACATGCGACTAGTGTGCTACTTTGCAGAGAATGGTCAAAGCTAACATCGCTACAAAGTCACAGAACACATCAAAATCGCATTCAAAGTTGCACAAGTGTGAATGGAGCCTAAACCAATTGGAAGGGAAGTTATGGCTATTCAATTGTTTGCAGATTTGATTGTTTTGATTGTATTGCACATCGATCAGATAATAAAATCAAAGTATGTATGGCCAATATTACTCTGTTGCCCCCTCTTTTTAAATTGGATTTTCACTCCCAAATTAAAAGTCCACCCTGTTCACCCCTCCTCTGCTCCGCTTCCTAAATATGTTTTTATTTTATTTTTTTAAAATGACTAGCACAATACTAGCATTGAGTAATATTACTCTCTTTAAAATAAAAATACACATTTCGGTCACGCCGGCATTTTCTGCAGCGTTTCACTAGCACAGGGCCCTCGGTTGTCCCAGATCTTTTCGGATGCTGGAAACCTCCCTGTGGGAATCTATACTTAACCCTTTCATCTGTCACTTAAAATAATCAACAGATTTCCATGAGAGGCATTTCATGCATTTGTTCTTGAACAACATACGGGTTTGGAGTGTCAAAAATATTAGCATATCAACAAGCACATCTTGGCAGGCCCACTCTATTCTTACATATCACACTTGCCAAGCTCACAGAGGAGTCTTTGTCTAAAGGCCGCTGGTACGAGAACAAGGGAAGGGAAAGATAGGGGAGAAAAGGAGTGCTAGTATTGGTGTGGAGGGAGCAATGTTAGGTATAGGTGACAAATGATGGATTTATTTTCTGATTAATCCTTAGCGATTAAAATACTCCATCTACAGTCATCAACACACCCTATTGACTTAACAGACAGGAGAAGGTGGCTTTCAAATGACATTCTTGCAATGCGATCATAAGAAGTTTTTTAATTTATTTCAGATATTTATATAGCCCTGGCAATTTACAGAACGTTTTCATGTATTGTACATTCACATGAGCCCCTGCCCTCACTGACTTCTTGATTTGTCTTTGTTTTTACCTTGACCGTTTTATCTGACAAACAAGAATTTTTTAAAATAAATTTATTCCGTCATCGGATTGATTTACACTATGAGGAGGTCCTCCTTATCTCTTTTATTTTCATGGTCCTGACCCACTGAGGTGTCTCGGGGTAAACAATCGTGTTCCTGTGCAGTCCTCCACCCTATATTGAGATCGGTGTTTTGGTGAGTATAGACTGTGGTGCCGGCCCAGTCTCATCTTTCCAGTTTCCTGATCCTGGCTCACCATCCTGCAAGCATCACCTACCGGCACACTCAAGCTTTGTTTGACCCCTCACCAAAGGTCAGTGGGTCCATCCTTGACGGTAAGGGTACCAGATCTCATTCCTGCACCATATAGTTCTTGTCACGTTGATGAACATTATATAGCATCATGGGAATATCAGTACACCATCATATATGAGTCTTACCTTCTTGGACGCTTGAATTCATACATCAAGCCTTGCTCCAAGATACTACCACCGCGTGCCAAGATATTCCAAGTAGCTAAAGAGGTATTTAAGATCTTTGTTTACATATTAAGAGGGTAATTCAAAGGATTTTGGAGAAGCTGTCCACATTTTGAAATATCTCTCCTATTCTTTTGAATACCCTGTAATTTTACCCCGTAATTTTAGCGGCGCTATTCTGACGATAGTAGGGCACTTTTAACCCCTGCTAGTGGTCGAAAAAAGGGTTAAATGCACCTGTGTATCACCGCTGCTGAATCGCTTTGCAGGCGCTTTGGCAGTGGTGCCCATTGATTTCAATGGCCAGTAGCGGTGGGTGAGTGGTGTGTACACGGCTCCTTTACCACCCCAAAGATGCTGCTTGCAGGATGTCCTGCCAGCGCATCGCCCCAGTGTAAAAGCACTCGGGCTTTCACCTTGGGATCTGCAGAGGAGGTGTTTTTCAGGCACTTTACAGGCACTATTTTTAGCCCAAAAGTGCCTGAAAAATGCCCCAGTGTGAAAGAGGTCTAAAAGCGGAAAGTGGCAGTCAGTAGAGCAGTGGGACGGTGTGAACAGTGTCAGTAGGGCAGTGTGGGCATCAAGCAAGGGTCACGTAAGAGGTTCCCCTTGGCGTGGATTCCTGGACTACGCCAGGCATTGAACAAGGTCACCAACCCTAAAACTTTGGCAGGGGGCATGCTCACCAAAGCCTGAAAACCAGGCAAGAGCCAAACATTAAGGCAATCTCCTAACTCCATAATGAGCCATATACAGTATGTGCAGTACTTGAAATGCGGAGTTCCTCCTTCGCTTCCTTATTTCATGTTCTACATACTTGTACTGATATATGTGTTAAATTTGGAGGGACAGGCTGAGCCACTGCCCACTCCACTAGTCAGTGTACCCCTCTTATCTCACTCCCAGTAACAGAATGGAGTCCCTCCTAACACAGCGTGGACCTCATACGTACTCTCACTTAACTCTTCTGTTTCCATAACAAGTGACCAGGCCTAGGTCTCCGTAACGCTAGTCAACTCCCGGTGCCCGACGGAGATGGACAGGTAGGGAGAAAGTCCAAAAACCAACCCCCTCGCTACCAAAGGACTTTTCACCTATCAAGTACCACGCCAATGACTGGTTGCTGTTTTCTTTGTAGTTACTCATGAACCTTTGCTGTAGCGATGTTACACATACTCCTTATCGTGGTTGCAGACCCAAGTTCTTTAGTAGTATGCCTAGACCTCATACGCATCCCTTTAAAAAACTTCAGACCAAGCTTGGAGCAGTTGAATCAACGTTTACCATAAACTTGGCAACATGCTTAACATGCAATAACATTCCGTTCCTAACTGAACCTGTGGCTGCCCCAGGTTACCTGCACAGGTGAAGTCCCTTAGAGGAAAGTCCAAACTTGGCGGTGCTCTGACAGAGAAGTTCATGGTACAGAATTTTTTACAGCGAATCTGTGTTCCAGAGTGGACCATAGGTCCCAGAAAGTCTTTAGCGTAGATTCCCCATATGTTTTTCAAGTGTTCCTCAGAGCCCCTTTAGGACCTGGACCTCTTTCCTTTTATAGAACACAGGAAGGAGACTGGACCCCAGTGAAAGCCCACAAACCTACAAGGCAAATGCGGAAAAAACAATAACCTTTTCCCCTGACCTGGGCAGCCGGATGCTAACTACTCATACTGTAGGCAACCTCCCTACAAGTAGATGGTGTCAGTAGTACAGTGGATGGTGTCAGAAGGGCATATTATGGTGTCAGAAGGGCAGAGTAGGGTGCCAGAAGGGCACAGTATGGTGTCCATAGGTCAGTGGATGGTGTCAGTCAGTAGAACAGTGGAGGGTGTCAGTATGGCAGTGAACTTTGCCAGTCAAACAATAATCTAGGCCAGTAGGGCAGTGGATGGTGCCAGTAAGGCAGAGGTTGTTGTCAGTAGGGAAGTGGATGGTATCAGTCAGCAGAGCAGTGGACGGTGTCAGTCAGTAGAGCAGTGGATGGTGTCACTAGAGCAGTGGTCGGGTCAGTAAAGCAGTGGTCAGGGTTAGTAGAGCAGTGAACTTTGTCAGTAGAGCAGTGGTCGGGTCAGTAGAGCAGTGGTCAGGGTCAGTAGAGCAGTGGACTTTGTCAGTAGAGCAGTGGACTTTGTCAGTAGAGCAGTGGACTTTGTCAGTAGAGCAGTGGCCAGGGTCAGTAGAGCAGGGGCCAGGGTCAGTAGAGCAGGGGCCGGGGTCAGTAGAGCAGTGGCCGGGATCAGTAGAGCAGTGGACTTTGTCAGTAGAACAGTGGACTTTGTCAGTAGAGCAGTGGTGGGGGGTCAGTAGAGCAGTGGACTTTGTCAGTAGAGCAGTGGTCAGGGTCAGTAGAGCAGTGGACTTTGTCAGTAGAGCAGTGGTCGGGGTCAGTAGAGCAGTGGACTTTGTCAGTAGAGCAGTGGACTTTGTCAGTAGAGCAGTGGCCGGGTCAGTAGAGCAGTGGACTTTGTCAGTATAGCAGTGGCCGTGTCAGTAGAGCAGTGGACTTTGTCAGTAGAGCAGGGGACTTTGTCAGTAGAGCAGTGGCCGTGTCAGTAGAGCAGTGGACTTTGTCAGTAGAGCAGTGGACTTTGTCAGTAGAGCAGTGGACTTTGTCAGTAGAGCAGTGGACTTTGTCAGTAAAGCAGTGGACTTTGTCAGTAGAGCAGTGGCCGTGTCAGTAGAGCAGTGGACTTTGTCAGTAGAGCAGTGGCCGGGGTCAGTAGAGCAGTGGACTTTGTCAGTAGAGCGGTGGACTTTGTCAGTAAAGCGGTGGTCGGGGTCAGTAGAGCAGTGGACTTTGTCAGTAGAGCAGTGGCCGGGGTCAGTAGAGAAGTGGCCGGGGTCAGTAGAGCAGTGGACTTTGTCAGTAGAGCAGTGGCCGGGGTCAATAGAGCAGTGGCCAGGGTCAGTAGAGCAGTGGACTTTGTCAGTAGAGCAGTGGCCGGGGTCAGTAGAGCAGTGGCCGGGGTCAGTAGAGCAGTGGTTGTTGGCGGGTTCAGTAGAGCAGTGGACTTTGTCAGTAGAGCAGTGGCTGGGTTCAGTAGAGCAGTGGCCGGGTTCAGTAGAGCAGTGGACTTTGTCAGTAGAGCAGTGGCCGGGTTCAGTAGAGCAGTGGACTTTGTCAGTAGAGCAGTGGCCGGGTTCAGTAGAGCAGTGGACTTTGTCAGTAGAGCAGTGGCCGGGTTCAGTAGAGCAGTGGCCGGGTTCAGTAGAGCAGTGGCCGGGTTCAGTAGAGCAGTGGACTTTGTCAGTAGAGCAGTGGCCGGGTTCAGTAGAGCAGTGGACTTTGTCAGTAGAGCAGTGGACTTTGTCAGTAGAGCAGTGGATTTTGTCAGTAGAGCAGTGGACTTTGTCAGTAGAGCAGTGGCCGGGGTCAGTAGAAAATTATGGATGGTTTTGCAATAATTGGCAGCACTTACTGTAGATATTTTGTTCATGAATATGATTGAATTTCGATCGATCAGACTATGAGATTACATGGTGGAAACAGAGATTAGTCCTATCAGAAGAGATTGCTCGGGTAAGCAATCCATAATTTATCAAACTGTGTATGGCCAACAACATACTGTAAATTATTGAGTGCATCTCAGTTTTCCCTAATCTCATAATCTAAACCGGGGGGTCTCCAAACTTTCTAAACAAAGGGCTACCTTACTGTCCTTCAAACTTTAGAGGGAGCACTGTGGCTAGTGGGAGAAGGATATGTCCTGGGGTCAGTGGGAGTGAACAATGCCTCATGATTGGTATTAGTATTGGATAGGAGGATTAGTGCCCCATCATTGGTGTCAGTGGGAGAAATAGTGCCCCATTTTTGGTGTCAGTGGGAGGAATAGTGCCTCATCATCGGAATCAATGGGAGAAATAATGCCCCATCTTTGGTGTGAATGGGAGGAATAGTGCCCCAGCATCGGTATCAATGGGAGGAATTGTGCCCAATCATTGGTGTCGATGGAAGGAATAGTGCTCCATCATCATTGTCAACGGGAGGACTAGTACCCCATCATTGGTGTCAATGGGAAGAATAGTGCCCCATCATTGGTGTCAATGGGAAGAATAGTGCCCCATCATTGGTGTCAATGGGAAGAATAGTGCCCCATCATCTGTGTCAATGGGAGCAATAGTGCTCCATCATCATTGTCAATAGGAGGAATAGTACCCCATAGTTGGTGTCAATGGGAAGAATAGTGCCACATCATTGGTGTCAATGGGAGGAACAATACCCCATCATTGGTGTTAATGGGAGAAATAGTCCCCCATCATTGGTGTCAATGGGAAGAATAGTGCCCCATCATCGGTGTCAATGGGAGGAATAGTGCTCCATCATCATTGTCAATGGGAGGAATAGTGCCCTATAGTTGGTGTCAATGGGAGGAATAGTGCCACATCATTGGTGTCAATGGGAGGAACAATGCCCCATCATTGGTGTTAATGGGAGAAATAGTCCCCCATCATTGGTATCAATGGGAGGATTAGTGTGCCATCATTAGTGTTAGTGGGAGGATTAGTACCCCATTATTGGTGTCAGTGGGAGGAACAATGCCCCATCATTGGTGTCAATAGGAGGAATAGTGCCTAATCCTTGGTGTCAATGGGAGGAACAATGCCCCATCATTGGTGTTAATGGGAGAAATAGTCCCCCATCATTGGTGTCAATGGGAGGAACAATGCCTCATCATTGGTGTTAATGGGAGAAATAGTCCCCCATCATTGGTGTCAATGGGAGGAACAATGCCTCATCATTGGTGTCAACGGGAATATAGGTGCGCCATCATTGGTGTTAGTGGGAGCAGGGCTGGTGCAAATATTTTTGACACCGTAGGCGAAACCTTATTTTGCTGCCCCCCTTGGCTCAACCCCTGACTCCACCCACTTTGCCATGCCCATGTATACGCCACCTTTTTAATGAAGCGCCCATTAAAAGCAGCCTCACCAGCGCCCATCAAATGCAGCCTCACCAGCATCCATCAAATGCAGCCTCACCAGCGCCCATTAAAAGCAGCCTCACCAGCGCCCATCAAATGCAGCCTCACCAGCACCCATCAAATGCAGCCTCACCAGCGCCCATCAAATGAAGCTTCAACAGCGCCCATCAAATGCAGCCTCACCAGCGCCCATCAAATGAAGCTTCAACAGCGCCCATCAAATGCAGCCTCACCAGCACCCATCAAATGCAGCCTCACCAGTGCCCATTAAAAGCAGCCCTTACAAGCGCCCATCAAATGCAGCCTCACCAGCACCCATCAAATGCAGCCTCACCAGCACCCATCAAATGCAGCCTCACCAGCGCCCATCAAATGAAGCTTCAACAGCGCCCATCAAATGCAGCTCACCAGTGCCCATCAAATGCAGCCTCACCAGCGCCCATCAAATGCAGCCTCACCAGCGCCCATCAAATGCAGCCTGACCAGCACCCATCAAATGCAGCCTCACCAGCGCCCACCAATGCAGCCTACCAGTGTCCATCAATGAATGTTTGCTTGCTTCCATTCATTCGGGAGTCAGGACACACACACAGTCCTCTGCCGCTGCACCTCTGACACTATGTGCAAACGAATCAGTGGCTGCCTGCTGATGCTGAGACTTAGTTGCTTGCTGCAGAGAGAAGAGAGTAGGAACACCATTGGCCGGGCTCCCTAGGCAGCAGTGCGCCCTAGGCGGCTGCCCAGTTTGCCTAGTGGTAGCACCGGCCCTGAGTGGGAGGATAGGTGCACCATCGTTGGTGTTAGTGGGAGGATGGGTGAGCCAACATTGGTGTTAGTGGGGGGATTGATGCGCCATCATTGGTGTTAGTGGGAGGAATAGTGCACCATCATTGGTGTCAGTAGCAGGAACTATGTCAGCAGCAATGGGGAGAATAATCCCCCAAGGGCTGGATAAAAGCAAGCAAAGGGCTGCATCTGGCCCCTGGGCCACACTTTGGAGACCAGTGATCTAAGCAATTGAAATACGATTGTATTATTGAACAAAGTATCTCACTGTTGCTGACTGATGCAAAGCGATCAATAATTTCCCGCCCTGACTGATCAACTCAGTTTGATTGTATCTGTTTGAAATGATGTCTAAATCTAACCTCCAAAGGGAGGTTATTGGTCATTGATTGTTTGCAGATTTCATCGTTTTGATCATTATGGTGGCCATACACGCTTTGATACAGTGCCTTGAAAAAGTATTCATACCCCTTGAAATGTCCACATTTTGTCATGTTACAGCCAAAAACGTAAATGTATTTTATTTATTGGGATTTTATGTGATAGACCAACACAAGCACATAATTGTGAAGTGGAAGGAAAATGGTAATTGTTTTTCAAAATTGTTTACAAATACATTTCTGAAAAGTGTGGCATTTTTTTGTATTCAGCCCCCCCCGAGTCTATACTTTGTAGAACCACAGTTCTAGCTGCAAGTCTTTTTGGGTATGTCTCTACCAACTTTGCACATCTAGAGAGTGACATTTTTGACCATTCTTCTTTGCAAAATAGCTCAAGCTCTGTCAGATTAGATGGAGAGCGTCTGTGAACAGCAATTTTCAAGTCTTGACACAGATTCTCAATTGGATTTAGGTCGGGACTTTGATTGGGCCATTCTAACACATGAATATGCTTTGATGTAAACCATTCCATTGTAGCTCTGGCTGTAAGTTTTGGGTCGTTATCCTGCTGGAAGGTGAACCGCCGCCCCAGTCTCAAGTCTTTTGCAGACTCAACAGGTTTTCTTCTAAGATCGCCCTGTATTTAACTCCATCCATCTTCCCATCATCTCTGACCAGCTTCCCTGTACCTGCTGAAGAAAAGCATCCCCACAACATGATGCTGCCACCACCATGTTTCACAGTGGGGATGGTGTATTCAGGGTGATGTGCAGTGTTAGTTTTCTGTCACACATAGCGTTTTGCTTTTAAGCCAAAAAGTTCAATTTTGGTCTCATCTGACCAGAACACCTTCTTAGACATGTTTGCTGTGTCCCCCACATGGCTTCTTGCAACCTGTAAACGGGACTTCTTATGACTTTCATTCAACAATGGCTCTTTTTGCCACTCTTCCATAAAGGTCAGATTTGAGGAGTGCACGACTAATAGTTGTCCTGTGGACAGACCCCCACATAAGCTGTGGATCTCTGCAGCTCCTCCAGAGTTACCATGGGCCTCTTGGCTGCTCTCCTTGCCCGGCCTGTCAGTTTAGGTGGAAGGCCATGTCATGGGAGGTTTGCAGTTTTGCCATATTCTTTCTATTTTCAGATGATGGATTGAATAGTTTCCCCCTGTGAGATGTTCAAAGCTTGGGATATTTTTTTATAACCTAAACCTACTTTAAACATCTCCACAACTTTATCCCTGATATGTCTGGTGTGTTCCTTGGCCTTCATGAGGCTGTGTGTTCACTACGGTTCTCTAAAAAACCTGAGGGCTTCACAGAACAGTTGTATTTATACTGAGAATATATTGGACTCTATTTTACTAATTAGGTGACTTCTGAAGGCAATTTGTTCCACTAGCTTTTAGTTAGGGGCAGTGGCGGCTGGTTCTCCTTTTTTTGGAGGGGGCGGCAAACAAACCATCTGCCACACTGCCCATCCCCCCGCGTTTGGTCAGTCAGTCAGTCAAAACCCCCCATACAGTCGGTCCATCAGTCAAAATCAACCAACCCCCTAATGCTCGGTCAATCAGCAAACCACCCAACACACACCCCCCCCATTGCTTGCCCGTCCGTCTGCCCACCAGCCCCGCACTTACCCTATGTAGGTCGTGGGCAGCTGCAGCGGCTTCCCCCTGCGTCTCCCCCTCAACTGGGTGGGCTCAGGGCACAGTGCTTTGTGCCCCAAGCCCATCCTTTTTTGAAGCCAATTAGAGCCTCAGGCTCTAATCATGTGCTTTAGAAAAAAAAAACCCCATTGGAATCCATGCGTCCGGCACCCTGCATGTAGATTAGGGGCCGGGCTCATGGATTAGGGGGGCGTTGCCCCTAATGGAGCTGTGGCTAAATACATTTATGTTTTTGGTTGTAACAAGACAAAATGTGGAAAATTTCACAGGGTATGAATACTTTTTCAAGGCACTGTAAATGATAGATTGCTGTTCTAAATGATCTCTTCCAATAGGAATAATCCATTCATACCCGTTTAATCAATTTCCCACACACGGGGACGCCGATTTCAATCACTAGTCAGATATAACTGATTTGTGATTGTAAATTGTCACTTGCAGTTCTTTTCCCACCATGTCATTTCATCATTTATTGATCAGAATATGATTGTATCCATGAAGAAATGATGTGGCAATTGATAGAAAACAATGAATAATATTGGTAATACATGAGGAATGTATGAGAAGTGTGATGATGAGTGATTGGGACTAGAGATGGATGATTGTTGCAGTGTGTATGGAGAGAAGAGAGGGGAAGAATCTGCTGGTCGTGTGAGGGGAGGAGAGTGCTGAGAGGAGTGAAGAGATGTATGAGGAGGAGAGGAGGAGGAGGAGGAGGAGGAGGGGAGGGATGTGACCTGTGACCCGCGCTAATCTCCACCAGGAATGACAGGCATTCAGTGCACGGAGTACAGGAACACAGGAGTGCACACCGGAGGAGGACATGAGTCTATGGGGGGATTACCGGGAATGTACGGCCAAGGGAGCCTGAGACACGGCCGACTGTGAGGAGCCCCTCCTGGAGGCTGACAATGGGGCAGACCTCCGTCTCTACTCTGTCCGGGCAGGCGAGCAGCGGTAAGTACATGTGTGCTGTGTGTGCTACTAGGAGTGTCTGTAGTAAGTCTAACACGGGGCATGGGCACAGACTTCTATCCGTACTACGAGGAATGTCTACAACAAGCCTAGCCCGGGGCATGGGTACAGACTTCTACTATGTTGTCTACAGGAAGCCTGGCACAGGGCATGGGTACATGCTTCTATCTGTACTACGAGGAATGTCTACAGCAAGCCTAGCCCGGGGCATGGGTACAGACTTCTACTATGTTGTCTATAGCAAGCCTGGTACAGGGCATGGGTACAGACTTCTACTATGTTGTCTATAGCAAGCCTGGTACAGGGCATGGGTACAGACTTCTACTATGTTGTCTATAGCAAGCCTGGTACAGGGCATGGGTACAGTTCTATCTGTACTATGAGGAATGTCTACAGCAAGCCTAGCCCGGGGCATGGGTACAGAGTTCTACTATGTTGTGTGCACAGCAAGCCTGGTACAGGGCATGGGTACAGACTTCTACTATGTTGTGTCCACAGCAAGCCTGGCACAGGGCATGGGTACAGACTTCTATGTTGTCTACAGCAAGCCTGGCACAGGGCATGGGTACAGACTTCTACTATAAGGGGTCTCGGCAGCAAGGCTAGCACAGGGCATGGGTACAGACTTCTACTATGAGGGGTGTCTACAGCAAGCCTAGCACAGGGCATGGGTACAAACGTCTACTATGGGGAGTGTCAACCGCAATCCTAGCACAGGGCATGGGTACAGACTTTTATCTGTACTATGAAGGGTGGTCTACAGCAAATCTAAAACATGTAATGGGTACAGACTACTTTCTATACTATGAGCGGCTGTCTACAGCAAGCCTAGCATGGGGGCATGGGTACATACTACTATCTATACTACGAAAGGCTGTATGCAGCAAGCCTACCATGGGGCATGGGCACAGACTTCTATCTGTACTGTGAGGGGTTGTCCATAGCAGGCCTAGTACGGGGCATGGGTACAGACTTCTATCTGCACTATGAGGGGCTGTCCACAGCAGGCCTAGCATGGGGCATGGGCACAGACTTCTATCTGTACTATGAGGGGTTGTCCATAGCAGGCCTAGCACAGGGCATGGGTACAGACTTCTATCTGTACTATGAGGGGCTGTCTTCAGCAGGCCTAGCACCATACACACCACAGCTATACTGAGACTGGGGCAGATGTGCATAGTAACCTATCCACTTCCAACTTCCGCTTGTTCACATGAGAGGCCATAAAAGCGGGCAGATTAGCCACAGTATTCTCACCTTTCCCAGCCGCTCCCTTAATTACAGTAATGTAACCACACAGGGCTGTATCTATGCCGCTGTACCCAGGTGGTACCATAAGTGAACGGAGATGAGCCGCAACCACATGGTTGTGGTGGGTTGGGCCAGCATTTTGAGGGTTAAAGCAGGTGGTAAGGAGGTGACTTATCCCCTCTTCACTGCCTGTCACGCGTCTCTGAAAAGGGATCCACCATGGACCCGTTTTCAGAAGAACAGCAAGCACTGCCATATGTGTGAATGAGCCCCAAAAGGAACCTAAAGTATAACTAATGCCGCGTACACACGAAGGGACTATCCCGCGGGATTATCCGCTGGACCGAAGTCCAGCGGATAATCCCCTCGTGTGTGGGCGCCGGCGGACTTTTTGGCGCCAAAGTTTTAAGTTTGGTTTTAAAATTATCCGCTGGACTTGGCAGTCCGGCGGACAATCCCGCCGTTAGTAGGCAAGTCCGCGGGACTTTTGAAAATGAACGGACTTGCCGCTCATCGGCAAGTCCGTTCATTTAGCACGTGACTTCAGGTTACGTAGCTAGCGTAGGCAGTAAATGCCGCCGCGCTGGCTCCGTAAGCTGGCATGGATTTAAAGGGACTCCCCACGCCGAAAAAATGGCGTGGGGGTTCCCCCCCAAATCCATGTCAGACCCTCATCCGAGCACGCAGCCTGGCAGGCCAGGAAAGGGGTGGGGACGAACGAGCGCCCCTCCCCTCCTGAGCCGTACCAGGCCGCGTGCCCTCAACATGGGGGGTGCCCTGGGGAAAGGGGGGCCGTGCGCCCCCCCACCCCAAAGCACCTTGTCCCCATGTTGATGAGGACAAGGGCCTCTTCCCGACAACCCTGGCCGTTGGTTGTCGGGGTCTGCGGGCGGGGGCTTATCGGAATCTGAGAGCCCCCTTTTATAAGGGGGCCCTCAGATCCCGGCCCCCCACCCTATGTGAATGAGTATGGGGTACGATGTACCCCTACCCATTCACCTAAGGTGTAAAATGTAAAGTAAAAAAAAAACACACACACTTTTGAAAAAATAGTTGATTGCACTGCTCCGGGTCTTCTTCCGTCTTGGGGGGGTCTTCTCGCCGGACTCCCCCGCCATTTACCAAGCACTTTTACCGAGCGGGGAAGTCCGGCTACCTTCTTCGTCGTCGCCGCCGTCGTCTGGGGGTCTCGATCCGCCTTCGGGGGTCTTCCGGGGGTCTCTTCTGTTCTTGCGGCGGTCGTCGTCTTCCGCGCCGCCGGCGCCGCCTTCTCCTTCTTCTTGTCCTTCTTGTTCTTCTTCCGATGTTGACCCGACTCTCTCTCTGCCCGGAATGCCTGTGCCGCGCTGCGCTGGGACTTATATAGGGGAATGGGGACAGGGTCACATGCTTATGTCACATGGTGACCCCGCCCCCTTGTGTTGTCACAGTCCCGGAGGATGCTGGGACTGTGACATCGCAAGGGGGCGGGGTCACCATGTGACATGAACATGTGACCCTGTCCCCATGCCCCTATATAAGTCCCAGCGCAGCGCGGCACAGGCATTCCGGGCAGAGACAGCGACGGGTCAACATCGGAAGAAGAAGAAGGACAAGGAGAAGGAGAAGGCGGCGCCGGCGGCGTGGAAGACGACGACCGCCGCAAGAACAGAAGAGACCCCCGGAAGACCCCCGAAGGCGGATCGAGACCCCCAGACGACGGCGACGACGAAGAAGGTAGCCGGACTTCCCCGCTCGGTAAAAGAGCTTGGTAAATGGCGGGGGAGTCCGGCGAGAAGACCCCCAAGATGGAAGAAGACCCCGGAGCAGTGCAATAAACTATTTTTTTTGTGTGTGTTTTTTTTACTTTACATTTTACACCTTTATGTGAATGGGTAGGGGTACATCGTACCCCATACTCATTCACATAGGGTGGGGGGCCGGGATCTGAGGGCCCCCTTATAAAAGGGGGCTCTCAGATTCCGATAAGCCCCCGCCCGCAGACCCCGACAACCAACGGCCAGGGTTGTCGGGAAGAGGCCCTTGTCCTCATCAACATGGGGACAAGGTGCTTTGGGGTGGGGGGGCGCACGGCCCCCCTTTCCCCAGGGCACCCCCCATGTTGAGGGCACGCGGCCTGGTACGGCTCAGGAGGGGGGGGCGCTCGTTCGTCCCCACCCCTTTCCTGGCCTGCCAGGCTGCGTGCTCGGATAAGGGTCTGACATGGATTTGGAGGGGACCCCCATGCCGTTTTTCGGCGTGGGGATTCCCTTTAAATCCATGCCAGGTGACGGAGCTAGCGCGCCGGCATTTACTGCCTACGCTAGCTACGTACCTGAAGTTACGTTCGAAATGAACGGACTGCTCCGTGTGTGGGCAAGTCTGTTCATTTTCAAAAGTCCCGCGGACTTTTGACCGGCGGATTATCCGCTGGAGAAGTCCGTGCGTGTGTGGGCAGGTCCACACGCTCGGAAAGTCCAGCGGACCCAGCTGGAAAGTCCGGCGGGATTGTCCGCTGGACTAAGTCCGCCGGCAAAAGTCCGCACGTGTGTACGCGGCATTAGGCCTCATTCACTTGGCCGGCCAGAGGGGCAGCAAAAACTGGCGGCTGAGCTGCAGTTTTACTGTCCCCCACACTGGCCCACCTAAACACAAACGTGCTCAGGGCTGTAAACGCAAGTCAAAAAGAAGCCCCTTGCAGTCCTGCCACAAAACGCAACCTATTCAAGCAAATGAGGCCACATCCAAGCAAACTGAGCTGTGCCCCAATTGGGTGCCATGCAGTTGGCTGCGGCGCAGTAGGTAGACATTTAGAGGGTTAAAACAGGAGGCGAGGCGGTAACATGTCTGCGGTGGATCGCTTTTCAGCAGTAGTGATCGCTCCATGTCTGAATGAACCATAAAGGCACATCTCTTATTTATTTATTTTCTTTTAGATTTGGATATAGTAAAGGGGGATTAGAACACCTATTGGGTTTTTATTGCAGCCTGAGCCCCCGATTAATCCTCTCTATTTGTTCAGGTGACCATTATCACTGAAAGTAAAAGAAAATTGTCACCAGAACAGAAATGGAGGGGACATTTTCCAATGGGGACAAGCAGGGATTCCGTCACTTTGGAGGAATTTCCTCTGACTTCCTGTTGTGGCTATAGGACAAATACTTACACCCTTATGCCCCGTACACACGGTCGGAAATTCCGACCACAAAATCCGTTGGATTTTTTCCGACGGATTTTGTCCGACACTGGTGTTGCATACACACAGTAGGACAAAGTTGTCAGAAAATCAGATCATTCTGAACGTGGTGACGTTCGTTGCGTACGACGGGACTACGTAGAGGCTAGTAGCCAATAGCTTTCGTCTTGTAATTTGATCTGAGCATGCGTGGCACTTTGTCCGTTGGAATTCGCTACCCCCGATCGGAAAAAGTCCGATCGGACTTTGTTGTCGGAAAATTTGAGAGCAAGATCTCAAAGTTTTTCTGTCGGAAATTCCGACGGAAAAAGTCCGATGGAGCCCACACACGGTCGGATTTTCCGACAACATGGTCCGATAGGACATTTTCCGTCGGAAATTCCGACCGTGTTTACGGGGCATAACTCTAATAAAGTTCTGTTTTTAAGCTTTGAAAATGAAACCCGGAAGCTGATTGGTTGCCATGCAAAGCTGCCTGTCTGCTCCAGTCTGATAGACACGCTTCAGTTTTTTTATCCAATTGATGTGTATTTTAGAATGATCGAGTCAGCATTACTTTCCTTCCAGCCCATTTAGACTCAGTTTAGATTGTCTTTAATCAAACTGAATCGATAATTAAGGATGGAAAATTATTAATCATATTGCATTGATCGCAGCACAGAGATGATAGTAGATGATAGGCTCAGCAATGGTATGCAATGCCAAGCTGCTGCTAACAAAGAAAACAGAATATTGGCATGCATTAAAAAGGGGATCAATTCAAAGGTATTCTTAATATTTCTCTTATTGAAGCTAGTCTGAAGGTTCTGATAAGGTGGTACTATGTTCCCTCCAGGCTGGCCAGGTTATTTCCGGGTACTCCACCGGTCTGCTTCAGGGAATGCGAGATGGAGGGTTCTATGCTTCATATTTGGTGGACCTGCCCTCGCATCAGATCGTATTGGCGGAAAGTATTCCGTACAATCAGCACCTTAACAGGTACCGCTGTACCGCCTCACCCTAACTCAGCTCTGTTCAATCACCCCATATCTGGACTCTCTAAAGCATTTCAGACCCTATCCTTTTTCATTTTACTGGGGGCCAAAATAACATTAGCCAAAGCCTGGAGGAAACATTCTGTCTCCTTTCAGCTCTTTAAAGCAAAAGTATCATGGATCATGGCTCAGGAACAGATTGTAGCCAAACTGGATGACAAGCTGGAGAAATTCCAGAATATATGGGAACCATGGGCCACTTTCTGTAACATTTCCCTAATCCCTGGACTTCCACCTGGTATGACGATCTATGGGAACACTAGCTGATTCTCCTTTCCAACTCCCCACCCCCTCCCCCTCACACGTTTCTCTCTTCTCTTCCTATACTGCCTCTCTTGGCTAGGATAACTTAGAATCTTACCGGACATTAGGCCCCATGGGCACGACTGCACGACACTACTGTCTGGTAGGATCCTTTTCATGTCGAGACGTAACCTTAACCTGGGGCGGATATCTGGTGGTTCCCACTCCGGGGTGACAGCATGATCCCTTTTGGGGCACCCAGGAATCTGGGATCTCCCAGACCCCTCCTATGCCTGACCCTTTAAGATGACATGTAGGGCCATATACAGGGAAGGAACCTTCCTGTACTCCCTTAACCACTTGCTTACTGGGCACTTAAACACCCTTCCTGCCCAGACCAATTTTCAGCTTTCGGTGCTCTCACACTTTGAATGACAATTACTCAGCCATGCAATACTGAACCCAAATGAATTTTTTGTCCTTTTTTTCCCACAAATAGAGCTTTCTTTTGGTGGTATTTGATCACCTCTGGGTTTTTTATTTTTTGCGCTATAAATGAAAAAAGACCGAAAATTTAGAAAAAAAAACGCATTTTCTTTGTTTCTGTGATAAAATTTGGCAAATTATTAATTTTTCTTCATAAATTTTGGCCGCAATTTATACTGCCACATATCTTTGGTAAAAATAACCCAAATTAGTGGATATTATTTGGTCTTTGTGAAAGTTACAGACTCTACAATCTGTGGTGTGAATCATACAAAATTGATCACATCTGATGTACTGGTGGCCGATCTCATTTCTTGTGACCCGAACTTGCCAGGAAAGTACAAATACCCCCCAAATGACCCCTTTTTTGAAAGTAGACATTCCAAGGTATTTAGTAAGAGGCATGGTGAGCTTTTTGATGTTGTCATTTTTTTCCCACAATTCTTTGCAAAATTAATTATTTTTTTATTTTTTATTTTTTTTCACAAAATTGTCATTGTAATAGGTTATTTCTCTCACATGGAATGTGTATACCACAAATGACACCCCAAAATAAATTCTGCTACTCCTCCTGAGTATTATGATACCACATGTGTGGGACTTTTACACAGCCTGGCCACATAGAGAGGCCCAACATGCAGGGAGCGCCATCATGTGTTCTAGGAGCATAAATTACACATCTAACTTGTTGACCACCTATTACACTTTTGAAGGCCCTGGAGCACCAGGACAATGACACGTGACACTGACGTGGCACTGATGACAGGTGGCACTGATACGTGGCACTGATGACATGTGACACTGATGTGGCACTGGTGACAGATGGCACTAGTATGGGGCACTGATGACACGTGACACTGATGACAGATGGCACTAATACGGGGCACTGATGACATGTGACACTGACAGATGGCACTGATGACAGATGGCACTAATACGTGGCACTATCATGTGGCACTAATACGTGGCACTGATGAGAGATGGCACTAATATGCGGCACTGATGACAGATGGCACTAATATGTGGCACTGATGACACGTGACACTAATATGGCACTGATGACAGATGGCACTGACGTGGCACTGATGACACGTGGCACTGGGGACAGGTGCACTGGGGACACGGATGGGGACAGGTGGATGGGGACAGGTGGATGGGGTGGATGGTGACGGGTGGATGGTGACGGGTGGATGGGGACAGTTGGATGGGGACGGGTGGATGGGGACGATGGGGACGGGTGGATGGTGACGGGTGGATGGGGACAGGTGGATGGGTACTGGTGGATGGGGACTGGTGGATGGGGTGGATGGGGACAGGTGGATGGGGTGGATGGTGACGGGTGGATGGTGACGGGTGGATGGGTACAGGTGGATGGGGACAGGTGGATGGGGTGGATGGGGACAGGTGGATGGGGTGGATGGTGACGGGTGGATGGTGACGGGTGGATGGTGACAGGTGGATGGTGACAGGTGGATGGGGACAGGTGGATGGTGACAGGTGGATGGTGACAGGTGGATGGTGACGGGTGGATGGTGACGGGTGGATGGTGACGGGTGGATGGTGACGGGTGGATGGGGACGGGTGGATGGGGACAGGTGGATGGTGACAGGTGGATGGTGACAGGTGGATGGGGACAGGTGGATGGTGACAGGTGGATGGGGACAGGTGGAGACAAGTGGATGGTGACAGGTGGATGGTGACAGGTGGATGGGGACAGGTGGATGGGGACAGGTGGAGACAAGTGGATGGTGACAGGTGGATGGTGACAGGTGGATGGTGACAGGTGGATGGGGACAGGTGGAGACAAGTGGATGGTGACAGGTGGATGGTGACAGGCGGATGGTGACAGGTGGATGGGGACAGGTGGATGGTGACAGGTGGATGGTGACAGGTGGATGGTGACAGGTGGATGGCGGCAGGTGAATGGGGACACAGATCGCACATTTAGTTTTTTTTTTTTTTTTTTTTATTACTTACGGCGCTGCAGCCGTTGTTCTCTCTCTCCCCACACGCTGTCTGTGTGAGGAGAGAGAGCGGCGCTGACAGATGATCTCATATGTTTCCATATGAGATCATCTCTCATTGGACACGCCGATCTCACTGTAAACGGCCGCTGTAATTGGCCGTTTACAGCGATCTGTGACCGGCCGTGTCCGACGGACACGGCCAGCACAGAACTTCCCCGATGCGCGCTCTCAGGCGCGCGCATTAGGGAAGTAAACAACAGGACGTCCAGGGACGTCCTCCCTGCAGGGAGCGTCCGCGCTGCAGCCGTCTTTCGGCTATAGCGCGGGCGCGAAGAGGTTAATTCAAGAAAAATGAATGGTTATGTTTCATTGCTTCATGTGAACAGATCTTTCTATCTGTGGCACCACATCTTTTGTATTTGACTGTTATTATTCACATGTTCTTACCTACATGCATTTTGATGTTCTGTTATTGCAAAATTTTTCAATAAAAATTATTCAACATAAAAAGGGGATCAACTCCAGAGATAAAGTAATAATTCTCCTGCTCTACAAAACTCTGGTTCGGCCGCACCTAGAGTATGCTGTCCAGTTCTGGGCACCAGTCCTCAGGAAGGATGTACTGGAAATGGAGCGAGTACTAAGAAGGGCAACAAAGCTAATAAAGGGTGTGGAGGATATTAGTTATGAGGAAAGGTTGCGAGCACTGAACTTGTTCTCTCTGGAGAAGAGACGCTTGAGAGGGGATATGATTTCAATATACAAATTCCGTACTGGTGACCCCACAATAGGGATAAAACTTTTCCGCAGAAGGGAGTATAACAAGACACGTGGCCACTCATTAAAATTAGAAGAAAAGAGGTTTAACATTAAACTGCGTAGAGGATTCTTTACTGTAAGAGCTGCAAGGATGTGGCATTCCCTTCCACAGGCGGTGGTCTCAGCGGGGGACATTGATAGTTTCAAGAAACTATTAGATAAGCACCTGAACGACCGCAACATACAGGGATATACAATGTAATACTGACATATAATCACACACATAGGTTGGGCTTGATGGACTTTTTTCAACCTCACCTACTATGTATCTATGTTGTGTTCAAGAACTCGATTGATCAGATTATGAGGGACAGGGAAAACCGACCTGCTATCTGTAATTTATGATCATATCTTCCAACTATCAATCACAATCCATTTCCCTGTGTGTGTATCTATTGACTATAGATTGATGTATTGATTGGGAAATAAATCCATCATTTTATCAAAGTGGGTATATGGCCACCATAAGTAAATTGCTCACAATGTATACAGATAACAGCTCTACTGTGGTCTGCACTGCATATGTTTACACTGTACTGGCAGGTCTTGCTGGGAATTGTAGTTCATCCTAATCTGGGTTACCAAATCCTGGTATAAAGTAGGGAAAAGTTTGATGAGCATTCAGAATGATGGCCCGTCAGCTATTAATGTTGTGTACTTCATCTGACTCGGCATCCCTATTGATCTGTGCAGGATAATGAGCAGGATGCACATAAGATGCAGCCGTGCTCTTTGCTGATGATGGGGAATGTATGTGATGTGACAGTATGTGCAAATCCATGTCTGTGACAGCGTTCTCCTCCTTTGCCCGATTTGAAATCGGAACCCTAATTGGATTGTTCTGTTGTTTCCTCTCCATTTTTATATCTTCTTGGCCTTTTTTGCATGTTAATGCTACGGATCTCCTCCTGCCTCTTTCAGACACTTCCTATCTCCACGTACTCCAGCACAAGCTGCATGTTGTTGCTGTGGACCAGCTTCCTGACAGTGACGCCGGTGGACCATGCCAATGTGTGTTGGCGTGGCTGCTTGTAGTGCATGAGTGCAACTGGGGGACAGTCTCCCTATAGCAGGAAGAGCCTGAATAACAATCTTTATGGCAGGATCATCAAGTATTATTTTAATGAGGGATTGAATGCAACTCTTGAAATGACATTAACATGTTAAACATTATATGAGAGTTCAACGATTGGACTTCATTTTTCTTTAACCACTTGCCCACCAGCCACCGTCATTATACTGTGGCAGGTCGGCTCGTTCCCGCAAATCACTGTAGGTGTACGTTGGCTTTTTTTGAGAGCCATAGCAGGCGTGGGCACCCGATGCACAGCGTGGCCGGAGGCCGTGGTGTCCACCACCTACCCGCGATCGTGGGAAAGAGAGAGTCAGAATGGGGATCTGTCAATGTAAACAGTCAGATCCCCATTCTGACAGGGGAGGGGAGAGAGATCTGCTGTTCCAAGTGATCAGGAACAGCGATCTCTCTCTCTCCTCCAGTCAGTCCCATTCCCCCACAGTTAGAAACACCTCCCTAGGGAACGCATTTAACCCCCTGGTAATCCCTTCCCTGCCAGTGACATTTACACAGTAATCGGTGCATTTTTATAGCAGTGATTGCTGTATAGATGTCAATGGTCCCAAAAACGTGTCAAAAGTGTTTGATCTGTCTGCCGCAATGTCTCAGTCCCGCTAAAAATCGCAGATCGCCGCCTTTTACTAGTAAAAAAAAAAAACAGCCATTTTTACCTATCCCATCCCCTCTTCTCTTATCTCCCCGACGCTCCAGCTTGTGGTTGGTCCCTCGCTGTCATCATGTGACCCTGCCCTGTATGTGGAGGAGACGTGATTACTTAGAGAGGAGGATGCACCCTGCTGGAGCTTGGAATACAATGTTTTTCCTTATTAGCGCCCCTAAATTTAACAAGCATTGAACTGGAGAGTATTATTTTTTTTTATTGCTTTTTTTGTTTGGAAGGAGGGGGGCTTGGAGTAGGGTCCTAGCCATAAAGTGTACTTACATAGTATGGTGTATCTTGACAGGTGGGTTTGTATTTGTTAATCATCCATATGCCTGCAAATAGTACCTGCCACGTTATGTGAAGGTGAAGGAAGGGTCATGCACTTTATTACCGTGTTTAATAGGCAGTTCTCTTGGCTGCGTGGTTCCTTGTCTCAGGCCTCTTGCACATGGATCCTACCTCTGTGCGTCCCCCCTGGCGTCTTGGTGCATCTGGATCCTACCTCTGTGTGTCCTCCTTCTTAGTGCATCTTGTTGGGACATTTGCAATGATCAGCCTGTGAAAGTCTATGCACAATACAGCTAGACGGTCCTGTGTACAAGGGGATTTATGCTTGTAGTTCCATTGAGGAAATATGATAACATTTAGGCTAGGTTCAGCCATGTGTCATCACTTACCACACCTCTGAAACGTGATCCACAATAAATAGCTTTTCAGAGGTGTTTTTAACCCTGTAATTGATGCTCAGCCATACTGTGACCGTGTGCATACCATGTGGTTGCAGAGGCCCCATTCACTTCATTGGGTTGTGTTGGCTGTGGCACTGCCTGCTGAACTTTAAAGGGGGGGGGGGGGGTCATTTTTCTGCAGCATGCATGCCCCCCCATCTGGCTGTTTCTGCAGGCTAACTGCAAGTGTAAATGAGCCCTTAGGAGTCTAGGAGGTAATATGCATTTGTTTTATTGCTTGTGTGTTTTGTGGAACACTTTATTGCTGGAGAGCAGGGACAACAAAAGTACCCTCTGTGTTAATGGAAGAGAGAATGGAGTATCCTGCTGGGACTGCTGTTTGTGCTGTTTTATTGTTGACATTCAGGCTAATTCAGGCCATATAGTTTTTAATGTTTAGTGGTGTGGTGAACAATGGCCTGGAAGAAGGCCTTGGAATAATTTAAGGTGATACATTGTATTTCAGGAGTAGCAGTCATACGAGTCATACAAGTTCATTCCGGAATGTTTGATCTCTTGTAGAGGTCAGCTAAGGTAAATAAGGTATGTAGGAAGGGCACTGACCTACTGTATACATTCCTATGGAACCACATTACAGGATGTTTGCTCCTATGTACAGTACATGGGGAAGTTCATAAAGGGTATTGTAGAGAGAAAAAAAAAATAATAAAAAAAATAAAAAAAAAATAAATATCTCTATATCTATATATATCTCTATCTACATCTATCTATCTATCTATCTATCTATCTATCTATCTATCTATCTATCTATCTATCTATCTATCTATCTATCTAGGGCTCCAGCACCAAGATAGTCGGTGTTTGCGCCAGATTTATGTACTTGTCAGAGAGAGGCTGACACTGAGGGCAGGGTGTCCATGCTGGATACTCCATCTTCAATGTGCTCCTTCCCTCACTGGCCACTGCACCCATCACAGTGACAGACATATGGTGGAGGAGTTCTGTAGTGGGTGGGCAGACATTTGACAGGGAACTGAGACACTACTTCCCAGTCAGGTCCTCCTTGCATGTGATTGACAGCGCACCGCAGTGGGCAGGTTCATAGACACTATTTAGTCCAATAGCTTTGTTTGAATCTGCTCATTGCCATCTGTTGTCAATCAAAAGCAAGGTAGACCTGATGGTGTACTAATCTCTTAGTTCCCCATCAGGCTTTGCCCATCCAACAGGCACTATGGCCATGGAGACTACAGGGTCTGCCTCCCTTGAGATTTAAGTCATTATCATCGCCATATCTGGGTAATGATATTTTATTGTAATACATTACAGGTACTTATTTAGCGCCGTCTATGCAGGGGTGTGTGTGTGTGTGTGTGTGTGTGTGTGTATATATATGTATGTGTGTATGTATGTGTGTGTGTATGTGTGTATATATATATATATATATATATATTATATATATGGTATATATATATATATATATATATATTATATATTATATGTGTTTATATATATATGTATGTGTGTATGTGTATATATACAGATATATATATATATATATATATATTGGTATTTAATCACCACTGGGTGTTTTTTTTTGGCGCTATAAAACGAAAGTCCGAAAAAAAAAAAACAATTCTTTTACTTTCTGCTCTTAAATATATCCAGTAAATGTAAAAAAAAAAAATCAAATTTCTTCATAAATTTAGGCCAATAAGCGTATATACTGTATATTTTGGTCTCTGCATAAGTTATAGTTCTGTTCTGTGTCTTTCCTCACTGATCAGCAGGTGCCGATGAACATCCATTGGCCTGCACCATCTGATCGGCTTGTGCTGTGTCTAATCACAGCACAGCCGCGGCGCATGCGCCTCCTACCCAGGAAGTGTCGGATCATGTACTAGGTACGTATTCCCGCACAGGAAGGCCGCTCTGCTTCTGTTCTCCTATGTGAGGTGGTCAACAAGCGGATATCGTACATTCACATCAGTCTCTGCCATCAAGGAGCCTACAATCTTAAGCCTTATACCAGGGGTCACCAAACTTTCTGCAGAAGGGGCCAGTTTACTGTTCTACTGACTTTAAGGAGGGGCGGACTGTGCCCAGTGGGAGTAAACAATGCCCAATCTTTGGTATTAGGGGGAGAAATAGTTGGTGTCAGTGGGAGGAATAGCGCCCCATTGTTGGTGTCAGTGAAAGGAATTATCATAATAAATGGTGTCGCGCTCCACACTAGTGTGCTTTAGATCCCTTTCACACTGGGGCGCTTTTCAGGCGTTTTAGCTCTAAAAATAGCGCCTGAAAAGTGTCTCTCATGCCTCCCCAGTGTAAAAGCCTGAGTGCTTTCACACTGGGGCGGTGCGCTTGCAAGATGGAGAAAAAAAGTCCTGCAAGCATCTTTGGGGCAGTGCGGGAGTGGTGTATACACCGCTCCTAAAATGTCCTGCCCATTGAAATGAGTGGGTAGCGCTGCTGAAGTGCCTGCAAAGTGCTTGGGCAGCTCCGCAACACAGGCACTTTTAATCCTTTCTTCGGCCGCTAGCTGGGGTTAAAAGCGCCCTGCTAGTGACCGAAAAGTGCCGCTATAACAGCGGTAAAGCGCCTCTAGAAACTAGCGGCGCTTTACTGCTAATGCCGGCACGCCCCAGCGCGAAAGTACCCTTAGTGCTGTGATATGACATGATTACATAAACAATTAATAGCATATACACTGACTAAGCAGTATGTGTGCACCCCAAAGTGATTCTAGGTGCCAACATAAAACAAAAACGCATATGAATAAAAAAGATCAAAAATATAAGTGTCGCCAGACAACCATTATAGAACATATGGTGTAGTTCATAATATTGCTCTGTGCTCTTCTGGCCCCACTTCACTATGTTGTATCAAACGTGCTTCATGCCGTGTGCAACCACTCTGATTAGAAGGAAGAGGAAACATCTGTGTTGTTGATACCCCGGAGGAGTACCTCTAGACCCCCTGGGAGGGACACAAGCGTTATTAGATGATACCAGTGTATAGGATCCAGTATCCCAGGTGAGACCAAAACTGGTGGAGGGGTTGTGTTTTTGTTTTATGTTGGCACCTAGAATCACTTTGGGGTGCACACACACACACACACACTGCTTAGTCAGTGTATATAGTAATATTTTTTTATGTAATCGTATGTCATTATATCACAGCAATAAAGCACAAGCACAGCGGTGTGGAGTGCAACAGCATTTATTCAAATTTTTTTTGCTTATTCACATGTTTATGAGAATGTGGAAAGTGTGGGCGATTCAGGTAAATATGTTTTATTTTTTTTCTACACTTTTAAACATAGATACATAGCAGGGCACACTATATCAACTATATAGTTCAGTGGAAGGAATTATGCCCCATCTTTGGTGTCAGTGGCAGGAATAATGGCTCAAGGGCCAGATAAAGTCAGGCAAAGGGCTGCATATTGGAGACCACTGCCCTTTACCATTCTTACATCTACATACTAGGACCAATTTAGACAAGTGCTAATTAACCTACCAGCATGTCTTTGGAGTGTGGGAGGAAACCCGCACAGGGAGAACATGCAAACTCCATGTATCACCAGTATTCCTGGCCCCTCTGTTTACATTAAGCTTTGGCTCCCGGCAAACAGACAAATGGGGACAAGTATAGAGCACTGTGCTCCAGGAGTGTCACATTCATGACGGCTTCCCAGCACAGAACACGCCCACTCTGAGCGCCGACATCTCTCTCAGCGCTGGTCTAACTTTCCACCACTTTCTTAATCTGTGAACTTGGGGTAACCTTTAAGAATCTGTCCCTGCTATAGCGATAAGGTCGAAGGTGGTGATAGTAAGAAATACCTGAACTTGTTGCACGTGTTGGTAATATGTGCAAATATTTGCCTGAATTAGGTGCAGGAAGTTCTAAAGAGACAGAAGTGTCATTACTTCTTTATTGAATTCCCCAGGCTGCGTAGTGAGAAAGTGAAAGGTGAAAGAAAATACTGTACAGATTTTGCTGATGATTTGATAGCCCAACATCAAACACTTAGGCCCCTTTCACACCGGGGCGTTTTTCATGCGGTGCAGCGCTAAAAATAGCGCCTGTTCACCGCATGAAAAAATCCTGCCCCTTTAACTCCAGTGTGAAAGCCGGCGGGCTTTCACACTGGAGCGGTGCGCTAGCAGGATGACAAAAAAAGTCCTGCTAGCAGCATCTTTGGAGCGGGATACCGCTCCTTCCCATTGAATAGAATGGGACACCGCGGTGAAACCGCGGCAATACCGCCGCAAAGCGCCGCTGCGGCGGCGCTCTGCGGGGGTGTTTAACCCCTTTTCGGCCGCTCGCGGGGGTTAAAACCGCACCGCGAGCGGCCGAATACCGCGGTTAAAACGACGGTAAAGCAGCGCTAAATATAGCGCTGCTTTACCGTCACCGCGGCTCCCCGCCCCGGTGTGAAAGGGGCCTTAGGCTTATGTACACGGGACTTTGTTTAACCTCTCCTGAACGATTTAACTTGACAGCTAGAAACCGGCGTCTAAAAACAATTGTTTAGCCGTGTTTGCGTCTAGAAGCATTTGTAAAGCGTTTTTTTTTTTTTTTGTTAAAATAATAAATGTCTGTAAATGTAGTGCTGCTAAACACGAGTTACCGCGTTTAGTAGTGTTTACAAGCTGTTAGGCCCCTTTCACACTGGAGCATTTTTCAGGCTCTACAGCGCCTGGAAAAATCCAGCCCCTTTCACACTGGAGCGGTGCGCTAGCAGGACGGTCAAAAAAGTCCTGCTAGCAGCATCTTGGGAGCGGTGAAGGAGCGGTGTATTCACCCCTCCTATACCGCTCCTACCCATTGAAATCAATAGGACACCGCAGTAATACTGCCGCAAAGCTCCGCTGCGGCGGCGCTTTGCGGGGGGGGGGTTTAACCCTTTTTCTGCCGCTAGCGGGGGTTAAAACCGCACCGCTAGCGGTCGAATACCGCAGCTAAAATGATGGTAAAGCAGCGCTAAATATAGCGCTGCTTTACCGCCGACGCCGCTCCCGCCCCAGTGGGAAAGGGGCCTTACAGGCATCTGGTGTTGCAAATGCCTCTGAACCCATTTTTTTTTTTTTTTTTTGCATTCCAAAAATTGGAACTGCCTATAAACTACTATGAACGACCCTGTGTACTGATAAGATAACAGAGGAGAGTTCAGGGGCAGCTGAAAATGCCCAACTGCTCCTAAATGTCTGTTTAGCAGCAGCAGTGTACATGAGGCCTTATGCTAGCAGACGGCTTTGACTGTGCAGAGAGTGTAATGGATTTTCCAATGACATAATCAGGAAAACACCAAGCCACAACTTCACAGAACAGACGCTCAGTGCTCGGGGTGGGACTTCACATACTGCTGGACAAATACTTTCTTTTCATGTGTGTTTTCCAAAATAAATGTAACAGATTTTTTTTTTTATTGTGGAGAGTCATTCCTGATTGCTAGAAAAAACGTTTGACTATTCGGTGCTAAACAGATTTGGCTTGTGCTGTACATTTCTTACATGTATTAGATTAGGAATTCACTGAGTGCTTTCTGGGTATCACAATTGCAGCTTCGTTCTGCTGCCTGTTGTAATGAATTGCAGATGTCTGCTGACAGTAAAAACAAGGCAGGCCTACGTTTAGTTCCATCACTTTGGTGGTGAACACCTCTTGTGCTGGCGGTGCAGCTGTCATTTTCCCTTTTCACAGTCAGACATTGCAGAGGCCTGTAGACTTCCCCTCCAGATCATCCGAGCGCAATGTTCTCGATAAACTTTCCACTAATCACAATGTGCTACCCACTTGAAGATTTCCTGTTCAATATAGATTGTGATGTTGATATAGCACAGCTATGTTTCTGTGAAGACTCTCAGACTTTCTTACAGTTGCAGTACAATGTACTATCTCTTTTTTTTTTTTTGCAATATAAGAAGGAAGGAAGTGGCCTTCTGGCACAGAAACGAACAGCAGACATAAAGCTTTTCTCTGTGCCTTGATTGTTTAACCATTGTCAGACATTTATGAGGTGGTTTTCCTAAGGTTACCAAACATATTATTATATTATTTTAGGCAGTCTCTTATGGTAGATTTCTAAAATGTAAAATGTATGAGTTAGAGTGGCCTTTCTCAACCCATTTACCAAGGGTCTTGGGGAACCCCTACATCAATTCAGCCCTTTTTGTCTTGTACAGAATGCATAAATCAAAGTGGTTGTAAAGATTCAGATATTTTACCGTAATGCATTCTCTGCATTAAGGTAAAAAACTATTAGGTGCAGCTCCCCCCCCCCCTCCCAATACTTACTTGAGCCTTATCTTGATCCAGCATTGTGCCCAAAAACAGCATTGCTAATCTCTCTCTCCCTCATCTCATTACTGGACTTGGTGTGAGCCAATAGCTCCTGCTGCTGTCAATTAAATCCAGTGGAAGGGAGAAGAGGGTGGGGTCAAGCCACACAGTGTGCGTGGGAATAGACGCACACAGCGCAGTGTGTGGGATCGAGCAGGCACGTGTGCTTCCATAGAAAGCAGCTTCCTATGTTGGCATGAGAGAAGGAGCCCAGAGTGTTGGCAAAAAAAAACATCATACTTACCTGTGCAGTGCAATGATTTTTCACAGAGCAGCCCCAATTCTCCTCTTCTGCCTCCCCCCCCTCCCCAGAAGAGGAGAATTGGGGCTGCTCTGTGCAAAATCATTGCACTGCACAGGCAAGTACCGGTATGTTTTTTTTTTTTTTTTTTGTTTTCGCCAACACTCCGGGCTCCTTCTCTCATGCCAACATAGGAACCTGCTTTCTATGGTGGCACACATGCCTGCTCGATCCCACACACTTTTTTTTTTTTTAAACATTTATAATCACTTTAAGAGAATATATTAAATGCTATAAAATCAGTCATTCCTTTTTGAAGCTACATCTTCATTTATACAAAAAAAAAAAAATTGAAAGAATAAAAAAACCTATGTAGTTTGCATGATGCTAACATATCAATCTAAATGTGCCCCTATAGATTAGTTGATTATCAATCTTCGGATAACAATTTCTGTAGCTTCTCATAGAAAATGTCATTTAGGTGAGTTGGAAAGAAGTAGGGCCACGTTGGATAGGCCAACTGCTTTTAGGGATCACACAATGAGTTTGAAAACCTTGTATGATTGCTGTTCCCTCTGAAGTAGGTGACCCAGGGAGATGTGTGCCAGGTTGTGTCTTCTTCCTATGTACCCTTTCCCTCTCCATTCAGTTAAACTCGTAAGCTTGGAAAGTAGAATGTACCTGTTTAGGAATCTGCTCACCAATAGTTACAGTATGCCTTCAGGTTGTTGATTGTGTCTGCAGATTTACTTGCTCTTGTATGTCTATTGCCAGCTTGCCAATGCTTTTGCCAGCCTAAGGAGAAGGATGTTATTGAGCGAGTTGTTTGTTTGTTTGGGTTTTTCCTATGGTTCCTCCCTTGATTTTTCTTTGTTGGGAGAACACTTCTGTCACTCTGGGTTTGCATAAGTAGCTATTTGACAGCAATCAGCTGTTGCCAGATTCACTGTTTTCCAGTAATAAAACAAATAACCGGTCTTGAAAAGCATTAAGACCTGAGAAACGTTTACCAAAATGACAAGCATCTGGTAAATGACTAAGCTTGAAACTATGATGTATAATAGTTTAGCATGTGCATTTAAGATTGTACTCACATAGTAGTAAGTCATTCACAGTGGCAACCATTTTTTTTTTTTAAATCCTCAACAAAAGATCAGGAAAAACCCACAGTCCTTTTAATTGTGTTACTTTATTTGCTGTAGGTTGTCTACAACCACATAGATGCACATTAGCTAATTAGGCAGCTGTAGATATTCCATACTTTGTTATGTGTGGCTACAGCAGGTTTATTGAGCGCAAATAAAAAAATGGCCAAATTAAGTTCTTCAAGGGGCCTCAACACATCTACTGGTTAAAAAACATTACTTACATTGTAATGATAGTAAAATCTTTAGCAACAAAATGCACTCCTATTTTATAAGAAAAAAACAAAAAAAAAAGGAAAGCAGTTTGCATTTTAACAGCAGGTGTATACATGGAAATGTAGGCTTTTTACTAGGCCTGGAACATTAAATATTAAATTCATTAGAGCAAGGGGCACAAAAAAGTTGTCGGGGGCTGGAAGTTAGTGACCACAAATCGTCAGTTTGATCGTGTTCTATAGAAACTCATGTTTCATGGAAATAGGTTATTCAAATACTGGGTTGGTTGTTTAAGACGTCTTACAGCCATCTATTGACCATGCTTCGTAAACCAGAGCGATCAGCGTAACTATCCTGTGACCAAAAGTTCAAAGAAATGTCTTCTTTGTGCTAATACTGATACTCAATTACTGAAAGAAAACCTAGATCTTTGTCCTGGATTGTATTTATCTATTATTGATTAACTACAAGATATTTTAATTGTATTAGTTTGTCCATGTAGCCAGATGTGTCTATTGGTGGACAGCTGTAAGTCAAAGACTGAAGTTCTGGCTTACATGAGCGATGCTTTTCTAAATGTTGATAATCCTCATTATAGTGTGGAAAGTATTCTTTTAATGTATAACATTAATATGCATTTTGCATTATGAAAAGTCCCACTTTATTTCCTATATATGTTTTTTAGGAATGGGGAACGTATTACATGTGGGTGTGTCCAGTAAAATAGGAGCTAAGCATAAAGGGCATTGGTAATAAATGGCAATCAGAATTCAAGGCTTGTCTGATTTATTACTGTGGCTCCGAGCTGGTTATTATAAACTTGAGTGAAAGTAGAGAATGTGACTTTCACTGCAGGAGAATAAATCATTTTAATTTATAACTGGATGATGATAATAATGATAGTAACACAAGTGCCAGTAAGATTCAATTAATAAATGTACCTATTAGGTGTGTTTGATTACATTGTTGTTCATATTCTTGTAGATTTGTGTGTGTGTGTGTGTGTGTGTGTGTGTGTGTGTTATTTTTTATTTTGTAACAAACGTTGAAATATTGTCTTCTAGCGGGAAGAATTTCTCCAGAAAATGTTATTTAACAGTAGCCAGAGGTGACTTCCATGTATATTCCTTATCAAGTGACTGTTGTGTGAGCAAAGTCACCTGGCTGTTCTGTATATAAGGACATTACAAGGTGTGAAGGACACTACAGCTATTACTCAAAGAATATGCAGATGTAGAAAATATGGTTTTGGACTATATATTGTATTGTAAATAAAATCACAAAATAGGTTGAATTGTATGAGCCAATAATTAAAAAAGAAGCGTAAGAATGTAAAAAAAAAAAACCTGCAGCATCAATCCAATGCTACAGCTGCCCCCTGCTAGTCCTAAACTGAGAAGTAAGTGATCAAAGATCGCTGATTGCTCAGTTCTCGGGTCTGCTCTGAGCACAGAGGTGACTGCCAGTCATTGGCTCTCTGCTCTGCCCCTCCCGTGCTCACTGGAGCTCTGGGCTTTGGAGGTTGGCTTAGACTCTCGCTGAGGCTGAGCCGGATGCCAGTCAGACATCTGGACGGATCCCAACATTATTGATGGGATCCACGCAGAGCCTGGACCAGCTCTGTAATGTTAGCCAACAGTAGACTTTGGCCTGCTATCAGCTGAATCTGGGTGACATGAGTGCAGAACTAAGTGCACCCCTGTGACCCACAGCAGAAGTAGGGCCAAAAGAGACACACTTCTCCTTTTTAAGTTGGCTCTATTTATTGATAAAATGTTAACGTATCTGATATGCTGAGTGTTTATAACATTTAGAGCCATTCAACATGAATCTGTTGCCCACTGAAAGAAAATGAGCTAATATCTGATTGGGTGCTCTGGGCAGCAGTTGTATACTTCTTCATGTTCTTCAGTTTTTACAGATGAGGTCCACTGTGTGCCAATCCTGGTATTCAACTAATCGTATTTAAACATAACCACAACGTCTGAGGTTCTCAGTTATAAAGTAATAACGAGCCTTTGTGCCATTGGGTACATGGAGTTTTCATCTTTGGCTATTGGTTGAACCAGAAAGGGTAAAATCTTGCCACAGATCTGGCTGCATTGGACATTTGCCATAGTCAGCTGCATCATGACATCATCGCATCCATTATGCGGAAGTAGCTTCTGGTGAGGTGCACTTAAGAGCTTTTTCCCCCACAGAGGACAGCTCGCACATCTGAGTCTTCATTATCCCAGGCTCCCCGGAGGAAAGATAAGCAAATTGTAATCATTTATATACTGTAAACATATTTTAGAAGCACTTTCATTATTCTACAAACATAATCTTAGGAAGGTATAATGCTTTACGTTTCTATATTTCGCACAAAATGCCCAGTGAAGGGCCATCAGAAATATTCTTTGTTGTTCTGTTTTAGTATTGATTGATTGTGTCTTATTACTTACTGTGTTCAGCACTGCGTATTTTCTCAACCGATCCATGTAACAAAGCTTCATATTCCGCATATTACTTGTCATTGCCACAGAAGAATTACTGTATTGTAAATGTAGATGGGTGTTTTCCATGGGTTTAATCCTTTTAGATGCCTGTGTAATTACTAAAGGAGTCTATAAATGTATGCTGCCTTTTTAGTAGGGTGTGATTTGTGTAGGCTGTCACTTTGCAACATAATAACACTGTAATACTTGTTCTGAGAATTTACAATGTCAAATGAATTGAAATGTAATGTGTACAAAATAAGAACACAGGCTTTTGTGTACCTACTGAAATACAGGCGGACTGACTGTATAGGTTAGGATGGCATGGTGAGACTCCTGTCTTACTAAGGTGGGTTGTCATCAATATGTGCTCAAAGTCAAAAGGACCATGATTTTGTGGAAACATTCTGTACATGCATTATCACTTTCCTTCCCTTTTCCGCCATAGAAAAGTGAGGGATTAGCATTCATCACAAAACAAATAGGAAAATCCCTGTGCAAGATCATGACCACTATTGTCAGACTGACTTCTGATTGTCACTCTGTTACAGGCAACACTAGCTTTGTGACTTTCTAACCTTACGCCAATGACTCTTCTTAGTGGACATTCCTTGAAGTATGACAATCCCTAGAGTACAGTAGCCTGCTAGCAAAGTACCTTTGTCATATCCCTTTTTTCAGGAACGAGGATGAGGTCATTTATGGGTTTTGGTGCAAAGAGCTGTAAACTTATAGTGAGTAGAGAATGTACAGGGAGAAGGTCCTTACCTTTTCTGCACAAATTGCTTTGAGGGTTAATATTAAACTATATTACAAGTGTACATTTCCATCTACAAGGCATGATTAAGCAAAATCGTATAATGGTAGTTCACCCTGGGGACTTGTTTGTTATTCCTTTGTTATTTCCGGAGAACAGTGGGACTCATCTTTCAAACATAATGCTTGGTGGGTGTGAAAGCAAATTAGTGATTAAACTATATATTTCACATAGGCCTATTGTTAAAATCTACACTTGAACATAACTAAATTTTAAATATTGCTGTGAAAAAGAACGACTTTAGAATAGCCTAACCTAGGCTTAGATCAAATGATCTTAGGCTACCAGGAGCCGCCTTGTAGTTGTTTCATAACATTTAGGCTCCATGCACAATAGCATTTTTATTAAGCTAAAAAAATGCTGGAAAAATGACTGGATAAAAAAAATGGTAATAGCTTTTTGTAGTAGCGTTTTTGCAGGAGGAAAAAAAAGCTCAAAAAAAGCTATTGGTAGCGCTTGGGAGCATTTCTGCTGGAAAAAAGGCTTCAAGAAACTCTAAAAAAAACTTAGAGGCTGAAGCTCAAAAAATGCTAATAGCCTAAAGTAGTGTGCATGGACACATATGATAACACTATTTAGCTTCTAGGAGCTTAAAAAAAAAACGCTAGTGTGCATGGAGACTAAAGACTGCAAAGAGTCTGGTGTCAAATGGTGCCTGTTGCTAAAAACGAGGCTGACCATACACTGTTAGGTTTTTTTTTTTTTGTTTTTGTTTTTTTTAGTTCAGCCAGCAGGTTAAACAGATTTTTTCATCCACATAAAGGACAATGTAAGAATCCTCACCCCCTTAACCACCACCCTCAGAATACACTGATCAACAACAGTTTTCCAGCACATCGAACAAGCAACTTCTATCCAGCAAGGGACCCCCACACATTGATCTAAATTTGGCCAGTTCCTGCTGAACCGACCAAATTTCAATCAGTGTATGGCCAGCTTTACAGTGACAAAATATGATAACCATTATGGTTGCCCATCTTTACATATATAAACACAACCTATGCATAGAAACAAGGCATCTCCCCATGTATTGTTCTTGTAGAGATCTGCCAGCTATGGGCTACCTAGCAAGAAATGAAAATCATTCATGTAGCAACGGGACACAGTGACGCAAGATTTTAAAGTATAACTAAAGGCAAAACTTTATTTATTTTTTTTTTTTTTTTGTTTTAGATAGAGTGGAGAGGGATTAGATTACCTGTCAGTTTTTATTGTTGTCTGTGCCCTCATTCAGGAGATACAACCTCTCTATTTGTCCTGTTTACTATTATCATTGAAAGTTAAAAAATAAAATAAAAATTTGGGTTGCCCCCAGAAAAGTAAGAGGGGAAATCTTCCAATGGGGACACTAGTTCCTGTGACCTGGGGGTCCCCAAGGAATTCCCTTTTTAATTTGCAGGGATTTCCTCTCACTTTCTGTTTGGCTATGGGACAGGAAGTGAAGGGAAATCTCCACAATGGGACACAGATGGCAAAAAATATTTTTATTATAACCCTCCCTTGCTCTATCCAAAATGGGGGGGAAACCTTTTTTTGCCTGTAGTTCTGCTTTATCAACCTTGTTTATGTCCAGCACCACTCAGCGAGTTATTTTTAAACAGATAAAAGTTTTACATATCGTTATATACTTAATTTTGTAAATGTAAAATCATTTGGCTAAATCTTTTGCTGCCTATACATCCTTTATAGTCAAAATGTGATGAAAGCTGCATTATAGAAAACTGCTATCCTTCCGATAATAAGGACATGTTGCTGATGGGCCTTTTTTATTTTCTCACAAAGCGTCTTCTCTACACTGATGTTTCAAGAGTGCTTTGCGAAATTTCAATAACGGAGACATGATTTGCCTGTAGATGCTTTCTTGTCATATCCACCAAAGTTCATCTTATTAAGTCCGCTCTCCGCTGACATCACTGCAATCAGTCCAGACACCACGTCATTCCGACTTTAGAAGTCTGGATCCGCCAGCTTCCTTGACTGATGGCAGTCTCAGTTGACCGCTGAGATGGCCGCTCTCCACCCCTCGACAGCTCAGCACTCTAGTGAGCGCGGAGGAACAGAGCAGAAGAGATTCTGACAGTCAGCAGCTCTCTGCTCAGGGAGGAGTGAGAACCGAGCCATTGGCGGTGTTCGATGGCTCGGTTCTCAGTTCAGAGATGCCGGGAGCGATCTGATGCTGAATCTACCCAGGTAAGTATGAATCTAAAAAAACAAAAACCCATACCTCTCAAGTTATTCTAGAACAGAACATGCAGGAATAAGGAAGGGTGTGTATATGCTGGTGAGGGGCATTAACTGGCCCTTTTTTGCACTTCATGGGCAAAGGAAAGGACCACTTTATTGTAAACCATTGACAAAATCGGGCAATACAGACTAAACATATCCTGAAAGGGACACCACTCCCATCTTCCAAACCTTGAAAATTGAAGTATAATTCTTAGCCTATATACAGGGGTTGGACAAAATTATGGAAACCACTATAGTGAAAGAACAAAACCTTTACCCAATATGGTGTTGGACTGTCTTTGGCATCCAAGACTGCCTGAATTCTCCTGGAATTTTCCTTAATTGACAAATGTATGTCATGGATGGTGGATAAGGGAATATGATACCACGCTTCATGAAAAAATCTGGGTTACGATCCTACGCAATGTCCTTTTTGTCTCTTTCAGTCAGTTGACCATGACGACCATGCTTATCCATATCAGACAGCGCTTTTTTGGAAAGTGTATATGCCGTCATTACCTATTTGATACTCTACCTTGCGACACCACAAATGATTTGGCAACTTCAGTCCCAGAGGCACCAGCTGAATGGGCACCAACAATTTCCCTTTTATGAAACTCTGTAAGCTCTGACATGACTCCGTATTACTAGCAGAGCACACAGTGAATGACGAAAGTGAGACTTCCCACCTATTGGCTAGGTGTCTCCTCACACAGCGAAAGCAAAAGAATGTTACATCACCATAACATTTTAGCACGGACCATGTCGTTACTTTCACACCTGCAAATCATGTAGTGTTTCTATATTTTTGTCCAACCCCTGTATGTTTGTGTATATACTGTACATACATCTCCTGTTTCCTACATTTCCTCAAATATTTTGAGATTTGTTTGTGGCCAGCATTAGGCCAAGTCCAGCCAAATAGAGATCTGACCATCCTTTCTGAAATAATTCTCCATTCAGGTGATATTATAGAATTTGGCATGTGTGCAGTAAAATTCTATTTCCTTGGGAAATGCTGAGACCATTCAGATGCTATTTCTAGTATGCAGTGGTATATTATTAGTAAAAAGTAGGCATTTTATCACCACATGGGCTGTAAAGGGAAACCCTCATACTACCCCAGAATTTGAAGGGGAAAGCTTATACTGAGCCAGCATTTTTTGCTGTGTCATGCTGCCTGGAATGCTGCCTGCAGGTCTTCAATGTACCAGATGGTCTAAATATGCTGCTCCCCCCCCGCCTCCCCAGATGTTAATGTTTAGAAGCTGGGCACAATGCAGTGAGTAGTCACTTATACATCTAAGGCAGCGCACACATTAGTAATTTTTTTAATTTATTTTTTATTCAACCAGCGGGTTAAACAAAAAGATGCGTTTGGTGTGCCATTAATAATTAATGGCACCCACACAGGGCTTGCAAGTGCAGCGTGTTCATATGAGCTGTGGGAAATGTGCACAGAATGCGCCTTTCGTGTACTGCTTTCCAGTGTGAGCCAGCCTTATGATATTAAAGTCTATATATGCAAATGAACCAAGTTCAATATGGAACAACAACACATGGATATGTTATATATTTTTGTCTCCTAAATAACAAAAACATGTTTATATTTATCTGCTCTGTCAAGTGGTTTTGCACAGAGCAGCCCCAATCCTCCTCTTCTCAGGTCCCTCGCCAACGCTTTTGGCCCCTCCCCCTGCTAAGTGCCCCCAGTGCAAGCAGCTTGCTCTGGGGGCACCCAAGCAGGCTTGTCCCAAGGCGTGGCTCTGCGTGTCCCATCAGACACACAGAGCCGTGGCTTGGCCCGCCCCCTCCATCTCCTGTTGGCTCCTGCTGCTGCCTCAGCCAATGAATGAGAGTCCCAGAGAGTCTAGGCTCTCGTGCGCATCGCTGGATCGCAATGGGGCTCAAGTAAGTATTGGAGGGGACTGGGGGGGCTGCTGCACATAGAAGATCTTTATAACAACTTTAAGTCCTAGCAACTAGGACTGTCAGAACTTTCAGACTTGTTGGTAAACACCTTAAGGCCCCTTTCACGCGAGGCGGGCTCCGCTTGCACGGAGCCCGCCTCTGTCCGCCGGCTCAGCGGGAGATCTCTCCGTTGATCTCCGCTGAACCGACGGATGACAAGCCTCTCTTCGCTCACTGAGCGGGGAGGGGCTTGCGAGCGCCGCTGATCTCTATGGAGAGATCGGATGAAAACGGACAGTGTGTCCGTTTTCATCAGATCTCACCCGATCCGCCAGCGACGGATCTGGACGTATAGCCATACGTCTGCTTTTGGCGGATCGGACCGGGTCGGATGTCAGCGGAGATGTCTCCGCTGACATCCGACGCTCCATAGACTAACATGGAGCGCCTGTTCAGATCCGCCGTCAAAACTGACAGGCGGATCTGAACGGTCCGACCATGTGAAAGGGGCCTAAACGTGTGGGTAATAGGTTGTTTTTTTCCCTGTTATTTATTAGTTAGTTAGTAAATTAATTTACAGGCAGCCCATAGAATTCTGTGGCACTCAGCGGGGCAAGCATAGCACTACGTGTAGCCAGATCTGATACATCCTGAACTAGAAGAGATTGCTACATATGCTCATCTGCTTTCAGCTCTGCATTCTTATTGAATACAGGTGTCTGGAAGGGTGAAGGGGGAGGGGGCTGTAAAACTCTTGTGTATATAATTTCATTTTCACAGTAAATCCTTAGGTCCACACACATTCTTTACAGATCTCCAATCAAAGAGGAATGATAATATGATTTTCCCTGGGCTCAGCATGTGCTTTTACTAAAAGCAAAGGATGAGAAGCAGCAGGCTATTTATGTTTGCTGAACATGGCTTCAGATGGAAATATCCAACCATTTGGATCTCTTGAAAAGCTGGCACCAGTCTATCAGGTCTGTTTTTGTAGTCTTTCTCACTGAATAGAGTAGGAAGTTCTCGTGATTGTTCCAAAAACATTCACATCATGCAGAAACCCCTGTGCTGGGACTCTAGTACACTATGTACTCCAGGAGTTTAAACAAGGACCCCCAGTGGTTGGTGGGTACCTGTGATCTTAGGAGCAGTCTATATACTACACTTGCATCATAAGACTGTCTTTCTGTCCACCATTACTTTATTAGATCCTACTTCAGATCCAGCACCACCCCCAAAACATGTTATAAGTTTTTATTTCTGTCTGCATCCTTGTTCAGAAGATTAATTCTCACTTGTTGTCCTAGTTGTCAATAGGATATAAAGTAAAGGGAAATTCAAAATTTATACTGAAGTAAAAAATAAATCTTTTAACAGGTTTTTTTCAGTGACAACTATTAAAAACTAGATTTCTCCTCTTTTGAAGAGATTTATTCTCACTTTCTGTTTTTGTGGGAAGGAAGCATAAGGATATGTCTCCAATGGGGGCAAAAATAGCTATAGAAATATGACAGATGATCTCTAACCTTTACCCACTGTATCCATAACTGGAGACCACAGTCTCCTCCATAGCTGGAGTGAAGATCTGCTCTCCATTACATATACAAAGTATCCTGTAAGGCCTCAGGAATACTTGTAATGGGGAAAGCAAACCCGAAAGTAAAATAAGATTTATACAACATGCTTATGGCTTATGTAAGGAAAAAAGTGGATCTATTGGATCAGTTGACTACAGAATATTTACATCTGATGCTGGTTCTGTTGTTTGTGAAGATTATTTTTGAAAATCAGTGTGTAATTCCCAGTGAACATGAAGGATAGATTTGGAAGAGTTTATTTTATCACTCATATATTAGTTGCAGAAGAGTATCCAGCTGCCATGAATGTTCAGGTTATCCATAAGTCATGCAATGCCTGTTGAAACCATAGGTGACACGCTTTCAGGGCCAAGGATTGGAGACATGCCAAGCACAGTTGTGTGAATGCAGCCAAGATGGTTGAACAAACCCGTTTTAATTATATCTGTAATGCTAGCTTAACACTAGTTAAATTTTAAAGTTGTAATGCCTAAAAAAAGAAAACTAATGCAGCCACCACATCTAAGGTTTGAACAACTGCAATAATTTGTATTGTTTAGATACCCTTGTAAGGCTATTAAAAAGGATACTTTTTTTTCTTTCTAGATTTGGGTAGAGTGTAGAGCGATGTAAGCTACAGTATGTCAGGTTTACCTGTGTCTCCATTGGAGAGTTTCTTGTTCCAGTGGGAATAACTCCAACATTTCTTACCAGAATGGATGTCCTGATTGGGAGATTTTTCATCTATTCCTGTTCTGTAAAAATAAAATGAATAATTCCAAGACCTGCTCACTTATGCCCACTTATGAAAACTTGCATTTGAAGCATACCTACAGGGATGGTTGCTGTTCTTGTATAGTCTCCTATTAGTAAGTCGAGCCCCATTGTACAGTACTGCTAAGAAGGAAGCAGAGCCTGCTGATCTGTGTGTGTATGTATATAGTATATATATATATATATATATATATGTGTGTGTATATATATATATATATATATATATATATATATATATATATATATATATATATATATATATATATATATATATATATATATATATATATATATATATATATATATATATATATATATATATATATATATATATATCTCTGTAAAAGGCCAGTTTCCCTTTATTTTCATTATAGTTCCTGGTGGGGAGTTTTTTTCCACACAAAAGAATCCTAGTGATGTTTTATCATTCATACAGCTGGCTGGGTGGAGGAAATGGTAGAAGCTCAGCAACCTACAACTAGTGGAACCAGAAACACATGTTTTCTCCAGCTGAAGTATTTGTCAGATAAGGAGATAATTGTACATGGAAATGCACCAAACTTTACAATGATGACATAATCCAAAGAAGTGTTATGACATGCATTCCACAGAAACTGATTTAAGCTGGTCATAGATGGTTCGCCCAGTTCAGGATAGGACACATGCATAATGTCTATATAGAAGTGTGTGTGTGTGTGCGCAGACCCTTTAAGTGTAAGCATTTTGTTCCACCTGTGATGATAGTTAGCTAGCATGCCATTGTTTTTGCACAGCGATGTTGGCTGAGTATGCCTATAGAAGGGTAATGACTAATGCTTAATGTTTCCTGTCTCGCATAGCAGGCTGTTCCCAATGGTCCAGCTGGGAGTGGTAAAGGAAGTCCTCTTGGTACGACAATGATAAGCTCGGGACATTTGTTTTCATGGAAGGAGGCCTTCCAGAATTCATAAACATTTTGATTAAGGAAAGGATTTTTGTTTTAGCCATCCTTAAATCCTACTTAAAGAGACCCTGTTGCCAGATCATTCGTTTCAACAAGAATTTTTTTTAGATTATGTGTGCATTTAACATATTCTAGTTATGTTTTTTTTTTTTGTATATAAAAGCCTTTCTTGTGTGGATGGATATCCAAAAGCCCTGAGACTGCTGCTGAATGCTGCCATGTGATGACAACAGCTCCAGCAAACTTAGAGCTGTCAATCAATGACCCTTTATGGTATTCCCTTTAACTCTTCCCTGGATGCTTCATAAAAATGTCCTATAGGAAGGTGAGGGGAGGGGCACCACAGACAGTAATTAGACACAGGTCTATGATGTGCGAGGAGGGAGGGGGCTGTGCTTAGGTAATTACTTTTCATGAAATAGTCAGACTTGCTAGCAGTGTGCATGAGGTCTTAAAGTGGTTCTGTGCAATTAATGTGCTTTTATGCAGAATAAAACGTGTTTCTTTATCATTCCATCAAACCCCCCCCCCCCCCAACCCTTTACATTCTGCCATCATGCTGTGATTTCCAGCAGTTGTGTAGGCATCTTGTGTGGATGAGGCAAGTATTCACTGCTGGAGATAACATTGTGTGATGTGGCTAGCATTAGGCTTAAAGTAATACTAAAGGCTCTTTTTTTATTTTTATTTTTTTGATAACAAACATGTTATACTTGCCTGCTCTGTGCAGTTGTTTTGCACAGAGCAGCACCGATCCTCCACTTTGGGGTCCCCCACTGAGTACCTACCATAGCAAATGGGGAGAGCAGCATGCAGAAGGTTTTTTTTTGCCTTTACAAACACTTTAACTTGTTGGCATATGATGCACAGCTTTGTGGGACAATGCTTTTATTTCCAAAAACTCATTCTAGCTATTTGGTGCCCCTCCTCTCTCCATCAGAATGTGGTCATACATGACCTGTACATTGCAGTTCTGGCTAATCTTGTCATCCCAGTTGTCTCACTGGTTACTGTGAGTGCCTTTAGCATTTATCTGTTTAGTATTTGTAAACCAGCAGAGATAATATCCTATTAGTAAAATCTGCCACTTTTCAAAAATGTTTGTTTTGTCAGAAATATCCCTGTAAGTAAATACTGCTATAGTATTTTAGCAATTGAGCTGTAGCCATGCACAAACAAGGATGGACAGATCACTAGGTAATGTCAGGTTATACATACAACGTGTTGTAATATATAATGAATCAACTAACAGGAGCTAAGATATAATTACCAGATCTGGCTGCATATTTCCAACTGCGTCACATATTTCTTATATTATTGTTTTTTTTTTTAGAACATCACTAGCTATTGGTTACATTGCAGAAATGTCTTCTTCCACATTATCTACATTCCATCTTATGAATTGAACACATTTCTTACATATTTCTTACAAACAAAAACTCACTACTCCCCTTAGATTCGTATGGACAATCTGTTCATATATCGTTTTGGACCATAGAGGGAAGCTGTCATGTATGTGTATAGGAATTTGGGAGCTGTCCTTGGTGACTTATTTTAAAGTGGAAGTAAACCCTCCTATCTTTTTTTTCAGCCAAGGAAGCTGCCATATTGGCCTCTGTTCAATCTTCAACTGCCATGATGCTGCACATGTGATCAGTTATGACACCAGCCATTGGATGGTTTGACAGTTTGGTTGAAAGCATAGTCAATGTGACAGGTAGCATTTCCGGCATGCCATTTTTTTTTTAAACTATTTAAATCAAAGGGTTTACTTCCGCTTTAAAAGGTGTATAACCAAGGCTGTGTATCTTATCCCTTATTCACTACCTAGAGTCACTGACCTGGAACTTGCATTTGCCTGTTAAGTTTCTGACAGCTAAAACTTGCTTATTTTGGGTCAGTGATTCCATAAATAGTAAAGAAAGGATAAAGGTGACAGGCATTTTGAAAGTAGCAGCTTATATCACTTTAATGAATTGTAGTGCATACAAACACAATATCATTTTTGGTCAAATATAAAAGATAATACACCAAATAAATTGATATCTAAATGTCACACTTTAAAATTGCTCCTGCCCATGGATTTCGTCACTACTGGTTTCTGACCTCACAGAGGGGGAGGAACAATGGAAGTCTAGGGCATCCATTGCGACAGGTCACATCAGTACCAGGCTCCCCAGTGGGACAGGAGAGACCAGTAAATTTGGACCCCCTTCCACCAGTCCTAAAAGTAGTCGGGTGGCTGTATAGCTGCCCAGATCACTTTTACCCTGCAGGAAACTGCTGCTTAAAAAAATATCAGGATCATGGTTTAGCAATGTATAGGTATGTCCTAAGGACGGAAAGCAGTAAATGGTTTCAAAAAAGACCTTTTAAGTGAAATTAACTTTTGTACTAGGCACTCTTTAGTACACATCCAAGTTCTTACATAGCAGTCAGTGAGGAAACAAATGCACCAAACTTGTAGCATCAATCAGATCACTTTTAGGGCTTATACGACAAAGCACCAAAGGGAGTGTTTGGTACACTTTCCTGTTAACCACTTGCTTACTGGGTACTTAACCCCCCCTCCAGCCCAAACCAATTTTTAGCTTTCAGCGCTGACGTAAGTTGAATGACAATTGTGCGGTCATACAACACAACATACCCAAATTACATTTTTTACAATTTTTTTTTTTTTTTCACACAAAAATAGAGCTTTCTTTTGGTGGTATTTAATCACAGCTGGGGTTTTAATTTTTTGCTTAACAAACAAAAAAAGATGGAAAATTAAAAAAAAAAAAAAAAAAAATCATGTTTCATAGTTTGTTATAAAATTTTGCAAACAGGTAATCTTTCTCCTTTATTGATATGCGCTGATGAGGCGGCACTGATAGGCTGCACTGATGGGGACAGATAAGGCGGTACTGACGGGCCCTGATAGGTGACACTGATGGGCACTGATTGATGACACTGATGGGCACTGATTGATGACACTGATGGGTGGTGCTGGTGGGCACTGGTAGGTGACACTGATGGGCAGCACTGTTGATGGGGCACTGATTGATGACACTGATGGGTGGTGCTGGTGGGCACTGGTAGGTGGCGTTGGGCACTGGTAGGTGGCACTGGCAGGTGGCACAGGTGGGCACAGATAAGCTGGTGGAAGCTCTCCTTGATCGGACCGATGTCCCTCTGAGAGCCGCCGGTGATCAGCTTTTTTCTTTCTTTTCACAATATCAGCGCAAGGAGAAAAAATAGCCGATTACCGGCTCTGTTTACATAACATGATCAGCTGTCATTGGCTAACAGCTGATCACATGGTAAGAGGTCGGTATCGACCCCTTACTCTGATCTGTGGTCAGCCGAGTCTCATAGACTCGCTGATCACAGAGCGCGCAGGCCGCCTGGGCATGGGAGAACATCTATTGACGTACTTTCGGCAAACTAGGTCTGCGCTGTAGCCGTCCTTCGGCTATAGCGTGGATCTGAAGAAATTAAAGTGAATGTAAACTATGTCAGATTAAAATGAAAATGAAAGGCAAAACATTTTGTATAGATATAAAAAAACATGAAAAAAACTTTTTTTTTTTTTTTTTCCTTATTTATAAGTGATCACGTTTTCCGCTGCATAAGAGCTGGCAGGAGGAGAAGCAGCAGCACACTAAGCTTCTCAGTAAATGGCTGTGAAGCGGGGGCATGTCAGGACAAGTGTGAGAGGAGCGTACACATTTCCCAGCACAGCTACAGAACTGTCCATGGTGTGTTCTCTTGCTTAGTGTGGTCAGTTTCTAATAGGAAAGCAAGGGAACTAGCAGGATCACCAGGGATTTCACACAAATTAAGCACTATAAAGAGAACAGGATACTTTTTCATAAAAGTATATGGCACAGCAGCCATATATCAGGAACATGAAGTGTTGAGGTAACAAGCATTTTAAAGTTTCTCTTCAATTTATGGAAAACACATTGGTGCAAATGGCCCAGTTGTGTACAGTACCTATTTTTTTTAATGTATATGTACAAATGGAGTTGGAACAAAATAAAGTGACTTTCATTTAGTATCCTTTTAGGCCTTGTTCACACAGGCAGTAAAAACAGCTATCTTTACCACCCCTTGGCCACCTGTCACCAAAGGAACATGGTAGCTGCTTTGGCGAGTACCTATTACCATGTCCTTGATACTTGACATTGCAGTTTGGCAATTTTAGAGGTGACATTATCATCTCCTGGACATCTACAAACTGCCTCTGAAACACAATCCAACATAGAGACTGCCACCACTGAACACTTATGCATTTACTTTCCAGGCTTTAAAACAGGGGTGTGGCCCAGGAACATCTGGAGGGATGCCGTGTTTGGCATAGCACCCGCAGCGGTGGCCGGACAAGCCAGGCCCGGACACGTCTCGAGGGATGCTGGGGACGCTGTGTTTGACATCCCAACTCACTCACGCAGCCAAACCCAACACAACAAGGATCTAGTCCACTAACTACCACACTCTCTGAAACACAGGAAGGCTTGTGCACTTAGAAAGCTACTTCACCCCATCCTGGGTGTAAATGTAACACAAAGTAACAGAATAAGTGACCAATAATGCCCTAAATTCTAAATAATATTTTGTAAAGAGTCAGTCAACCCACAACTGATAAGTTAATGTTTTTTGTAAATGCCGCCAACAATTTCCTAGGACTCTTTGTGATCCTAGTGAACATGATCTCTGCTATTGAGTTCCCAGACCAATTTACTTGCTGATAAGTTATAGTGGAACTATAGTCTCCTATTAAAAAAATATGTGGCAGCACTTAACCACTTGAGCTCCAGGCCTTTTTCTGACACTTTTGTTTACATGTAAAAATCAAGTAAAATCAGTATTTGCACAGCAGTTTTTCAAACACAATGCTTTTGCTTTTTTTTTAATAAAAAAAAAAAAAAAAAACACAATACATAACCCAATTTGTTTTGCTAAAATATAAAAGATGATGTTACGCTGAGTAAATGGATGCCTAACACGTCACGCTTTAAAGTTGCACATGCCTGCGCAATAGCGACAAACATACATTTTAGTATGCTTTAAAAGCCTTTACAGGTTACCTGTACAGAGGAGGTCTGGTTCTAGAATTACTGATCATGATCTGACGTTAACGGTGATACCTTTTTAATTTTTTTTTATTTTATTGATAACTTTTATTGCTGTCACAAGGAATGTAAACATTCATGTGACAGCACAGCACTGTGACAGGTTCTCTTTATGGAAAGATCTGGGTTCTATAAGACCCCAAATCCCTCCTCTGCCCTTTAAAAGCATTTAATCACACCAAGATCTGTGTTTTTGAATACGTTTGATATTTGAAAAGGGCGCTGTTGACTTGCGGGTAAACTGTAAGTAATGTCAAGTCATTGTTCCTTGGTTGCCATAGCTGAGGGGTGATCAAAGCTGATCCCAGTGGGACAGGAGAGCCTAAGAAAGCTGCAGAATGCGGCCAGTGGTAGCGTTGGGCCCCTTTCAGACGAGGCGGACTCCGCTTGCACTGAGCCCGCCTCTGTCCGTCGGCTCAGCGTGAGATCTGTCCGTTGATCTCCGCTGAGTCGGCGGATGACAAGCCTCTCTCCGCTCACTGAGGGGAGGGGCTTGCGAGCGCCGCTGATCTCTATGGAGAGATCGGATGAAAACGGACAGTGTGTCCGTTTTCACCCGATCCCATCCGCCAGCGACGGATCTGGACGTGAGGCCATCCGTCTGCTTTTGGCGGATCGGACCGGATCGGATGTCAGCGGACATGTCTCCGCTGACATCCGACGCTCCATAGAGTAACATGGAGCGCCCGTTCAGATCCGCCGTCAAAACTGACAGGCGGATCTGAACGGGCCGTCCGTGTGAAAGGGGCCTTACTCCCGCTGCCTGTAAAAGAAATTGAGCGGTTAGTTAGCCGCTAGAATTGCTTTTACAAGAAAACTGACCGGCGGCTAAAAAAAAAAAGGAACATATGGGTACATCTTTGATCAGCGAGTGGTTACTTTTTTTGTTGCCTAGCAAAGTCTCAAAACGGGTTGATCAAAAACTGTCAAATCTTGCACTAGTTTTACGCTTCCCTCTTACTTTTACAATACAAAAAATTACAAAAAACCTATTTACTACTCAGGTATATTATCTGTATCCGTGATCATTACCTTGTGATCTGCTTGACTTTTGTTGTTTATCAGCTATCCCTATTGTTGTTGTATTTTATGTGTGGCCCAAGACCATTCCTCCTCTTCCATTATGGCCCAGGAAGGTCAAAAGGCTGGACACCCCTACTTTAGAATGTATTTCAGGAGAATCTTTTCTGTAAAGAACAGGGAAATGTACCCTCATTTCCTGCTCTCTATTTCTCCAGGGTAGTATAGTGAGCATAGATCCCGCCACTGAAAGCTGCAGATTCAGGCAAAACTGCCCGAGAATTGTCATACTATTTTTAGAAGGGTTTGGATCTGGCGTATTTCCTAATACATACATATTTGGCCTAATACTGTTTCAGCAGCTAACCATACACTTGTACACAGGTCTGATCTGTTATCCTGCTGTGAGGCCAGGCCTGATCAATTCTTGTTGTAGGTCATTAAAGCATGGACTATAAAGTGAGACATTCGCTCTTCTGGCCAAGTCACTCTTTAAGCTGCAACTGAAAAGGCTAACAAAGGCTAATGAGAGAGATTTGCTGTTACCTTGTGGAAATAAACACTGAAAGGATTAGTGGTGTCTCCAGGAATTTGCTGAAGGTGCTTTAGCAGCAGATGTGTAATATACTGTATTGTGCTGCATGTGAGAAATCATGTGAATGTGCATGCTTAATTCCTCTTGTCTGTCTCGTGATTACTGTAAGACAGACACTTCCCCTTGGAATAGTGTATAAAGAGAATGCCATTAAATTACTTTGATTGTTAGATGCTCTGAAGATTCTCTGTATGCTTCTAGATTGTTTGTTTTATGATTTAAATCTGTATTTAATTATGGCATATATCCTCTTTTGTATATTGGTATCATGATATTATGTATTTTATATGCTTTATTAAATAGTTTGTAAACAAAAACAATTACTTTGATTGTGCTACATTTCTGTAAAAGAAAACTATGTAAAATCTGATCAGCTTAAAGTGGTTGTAAACCTCTGATTTTGAGTTTTACCTATAGGTAACACTAGAATAAGGCTTACCTATTGGTAGTGGAAATACGTGCGTCGTTTAAGAGATATTTACCTTGAAGTGCGTCGATGATGTAGTCCAGCGCATGAGCTGCGAAGAAACGGACTTCTGTGCCGTTTCTTCACTCGCAAGTGCTGTGACTGATGGCTCCCGCGCACGCAGCCCCGGAGGGAAGAGGGGTAAAGATGAATGCGGCCACCAGCGGGACATCGCAGGCTTTGTTTGCAGGAAATTGACACATAATGGGCTAGTATGTGATGCATACTAGCCCATTATGATTTTACTTTGCAGGGGAACAAAGAGGAAATAAAACCCATTGGGGTTTACTTCCTCTTTAATATACAGTATGTAACCAGTAAGTGTTAAAGCCTTATTCAAATATTAGGGGTAAAAAACGTATTTTAGCAGTAGTAGTAATATAACGTACTAATTAAACCATCATTATATGCTTATAAATTCTGTTGGTATAAGAAGGAAAATTACAATAGTCTTGGGTAAATGTTACTGTATTGTATTATTTTTTAAAGTTGTAAGTTGAAGTGCTGTATGTCCTTTTATTACTATAGGTAAAAATCTGTATAATAGTTACAAATTAAAAGTTTGGCTTAAATTTGTGTAGTTAAATCAGCTAGTACATGTAACACTTCCACCCCCCCAACTTAAAATACTTCTGTCCAAATGTGCCCACTGTGCTCATTCATCTAGAGTGGCTCTCTAATACCTGTCAGATTACCAGGTAAAAATAGAGGAAAAAAAGCCTAAAAAAAGAAAACTTGCAGCCACCAAATCTAAGGATTGGTAAGCTGCAATATATAAAATTTTTGGTTTGGGGGTATAATACCACTTTAATGTATGCGTATGTGGAGAATTGTGAGACCGAAAACTAGTTTTATTTGAATTACTATGCAATAACACATGTGAACCTATATTTTAAAAGATTTATATTGCCTTTTGCTTTCTTAAAGTTGCGCTGGGGAGTAAGTGTTTTGTACCTAATCAGTACCCTGAAAAATGTTTTTGTTTTTGTCTGGAATTCCTCAAACACAAAAGGGCACATCCTGGTATGCAAGTATACCTAGGCACTCCTGGGCCTACAGTCTCATAGCTGTAGTGTGAGCACTAAGACATTGCTGTCTCAGGAGATTTGGTGATGTCACTACAGTGCTTCTCACTCTTCTCCTTGTTGGAGGCTCTGACATGAGGAAGCAAGGCCCTGCCTTTACCAAGATGGTTGTCTCCACACATAGAGACAGTTTAGAACAAGGTGTGGTAAGTCAGTAATGACAAAAAGAGCTACAGGCTTACAGGAAATGCTAGTGACTAGCTCTTTGCCATCTTCCTGGCTTTTTTGTGCACCTCTTCCAGAGTTTAGTTCCCTTTTAATGAAATGAAAATAGACCTGCAGACCTCACTCAGGCAAGTAGGATATTTTATGCCCTTGCTGTGTTCTGGGATCTCGTGAAATGACCCATACATACAGGGCCCAACTATACAGAAAAAAGCCAGGACAGTCATAAGTCTATTGACTGCACTTTTAAGAAGATGACCTAGAGCAGTGGTGCGGTCACCTTTCTTAATATGGAGGGCCTCAAGTGAGGCCCCCAACATCAGCAAAGGGCTGCACATAAAATCCAGTAATTATTCACTGTCTGAGACCACAAACATACAACAGGATATACGAATATGGGCATGATGTAACGGATGGTAAGAGAATGCACACAAGATAAAGGAGATGGTCAGAGACTGCAGAAATGACACAAGAGATGGTCGGAGACTGTGGACATAATACAAGAGATGGTCAGAGACTGTGAACATAATACAAGAGATGGCCAGAGACTGTGAACATAATACAAGAGATGGCCAGAGACTGTGGACTTGATACAAGAGATGGTCAGAGACTGTGGACTTGATACAAGAGATGGTCAGAGACTGTGGACTTGATACAAGAGATGGTCAGAGACTGTGGACTTGATACAAGAGATGGTCAGAGACTGTGGACTTGATACAAGAGATGGTCAGAGACTGTGGACTTGATACAAGAGATGGTCAGAGACTGTGGACTTGATACAAGAGATCAAAACATAGCCAGGTGAGCCACTGTGGAACGATGGCAATTAACCGACAGCTGAGCAACTTGAGCACTGAGAAGGGAGGGCTGAGCCCAACCCTGACACTCAGACAGCAGATATGATACCGGAGATGTTCAGCTATAGGAGTGGGACAAGCTTCTGGAGATGAACGTAGATTGGAGACTGCTAGAAAGCACTGCTATAATAGGGAATCCTAGATTGGTGTCTGCAAGGGCTCCCAAGGGCCGCGTACAAAGGGCTGCAGGCTGGACACTAGAGGCCTATAGCTTTCCTGATCAGTGCCATAAACCTACCTTTTGTTCCCAAAGTGCAAAGGAGTAAGTAGTAGCTGCTAACTCTTTTTATACAAAATTTTCATTGGTTTCCAGTCATGTTTCATACTTTATGCAAACCTTCAGCTGTCTAGTTTATTTTCAATACATTTTTATAAATCGCTCCTTTTTTATTCCATAAGAGCCTGATAGAGCCATGGCAGATAACAGAACACAAGGGGGATGTGAAGGAAAGAGAAATTCTTCTTTAGGCTTTACAGAATGTAATTTGAGCACACCGCACAGTTCATGGCCCTGTGAAAGACTTTTTTCAATTGAGTTTAATTGACTTTATAATTGTTTTTTATCGTTCAATGTACACACACCTTTTTTATTTTTTTACACCACAGAAAGCGGCATTTAACAGAAAGAAACATGTTTCCATTTAGTTGTTCAATCCTAGGAAAATGCCTTGGAGCTAGAAGGAAATTGCAGTTGTAGGTGTATTAAAGGACTATATTCATCCGGGCAAACATCTGTTTTATCATCTTTTATTGGTTTTGTTTTTTCTGCTCATCTCCATGTCCTATTCCTAAATCAAGTTTGTCTACAGGTAGTCCTACACCCACTGTTTCTAGTAATGTAGATGGAAAGAAATTATCATAAAGGAGTACAGAATAATAGCATACACTATATAATAGATTTTATTATCTACTGATGTTTGTTGGCAATTTTAGATGTTTAATCAAAATAAGACTAGCAAGTTTTTTTTTTTGACAATTGAACATCTAGGCATGTACACATGCATGCTTGTATCCATGATGATCTACTAACATACCAAGGACCACACTTGGTATGTTGACCAAGATAGTCTCAACAGCTAGCAGACCTTTCCACTTTTTTGTAAATTTGTTGCATAGTTTCTTACCTAGAGGTCCTGGCCGTAACAGCACTTTCTGTTCCATGCTGACAACGCTAACTACCATGTACACCCCTTCAGTTGGTTTTTGGGATTTCTGTCTGGTTTATCAGATAGACAGCCTGTTGGCCAACTGAAGGAGCATGCATTGAAGTCTGACAACACTGTTGCTAATTTTGAGGCAGTGTCTTAGCGTTGTCTGCCTGTAACAGCCTGCAAATTTGTTAATAGGTTAAAGGGATTGTAAACCTAAGTGTTTTTGAAAGCCAGCCCCCCATTTTACTTAACGGTGCCCTAGAACTTGACCAACTGGGACACGCTGTCTCTCTGCCCGGGGTTCTGGGCTCTTGATTGGATAGATTGATAGCATTGGGAGCCAATGGCTGAGCTGCTATCAATCAAATCCAATGACGCGGGGGCGGCGGGGCTGAGTCCTGCATTCGGCATCTATGGATGCCAAATGCTGGACTCATAAGAGTGCCCACAATGTAACCCCCAGGAGAGCGCACTTCTCCCAGGGGGTTATCTGATGTGGGGAGGAGCCGCGAGAGCCGCCGAGGGACCCCAGAAGAGCAGGTTCGGGGCCACTCTGTGCAAAACGAGCTGCACGGTGGAGGTAAGTATGATATGTTGTTTTTTTTGTTTTTTAACGAACCCTTACAATCACTTTAACACAAAAAAAATTTGTCTAAGAAAATTTTATACATAGAGGAATAATTGCAAAAATTCAGAAAAGTAGATTTAGGATTTACATATATCTTAAAGCGGAACTAAACCCTCCTATCCTTTTAAGCCAAGGAAGCTGCCATTTTAGCCTCTGTTTGAACTGCAACTACCATGGTACTGCACAGAAATGTGACAGTTAGGGCTTGTTTACACCATATGTGCATGAAAACTGATGGGAAAACCCACTTCACTTGCAGAGACATCAGTTTACATCAGTTTTCACGCATGTGGACATCAGTTTTTATGCACATTGTGATCAGTTTTCATGCGTGTCAGTTATGTGCCCTATTTACACCAATGTTGCTGTCATGTCAGTTTTTTTTCCCGTGCATCACATTTAGTTTTGAAAGATCTCAAGAGATGTTGCTAGAAAATGGGGTCGTAGACTCCACACCTATTGCCATTTGTCAGAAATGTTGTTTTATGAGGGAAAATTATGTAAACAGCTATGTTGATGAAACCTCTAACAAAGAAAAGGAAGTCTCATGCTTAATCCAACAAACAGCTTGAGAGTCACAAATATTTAAGCAGATTTACAATGTTCTTGCCAAAGGGTGTATTTTCTTACCACAGCAATCAGTGTAACTACAGCTTCAAAGCATGTGATGATGTTTAAGGAAATGTTCTCGGATCTTTTCTTACAGAAGCCTAAGACCTGCTACTCCAATAACGGTATATATAGAGGTCTGATTGTTACAGAAGATAGACGTAGTTCAAACTATGGCTTCATAGGTCTTTTCTTTGTTAGTGCAGAACTTTAGTGAAAAATAGGAATGACCACAGCACTATAAAGTTATTGGTATAAGTTTTGATTAGATGTTAGCAGGTCAAATCCCTTTTTGGTGCTTAACGGTGACTTCTGCCATTGGGTTTCCAGATCTACCCACTTTCTGCAGTAAATACAAGGCTATTGGCCTGTTTAATTTTTCATTTGTCTATTTTTCTGTTGTGGAGAATGTAGTAGTGTGACCTTTTGATGATTAAAACAGAAGGGGGAAAACCTCATGGCAAACAAGGTAGCCAGAAACTATTATTGCTCCTGCCCTTTAGAGATGGTGGCCGTGATTACCAATGTTCCCTCAAAACAGAAATTCCAGGTTTAGATAACCTAAACCTAAATATTTTAAAGAAAACCTATGTGAAGAGAACTTTAGATGCAGCCATTGCTGACATCCTCTTCTAAAAATGCAAGTTAACTGGCTTCCTGAGTCACTGACCCCAGTTATGTGCAGATCAGGATTTCTAACTTTGATTGGCATGATTATTATAGGTCAGTAACCCAAAAAGTACTGAAGCCAGAGAGAGGCAACTATGATTTGCAGAGGGAGAACAGCAAAGGCAACCCTTGCATTTCCCTAAGTTCAGATTGCCTTTGGAATGGAGTCGTTTTTCTATCCTGTGAGTACTTGCCTGGTCAGTTTTACTCCATAATAACTTTTCAGTTGGAATTAAGACAGTTGCCCGTTTTACATAGTTTAAAGGGTTGAAAAGAGTCACAGGTCCATCCAGTTACATTTAAGTGTATATAGATGTGTGATTTTTTTTTATTCTCTAACAATTAGCCCTGTATTTTCTGCATCCTAAGAAAGCCATATAAAAGTTCAACACTCTCAGCTAGTAGGGGAGGGCGTTCCACAATTTTACTCTAACAGTAAAGAACCCTTTCCTCAATCTAGCATTAAAACTCCTTTTCTTCTGACCTAAAATTGTGGCCATGTGTCTTCTTCAGGGACCTTAGGGTAAACTGTTTATCACAGTTACTGAAGTCACCTTTGATATATTTGTACATTGTAATTATAGCCCCTCTAAGCCCTGGTTCACATTGAAGCAATTTGTCATGGGATTTGACATGTCAAGTCGCATGCCAAATTGGCGGAAATGGCACCGTCCGAATCGGTGCAACACCACATTTGCGGCGCCGCACCGATTCCCAAAAGTAGTTTCTGTATACTTTTGGCAACTTCGGGGTGCGATTTTTCTTTGCACCTATCCACACAGGTGTCTCTGAAAGCAGCTTGGTGTGGGGGCACCCAAGCAGGTGCACTCCTGACCTGCAGCACTGTGTGCCCATTCGCACACAGAGCTAAGGCTCGACCCCGCCCTTTTCGTCTCCTGATTGGCTCACTGGCTGTGATTGACAGCAGTGGGAGCCAATGGCCAATCAGGAGTGCGAGTCCCCAGAGGGGCAAGGCTCTCGTGGACATCACTGGGTCGAAAGGGGGCTCAGGAAAGTATTGCATACCTTCGTGCATGAAGGTAAAAAACCTTGTGCCTTTACAAACACTTTAAGCAAGTGCCTCTTCTCCAGAGTCAATAACTGTAATCTATGTAATAGATCCTCATAGCTGAGGTCCTCCATTCCCATTATTTATTTTGTTGGCCTTCCCTGAACTCTTCTAATTCAATAACATCTTTTCTGAGAATTGGTGACCAAAACTGAACTGTATTCTCATTCAAGATGAGGCCGAACCAGTGTTTTGTAAAGGTAGAATTATTGATTTACAGTATGTCTTGAATGTATGATAGTATTTTTCTAGCTTTGTTAGCTGTGGCTTGGTATTGCTAAGTTTGTGATATACAAGCACTCCCAGATCCTTTAGACTTTATTTTATAAATTACATGTTTTTAAGGTACAATATCACATACATTAGCAAAATCAAGATAAACCATGTCCACTGGACTTCCACTATCCAATTTCTGACTTTCTTCCTTATAGAGCGATACCAGGTTGGTCTGACAAGAGTGGGCTTTTATTAATCCATGCTGGTTGTCACTTATGACATATTTATTAAAGATAAATTTCTATACAGTATAGAGCCATTTACCATTCCCTTTAAATACCTTACATACTATTGGTGTTAGGCTGGTCTGCATCTCGATTTCTTGGTACCACATTTGCTTTACACCAATAGGTGGTACTGTTTCAGTTGGTAAAATGTCTTTAAAAAGTAGAACAAGAGACCTCGCTATACTGCGCTCAGTTCCTCAAGGACTGTAAGGGGTGTAGGCCATCGAGACCTGATGATTTGTTCAATTCAAGTTTTCTTGTGGGAAACTGATAATGCTTATGGAATAAGTGGTAAGGGCAACACTCGTTCCACATATGTCAACCTATACCACAGAGAATATTAATCATTGAAGGTTTAATGTCTGGTTGGGTTTGAAGGGGGACCAAACTGGATTTGTAGAAATGCTAACCAAGTTTTGTCTAACGCATATGGTCATGTAATTTTAAAACTTGACCTGCCTGTTCTCCAAATGACCACTGTAAGTGGCTGTGCAAAGAGGTATTTTTATCTAGTAAAGCGTGTTACAGTCGTGCAGAATGATTGATTATGCCTGTGTTTGACATCTTTATTGAACACTGCTTTCCTGTTTATTGCAAGTGAGAATACTTTATACAAAATGTCACATGAGTGTGTGACACTAGCTAAACCCTTACTCCATATACATTTAAATGTATTTTTTACAGCTTTTATATGATTAAACAATGTTAAACCCAATGCACAACAAAGCTTATTGCTTTAAGGCATTGGTGTCCTCATACCAGGGAATGATAGTGATGTATTTGTAATACTATGTTTTTGGGATAGGAGCTTAGTCGGGAACCTAATGAACCAATTCTGTGTATACCACAGCTTCAAGATATTGAGAGTGACTTACCCTGACATGTATACATTTTGTTTTCAAAATTATGTAAAGAATTCTTGTTGGAGGTTTCTGGAGAGAACCCCACTGTGGGGTGTGGACCCCCCTGGCCATCTTCTTCCCCTTCTTTCTATTCTTCCATCACTTTTCAATACACCTCCACTTTCTTTTGGCCCACTGCTATTCTTCTCTCATCTTTGTTGCTTGAGTCGTGATTGAGCATTCTTTTTTGCTGCCAGATCACCAATTTTCGACTTGAGGATAGCGTAGGGTTGCCGAACACATATTAATTACACAGGTTCTGTGGCTGATTAAGGTGGTAATTAAACTCACTTGGTGCCTTATCTGCATTAAATTAGAACCTGCGTAATTCATGTGTTCGGGTTTAAAGGGATGAGGTGGAAACCCTAGGATGGCGTTCGAGACCGTTACTTGATAATGTTAGGTATTTCTATTACAAGGCAGACGAGGCCTTTTCTTACGTTTTTGTACCTGTCAATTTGCACTTTAGTATCTTCATGAAGTACCCATATCCTTATGTTTGAGATTAATAAAAATATTGATAAAATAAAAACAAAAAAACTTGATGATTGAATGTGCTTTGTTAATGGTGCATAGCGCAGTAAGAAACAATTTCTTGAAAAATAGATTTTTTTGCAAAGTGCACAGTCTATTTGCCTTTAGTAAATCAACCCATGTGTTCACCTTATTAAAGTATTGACTTTCTACATTTCTTATGATACAGTAACATTGTGAGCTGTTGCACCCTTACATAGTAGAAAAAAAGAAATGACATTTCTACTTGCACACAATTGTATGCTTTAAGAAGTCAGCACAGTTTTACCTTATTCACTAAGCTAATAAAATGTTCTTTTAGCATTATCACTTAGTGAATAAAGTAAAGTTGTGCTGTTGGGTGTTGTTTTTTTTTTTTTCTAGCACCTCGTTGGGTATTCTTTGAAAGGTGAATTTTACATTGTTTTACCACATTAGCTAAGATAGGGGAAAATGCACTTTGAAAGAAAGTGTATATCAAGGTCTGTATGTTTAACCACTTCCCGACCGCCCCCTGTATATTTACGTCGGCAGAATGGCACGTACAGGCAGAATCACGTACCTGTACGTGACATTCTTCCGCGGTTGGGGGGTCCGATCGGACCCCCCTCCGCCGGCGGGGACGGTCGGGATCGCTTCAGAAGCGATGCGGGACGAGGTAACGGCCAGTCGTTTCTGGCCACCCCCTCCCGATCGCTCTGGCCAATAGGATTCGTCCGCTTCCTTCCCCTTCCTGTGTAATTGTAAACACAGGCAAGGGGAAGTGATGTCACGCTCCTCGTGTCGGTCTTTCTGACCGGGACGCCGAGCGGAGAAGACATCAAGTAAGTGCACAAACACTACACTGACACCAGGTACACATAGGCACACATTTCACCCCCCTGTCACCCCCTGATCACCCCCCAGATCACCCCCCCTGCCCCCCCTGTCACAGTGTCACTGATTGCAGTGATCATTTATTTTACTGATCACTGCATTTAGTGTCAGTGTGACTGCAATAACTGTCAGGGCAGTTAGTTTTAGGCCCCTTTAGGTCCAAGGTAGCCCCCTACCCCCCCCCAATAAAGGTTTAACCCCTTGATTGCCCCCTAGGTAACCCTTTCACCCCCTTTTGCCAGTGTCACTAAGCGATCGTTTATTTTGATCGCTCTATTAGTGTCACTGCTGTCGCTAGGTAGCCAGTTTTTTTTTTAGGTAACCGCCAGGTTTATATAGGATTATAAATAGGTTTATAGGTCAGGTACCCCCATATTACAACCTAAATAAAGGTTTTAACCCCTTGATTGCCCCTAGAGTTAACTCTTTCACCAGTGATCACAGTATAAGTGTCACTGGTGACGCTGGTTAGCCAGTTAGTTATTTAGTTATTTAGGTTCCCCGTCAGGTTTTTATATATCGTCAGGTACCCCCATATATTACCTAATAAAGGTTTTAACCCCCTGATTGCCCCTAGTTAACCCTTTCACCAGTGATCACCGTATAACTGTTACGGGTGACGCTGGTTAGTTAGCTTGTTTTTTTTATACTGTCAGGGCACCCGCCATTTATTACCCAACTATCGTTTTAACCCCCTGATCGCCCGGCGGGTGATATCAATTAGGTGTTAGGGTCAAATAAGGTCTGCGTCGCCCCAGGTTAGTGCCAGTACCGCAAACACCCACGCGCAAAGCATACACCTCCCTTAGTGGTATAGTATCTGAACAGATCAATATCTGATCTGATCAGATCTATACTAGCGTCCCAGCAGTTTAGGGTTCCAAAAAACGCATTGTTAGCGGGATCAGCCCAGATACCTGCTAGCACCTGCGTTTTCCCCCTCCGCCCAGCCCAGCCCAGCCCACCCAAGTGCAGTATCGATCGATCACTGTCACTTCCAAAACACTAAGCACACATAACTGCAGCGTTCGCAGAGTCAGGCCTGATCCCTGCGATCGCTAACAGTTTTTTTGGTAGCGTTTTGATTCATTCGCCAGCAGCCTAGGAGCTTTTTTTCCTGTGAATCTCACTAGTGTACTACTAAATTTAGAGCCCAAAATGGCAAATCGCAAGTACACTAGTGAACAGGCCTACTTGTTTCTGAGTATGTCAGATAGTGAAGAGGAGGTCACTCATCTGTCAGAATCAGGCTCAGAATACGATCCAGTAGACGACAGCGGCTCCATGACAGATAGCTCTGGCGACGAAGGTGTGGTCCCTGCTAAGGTCAGGCGTACCCGATCCCGATCTTCTGATGTTGTTGAGGTGCAGGAACCGCAGGTCTCTCGTATGGAGCAGAGAAGTACTAGCGCCGCTATTCCTTCTGGTGAACTGGCAAGCACCAGCGGCCTAGTACACCCTGGACGTAGTCAAACCAGCACTGCAGTAACACTTGGTGACGTGGCGAGTCCCATAAGTGCAGTTCAAGCTGGCGAGGTGGCAAGCACAAGTAGTGTCCCGCTGCCACCAAGAAGAAGACAAAGGCAGGCCCGTCGATCACATAGTGTCCTTCCTGCAGAATTCGCCAATCCTGATTGGGTGCCCACCACTTCTGCAGAACCCGTACTTCCCCCATTCACTGGCCAACCCGGTATTCAGGTGGAAACAGCTGATTTTAAGCCATCCGATTTTTATTCGCTGTTTTTCACGGAAGATCTCTATCAGTAACTCTAATTGTGAGCTGTACGCCATTCAGTTTGCACCTTGACAGCAACAGCGTTTGCTCCCACGATACATAAAGCCGCGACTTCTTTCCAACGCTGTAGGAGGTGATTTCACCACCACAGTTAAAAAAAAAAGCATATATGAAGCATGGGGGCACAGAGGGCGGAGGTATCGATTTTGCTCCTAATTGCACGTAACTTACGGGGTTCGAAAAAAGTCCGACCTATGTTGTACGTGGCATAACTTTTTATGCGGGAGGATGCCAATATATATATTTTAGTTGTTTTATTTTTTACTATGTTTTTTTTTTTGGTATTTGCTTTGCAGGTATTGGTATGTAAGGTCTTACTGTAATACTGTAATGTTACTTTGTTTTAATGTTAACCATTATTTTTGCTTAGCAGTACGCCATTCAGTTGCAGCGCAATTTATTTATCTTGACAGCAACAGCGTTTGCTCCACGATACATAAAGCCGCGACCTACCCAACACTGTAGGAGGTGATTTCACCACCACAGTTAAAAAAAAGAGCATAGATGCCGAAGTCATGGGGGCAGCAGAGGCGGAGGAGCGATTTTGCTCCTAATGCCACGTACATACGGTCGAAAAAAAGTCCGACCATGTGTACGTGGCATAACTTTTTTGCGGGAGGATGCCCCCATGCTTCGGCATATATATAATGCCCATTTAGAACGGGTGGATTGCGTTACCACAAAAATTGTTTTAGGTTTTACTATGTTTTAAAAGACCCCAATTTTTTCCAAAAAAAGGTATTTGCTTTGCAGTTATGGATAACTGGTAAGAAAAAAAAAATGGTAAGTTTTAAAATTAATAAAAAGAAAAACTAAAAAAAAAAAAAAAAAGCACCCCTGTTCTTTTGCGCAAAGGCGAACACAAAAGCGTTGTTTTAATGTTAACAGCAATTTTGCATGTGCTATACCGCAAGGTACGCCATTTTTAGCAGCGTCCTCCGATTTATTTATCCACGCAAAAGCTTTTAAAAATGTTGTAGACTGCGTATTTGTGCGCAATTAAAGCATTCGTGTTTGGTAATCCATACTCTGTAGGAGGTGATTTTTTATTCACAGTAACATTAGTGTTTGGGGGTTCAAACATAAAAAAAAAAATATTGGACCATAACTTTTATTGTAAGGGGCTGAGTTTATCTGAGAGGACATACATAAAGCCGCGACTCCAATGGCTGTAGGAGGTGATTTCATATGCCGAAGCATGGGGGCAGCAGAAGGGCGGAAGGCGATTTTTGCTCCTAATGCCACGTACATACGGTCAGTAGAAAAAAAGAAAGCAACAGCGTTTGCTCCCAGATACATAAAGCCGCGACTCCACATGTAGGAGGTGAATTCACCACCACAGTTAAAAAAAAGAGCATATCATGCGACTTGGGGCAGCAGAGGGCGGAGGAGATTTTGCTCCTAATGCACGTTTTACGGTCGAAAAAAAGTCCGACCATGTGTACGTATAACTTTTTTTGCGCCGAAGCATGGGGGCAGCAGAGGGCGGACATTTCTACTTGCCCGTCGAAAAAAAAGTTCGACCATGTATACGTGGCATAACTTTTTTTGCGGCCGGATGCCCCCATGCTTCGGCATATATAAATGGTGCATGTATGCCCATCATTAGAATTGGGTGGATGAAGGGAGGTATTCTAATGGTGGGCATACCCACCTCCGCGCCATGGGAAATTGGGAAAGCATTTTATTCACACCGATCTTGGTGTGGTCAGATGCTTTGAGGGCACAGGAAAGATCTAGGGTCTAATAGACCCCATTTCTACTTGCACACAATTGTATGCTTTAAGAAGTCAGCACAGTTTTACCTTATTCACTAAGCTAATAAAATGTTCTTTTAGCATTATCACTTAGTGAATAAAGTAAAGTTGTGCCACGTTCAATAAATCAATAAGGTGCAAGAAAAATATCTTGGGGTGTTGTTTTTTTTTTTTTTTTTCTAGCACCTCGTTGGGTATTCTTTGAAAGGTGAATTTTACATTGTTTTACCACATTAGCTAAGATAGGGGAAAATGCACTTTGAAAGAAAGTGTATATCAAGGTCTGTATGTTTAAATCAGATCAAATGCATGTTTGCTTTTTATATGATCACCCACGTTATTGGCTAATGAGGAAGTAGTCTTGGTGTGATACCAACAGCTATTGTGAAGAAGCCGGATTATTTTTCTCAGATGTCTATACTTGTGCTGCCTAATCTGACCTGTTACAAAGCAGCAGTTTCCTGGAAAGGTGCATGCAGGTGGGTTTTGATCATTATCCCCCCTGGAATATGTTTGCTGCTACCCATTAGCAGACCTTTGATTAGCAGAGCATTATCTACAGGAGTGCCTAAGACTTCTTTCACACTGGGGTGGGCGTTTGTGGTAAAACGGCAATATTTTTAACGACGATTTACCGTCGTTTTAGCTGCGCTATTCGGTCACTAGCAGGTGGTTTTAACCCCTGCTAGCGGACGAAAATGGGTTAAAACCACCGGCAAAGCGCCGCTGTAGCGGCGCTTTGCCAGCGGTGTGACAGCGATGCCCCATTGATTTCAATGGGCAGGGGTGCTTTAAGAGTGGTGTATACACCACTCCTACAGCGCTGCAAAGATGCTGCTTGCAGGACTTTTTTTTTTTTTTTTACCATCCTGCAAGCACACCTCTCCAGTGTGAAAGCACTCAGGCTTTCACACTATAGAGACAGGAGAGTCTCTTTACAGGCGCTATGCAGGCGCCATTTTTAGCGCTGTAGCGCCTGTAAAGTGTCTCAGTGTGAAAGTAGGCTAAAGGCTTAGATGTAAAAAGATCATCAATCAGAGAAATAAAATACATGATTTCTTATTTTATAGCATTGAATCATCATGTTACTGACATTTATTTGCACCACAAAACTGAACTAAGTTTAATAAATAACTCTTCGCTTAATGAGCATCTATAACTTTCCATTATTATACTAATATTTTAACCACCTAAAGGTGATTTTTGTGAAGGTCTGCATTTTCTGAACCACAGTTTTTTTTTTTTTTTTTTTTTTTTAATGCAGTTTATTAGAGACAAAAAAAGGGACCGTAAATTTATCACACGGATAAAGTGTTAAAAAAATTAACGATCCAATGGAAACTAGTGAAATCATATAACTGAATCATTGTAACAAGTAGAAGCAAACTCATTTTATTTATTTTTTATTTCAGGTACTTGTATAGCGCTGTCAATTTACGCAGCGCTTTACATATACATTGTACATTCACATCAGTCCCTACTCTCAAGGAGCTTACAACCTATGGTCCCTAACACACATTCATACATATACTTGGGCCAATTTAGACAGGATCCAATTAACCTACCAGCATGTCTTTAGAGTGTGGGAGGAAACCCACGCAGGCACAGGAAGAACATGCAAACTCCAGGCAGATGGTGTTGTGGTCGGGATTCGAACCAGCGACCCTTTTAGCTGCTAGGTGAAAGTGCTAACCACTACACCACTGTGCTGCCGTCATCTCAAATGGCCATTAAAAAGTGCCTTCACCCAAGTGTTCTCTCACCAGGAAGAAATTCATAATGATATGTGGGGGGGATTTGTTGGTGATGGAAAAAGTCTAAAGGTAAAAAGGAAGGGTAAGATCAGGAAAACAGAGAATGGAGAGAAGGGGAAGGTGGGAGAGAAACCCATGTGCTGCCCCAAAGCTTGCAATGTACTATTGTTTTATAAGAGTAGTGGAAAATGAGGCCACAATGTTGGTGTACCAATGTCTAGGGATAAGAACTTTGGCTCCAGAACTAAAGAATCTATTTAGAGACCTTTGTGTGGGATATTGAACCAGGGAATCTTGAAATCTACAGTGTATAGCAAAGACTACCCTTTCTGTATTGTGCTCATAGGTGATTTTACTGCTGATTATTGTCCATATTTTGTGCAGATCAAGGTTATTTTGCATACAGTGCCTTGCAAAATATTCACCCCCCTTGGCTTTTTACCTATTTTGTTACATTACATCCTTTAGTTCTTTTAATCTGAATTATATGTGATGGATCAGAACACAACCGTCTAAGTTGGTGAAGTAAAATTAGAAAAATATATACATAAAACTATTTTTCATAAATATAAACTGATAATTGGCATGTGCGTATGTATTCACCCCCTTTATGAAGCCCATAAAAAGCTCTGGTGCAACCAATTTACCTTCAGAAGTCACATAATTAGTGAAACGATGTCCACCTGTGTGCAATCTAAGTGTCACATGATCTGTCATTACATATACACACCTTTTTGAAAGGCCCCAGAGGCTGCAACACCTAAGCAAGAGGCACCACTAACCAAACACTGCCATGAAGACCAAGGAACTCTCCAAAACAAGTAAGGGACCATGTTGTTGTGAAGTACAAGTCAGGGTTAGGTTATAAAAAAATATTCAAATCTTTGATGATCCCTAGGAGCACCATCAAATCTATCATAACCAAATGGAAAGAAAATGGCACAACAGCAAACCTGCCAAGAGACGACCGCACACCAAAACTCACGGACCGGGCAAGGAGGGCATTAATCAGAGAGGCAGCACAAAGACCTAAGGTAACCCTGGAGGAGCGGCAGAGTTCCACAGCAGAGACTATCTGTACATAGGATGACAATAAGCCGTACGCTCCATAGAGTTGGGGTTTATGGCAAAGTGGCCAGAAGACAGCCATTACTTTCAGCAAAAAACAAAATGGCATGTTTTGAGTTTGCGAAAAGGCATGTGGGAGACTCCCAAAATGTATGGAGGAAGGTGCTCTGGTCTAATGAGACTAAAATGTTACTTTTTGGCATCAAAGAAAACGCTACGTCTGGAGAAAACCCAACATATCACATCATCCAAAGAACACCATCCCCACAGTGAAACATGGTGGTGGCAGCATCATGCTGTGGGGATGTTTTTCAGCAGTCAGAAATGGTAACCTGGTCAGTTGAGGGAAAGATGGATGGTGTTAATACAGGGATATTCTTGAGCAAAACCTGTACCACTCTGTGTGTGATTTGAGGCTAGGACGGAGGTTCACCTTCCAGCAGGACAATAAACCCAAACACACTGCTAAAGCAACATTTGAGTGGTTTAAGAGAAAACATGTAAATGTGTTGGAATGGCCTAGTCAAAGCCCAGACCTCAATCCAATAGAAAATCTGTGGTCAGACTTAAAGATTGCTGTTCATAAGCGCAAACCATCCAACTTGAAGGAGCTGGAGCAGTTTTGCAAGGAGGAATGGGCAAAAATCCCAGCAGTAAGATGTGGCAAGCTTATAGAGACTTATCCAAAGCGACTTGGAGCTGTGATAGCCGCAAAATATGGCTCTAAAAAGTATTGAATTTAGGGGGGTGAATAGTTATGCACATAGACGTTTTTTCTGTTATTTTGTCCTATTTATTGTGTGCTTCACAATAAAAAAAAAAAAAAAAAAAAAAAAAAAAACATCTTCAAAGTTGTGTTGTTCTGTAAATGAAATGATGCAAATCCTCAAACAATCCATGTTAATTCCAGGTTGTGAGGCAACAAAACATGAAAAATGCCAAGGGGGTGAATACTTTTGCAAGGCACTGTACATATTTGTGAATTCTTAATACATGATCATTGGTCCAGTTCTTTAATAATTGTATCATTCATACTTGTGTTTAGTTCTCTGAATAAAGTTCTTGGCTCCCTATAAATAACCTTTGTTTTATAATGTCTGAAGACATCTAATCAGATGAAACTATACAGTTGTTCAAATTTTCTTAACATTCAAATGTGGATAGCTGTCCAAATGCCATATTTTCTGCAGACCTACTGTTAACATATACTTTTTCTAATTTTTGCAAGTTCACAACTTTTACGTTGTTGTGTTTTTTTTTTTTTTTTTTGTAGTTATTTTTTTTAATTTATTCTTTGCTCTTCTTCAGACAACACAGTTAAAGTACAACTGTTCCTTTTTGTGTGATTTTAAATCACAGATAATCTCAGGTTCTGAGAATCTCACTTTGCCTTGCAAAAGGGATCTTACAAGGTCCTGAAACATCGGCCTGTAATGCCTGTTCCTAACATTATAATAAGTTGCTGGTGAAGATCCTTATTTTCATAATCAGTTTTTTTTCTTTTTGATTTAGTTTTTTTTTTAAACTTTTGTTACCTTCCCTCCTGTCCCCTTTGCTTTTTTCACCCTATTTCCACTTTCTTTCATCCCTCTCTCTACTCTCTACTTTCTACTTGTACACTGACCCCCTTCCCTGCCTAAAAAAAAAAAACCTGATTGCTAGAATTGTGTTTGTGCACAATTGCACACTGAATTTTTTTTTTTTTGTTTACAAACGGTTTTTATTATGGGTACGGTCATAGTACAAGATTTTGACAGTGGTGGAAAACATACAAGTGAAGGATACAGTTAGATATAACATTATAGCTGAGAGAAGACATATCATATGGCAGGATACATACATTAAATTATCCGTTTAAGTAACATTTGCTTGGATGGGTCCATGGATGTGCTAAGGTAAAATAACATTAATGGACATTACCCAGTAGTGAGGAATCCCAAAGAGCCCATTTTTTTTTGTATATATGCATGGTGTCATATAACGTGTGGTGTATTCGTTCTGATAGTTTTATGTTTGCCATACGGCTGAGAACCTGAGGCCATGGTATAATGGGAGAACGCCAGTTGAAAGCTATGGTCCAGTGGATAGAACTAAATAGAGTGTGGATTAATCTAGAGCTGGCTATTGGTATTTTTAACGCTAGTGCAGCCTTTCTTAACCTTTTCAACACCAGAGGAACCCTTGAAATAACTTTCTGGGCTCAGGGGGAACCCCCACAAAAAGTTATTGTGTCCAGAACTCATGATACATTAGTGTGATAGTCAGGGGGAAGAATGTTTCCTACACTTGTCATTGGGAAAAATGACTCCCTTACAGATAGCTAAAAAGATCAATGGAGAGGCAGAAATTGTCCATTGCTCAAAGAACCCCTAGCAACCTCTGGAGGAACCCTACAGTTCCATGGAACTCCAACTTAAAAACCCTGCTCTAGTAGCTACTAACCTTGTTACAATGTTGTTTGCATGTACAACCTTGTCTATGATCTTTCCTTGCTGTCCCTGATTGTCCACCCATGTGGCTGTATACGTGTAACCCACTTTTCTCCAGTCTAAAAACCAAAAATAGAATTATCAAAAAAAAAAAAGCATCTTAAAGCACATATATAAAAATGTAGATAAGGGTTTTTCAACCGGGATGGCGCGGCAAAATGACACAAAGCCCTGACCATGAAAGGGTTACTGTGTTAAGTTCTGTATACATAGAGGGAGAGAGCACATCCCATACCTTCTCCGGGCTCTCTCCTCTATTCTGTTATCTGTACTTTTGCTGGAAAGCGTGAATGCTGTCTAAGCCGCCCACCCGCGTCCTACCAACCAGTGACGTCATCGGTTGCTAAGGGCAGGTAAGGCACAGCTTTCAGTTTTGCCAAAAGTACAGATAACAGCATAGAGGAGGAAAGAGCCCAGAGAAGGTACGGGATGAGCTCTCCCTCCTTTCTGTAGACGGAACTTAACACAGTAACCCTTTCATGGTCAGACTGTACAGGGCTCTGTGTCATTTTGCTGCAGCAAGGCAAAGAGAGAAGTTAGGAAGGGAGTTAGTGTCTAGCAGGGGGTATTTGTGTCGGGAGGAGGGTTTTGTGCTGGGGGGGTGGGGTTGTGCTAGTGGGGGGGCAGGATTTGCAACCTATTGACCACTTACATTTGCCTTAAACTATACTTTAGGGCTTTTTTCTTACACCAGGTGCAGTAAAATATGTAAAATCACGCATTTTCCGTCGGCACATGAAAATGCATTCACCAATTGCATGTTTGCTTGCACCCACTTAAAAGAAAGGTACCGTAGTAGTATATATTTCGGTGGGGCTCAATTTAAAAATCATGCCAGCACCTTTTTTGCATGTTTTATCAGCATAGAGCAGCTTTATAAACGGAACACACAAAAAAGTGTTCGGGCTCAGACGCACCACCTTGTGTGAATGTGCCCTCAGACTCGTGTGCCCCAGGATTGCACACAATTCTAAAGGGTGCCTTGACTACAAAAAGGTTGAAAAACACTGATGTGCAGTGGGTATAGAAAAGGTATAGCCCCCCCCCCCTTTAAATAATCACGTGTTGTTGCTTTGCAGCCTTAAATGAAAACGGACACAATTTTTGTTTTATCCAGCTGTATTTACTCAACTTATAGCATCCAAGTGAAAAATATAACGCCAACATGTCAGAAAAAAATTCAAAAACAGAAGCTCACTGAGTTGGAAAAAGAATCAACCCCTTGTGTCAGTATTTGGTTGCACCATCTTTTGCTTTAATTACAGCCTTTAGTCTGTTGGGATATGCCCAGTGTCTCTACTAACTTTGCACATCTAGACTTTTCAATATTTGCCCACTTTTCTTTGCAGAACTACTCAATTTCAGTTCAATTTGATGGTGACCATTTGTGAACTGCAGTTTTCAAGTCATTCCACAGATTTTCAATGGGGTTTAAGTCTGGGCTCTGACTAGCCCATGCAAGGATATTCACCCTTTTCTCCTTCAAGCACTGTATGGTAATTTTAGCTGTGTGCTGTGGGTCAACTTTTATCCCCATAACAGGATATTGCCACCTCCATGCCTTACTGTAGGAATGGTGTTTTTTGGATAATGAGCTGTATTGGATTCCCCCCAGACATATCGTTTGGTGTTGAGGCCAAATAATTAAATTTTAGTCTCATCTGACCATAACACATTTTCCATGTGGCCTCAGAATCCTCAAGGTGCGTTTTGGCAAAGCTCAGTCGTGACTGCATGTGGCCTATCTTGAGGAGCGTCTTTTTTCTTGCTTTGTGATCTTGTTGTCACATGCACACAATGACCATTCTGTCATACATTCCTGCACCTGCTTCAGAATTGCTGTAAGCCTCTTGGTAGCCTCTCTGACCAGTTTCCTCCTAGCTCTTTCATCCAGCTTGGAGCAAATTTATCCCAGAGATCTTCCGAGAGTGCCTTGCCACCCACAGATAATTGTTTGCTTCAGTTGCACTAATAGGAAAGCTCTTTTCACGCTGATCACAGTTGAAAGTCAAATGGGTTTGTGTGCCATTGAGCTGGTGATTACATACACCTGATTGATATTACAAGTCATTGTTACTTTTTCCAACTCGGTGATTCTGTTTTTAAATTATTATTTTATTCTGACATGGTGGTATATCTTTCACTTGGATGTTATATTTTGCAGTAAATACAGCTGGATAAAACAAAAATGGTGGCTGTCCTCATTTTAGGGTGCAAAGCAACAAAATGTGGTGGGTGATTCTTTTCTATACCCACTGTAGATCACTTATGTATTCCTTCAAAAACTGAAATCCTTTTTGTAACGGACCTGGTGTAACTATCTGAACTTTGTGGTTATACTGAGTTGGCGCACATCAGCTGAAGTTTAAATGAGCATAGAGTGGGAGTTGTTCAGCAGGATGAGTAGTTGCTTAGTTTGACCACACCGAAGGAACAGACCTCAAGGTTGAAACCACCGGTGTGTTTGTGTTTACTGTAGCTCATTGTGTCATGAGACTGGGTACAAAATGGCACAAAATCTGCATTCCTGCCAGCTCTGAAAATGTTCCCTCACCATCCTTGTATAACACAGTAAAGATAGGTAGATTGTGTTATAAATCTTTTTGCCAGTTAGAACATTTCACTTACAATATATACATTTTAGTTTTACATTAAAAGACAATTATGGTGATGTGTAGTAAGCAAGCTTGTGTAAACGCAAGCAGATAGGGTACCTGATAAATACTATTGGGTATCAAGTTTCTTCTTAGCAGAAACACATGGATGCTAAAACAAAGCATAACACATGGCATCATTTTTTAATTTGCAGAGACTTGTAAGGTCCACATTTAGCACAGATGAGTATTATTTTTGACCATCTTCTATATATGGCATTAAAAATCATGCGAATGAAGAATGATAATTTACCTTGGCGTCTATATATGAAGGACATTGCAGGCTCTTTCTGAAAATAATCGAATATCTCTTTTGTTGGCTGTATATTTGAAATTGAGATGATTATAGAAGTGGTATGTTGATGTTGACATATCTAAAGGTACAAATTGTAGACATTTTTGTCTCAAAGTGTGAGTAAACCCTAAATCTATTGTTCAGTATGGTTGGCCTTAAATATTTTTTTTGTAAATTTGTTGCAATGTTTTTTTTACCTGGGGATCCTGCCGGTAACTCCCCTTCCTGTTGCAGACCGACGATGCTAACCCACTGCCTCACAATGAGCAGCGTTGTCATCAGTCTGTGATTGTAAGTTTTTTTTCAATTGGCCATTGGGTTGGCTGTCTTTATGTGCTGCACAATCCAGTAGAGAAAAACAGAAAAGCAATAAAGTATATGAACCAGTTCAAATAAGACCCATACTGGGATGCATTTCAGAACAGGTATGTGCTCACTATTGCTTATGCACAGGTTTCTCCTTCACAGTAGGACTCCCTCATCCCCCTCCCCAGGCCTGTTACTTCAGATAGAAATATCACTGTCGGATTCTTCTTCATAGCTACTACTTGCCACAAAGACATGCAAAGGCAGACAGGAAGGAAGGAACTGGTGTTTAGAAGGTGGAAAGGCATGTAATGTTTGTTAGCAATGTGTTGCTAAGTTAAAGTGATTGTAAGGCTTTTTTTTTTTTTAAATAAGAAACGTCATGTTCACCTTTTCGGTGCTATGGTTTTGCATAGAGCATCCCCAATCCCCCTTTTTCTTGGGTCTCCTGGCTCCTCCACTTCAGCGATTTTTTATTTATTTTTTTTATTTATTTATTTTTTTTTTCCTCCAAAGAAAGCTTGCTCCTGAGCCGCCCTCTGTGTCTGTAGACAGATGCCGGTGTTGTATCATTATCCGTCCCCCATCACCAAGTGTCCGAGGTGTACTGCGCATGCGCAGTACACAGAACGCCCATATTCCGAAAATTGCAGAGGATGAACGGCGCCTGCGCCGTGAGTCTTTCAAGCCCCACCATCCCAGTGGACATAGAGTTAGAATATAAAAGTGCCGAGCGCAGCGAGGCCGTGCCCGATGCGTGGCGAGCGAAGCGAGCCCGCGAGGGGCCCTCTCAATTTGACTAACCCTATGTCCGCTTGGATGGTGGGGGCTTCTCCTCGACTCACGGCGCAGGCGCCGCTCATCTTCCGACAATTTCCGAAAATCTTCTGGATCCGGATTGCGCATGCGCAGTAGACTTCGGACACCTAGTGACAGCCGGACACTTGGTGATAGAACACCGGCTCCCTTTTTGGATTGGCTTAAAGCGGAAGTAAACCCATCGATTTAACAGTTTAAAAAAAAAAGGCATGCCGGGAATGCTAACTGCACATTGGCTGTGCTCTTAACCAAACAGTCAAACCATCCAATGGCTGGTGTCATAACGGATCACATGTGCAGCACCGTGGCAGTTAAAGATTAAACTGAGGCAAAGATGGCAGCTTCCTTGGCTGAAACCGATAGGAGGGTTTACTTACTCTTTAAGTAGAGAGAGCTGCTGCTCTTATGAACAACGTTGGATCGAGATCGGGCAGGCTGGGGGTTGATTTACTAAAAGCAATTAGACTGTGCACTTTACAAGCGCAGTTGCTCCAGAGGTTAGTAAATGAGGGGAGGCTCTGATGGCGTCCATCGTCCAATCATGTGCAAGCAAAAATGTTTTTTTTTTCTATTTTTCTTGCATGTGATTGGGTATTCTTTGCAAAATGGAACTTCACCTCATTTACTAAGCTCTGGAGCAACTGCACACTCTATTTGCCTTTTAGTAAATCAGCCCCCATGTGTTGTTTTCTTATGCTTTTTTCTCTTGGGCACCGGAAGAGGCTGTTCACACAATAGGTCCATTTTTGGTACAGAGCTTTCCATAGTGAGTTAGAGAAGCTGGAGGAGCCGTTGAAGCAGGCTCTGTAAAATTTCGATCACTGTATTTATTAACTGTGGGATTAGCAGTTCCTTTTTGTGCAGATTACAATATAAACCCAGGGTTTGTGTTTAAATGTAAGGTCACATTTTTATGAAGCTTCGGCTTCACTTATTATGTCAGCCGCCCTTTGAACAGACTGGGCTATCACATGCAAATACCACTTTATTTGAAATCCTGCAGAGCATAGATTTAACCGCAAATTACTGACCTGGCCAATTCCCCCAAGCCTGCTCCAAGAATGTTGGAATCTTTGAGTGAACTCCTTGAACAGGTTGGTTTTCTGCCATCTAGCAGACCTAAAAAAATTCCTTCTGCAAAGTGCAAATGTATAGCTGCATACCTAACATTCCTAAGTGTACAGAGCAGTATGGGTTTATTTATTTTAGTTTGTAAGGCAGATGACTGAATGTATTATTATTATTATTTTCCATGTGTACATGTCATACAACATGCTTGTGTTCAGCACATTGTGAAATATTTCTTGAGCGCTCACTTTTCCCTGCTGGTAGCAAGGTGGTTTATACTTTTGCAAGACCGCAGTGCCAAGGAGGACTGGTCGGAGGTTTTAAAAAAAAAAAATAGCTATCGGATGTCAGGCCGGGACAGAAGTGGGGTGTTCAGGATTCCTTAGTTCCAGTTCAGTTAGTACAGGATGCTTAAACAGGACTCCATCAATGAGGGAAATTCACTTGGCTGTGCAGAAAGAATAGGTATCTTATGACCTATCATGTGCTTTGATGTATTGCTACCTCCAACACTTCTTCTGCATGTCGCTTTATGTGCCGCCATATGATTGCACAACACAAAACTACAGTGCAGGGAGTCAAAGGGCAAGGACATTTTTTTTTTTACTGGGGGACCCATATACAGTTCATTATGATTTCTTTTGTCATTTTTATATAAACATACAGTAGAATATATAATGAACATAGAAGAAAGAAGAAATACAATGTTATTAACTGCTTGTTGCCCAGCCACAGTACATTTACAGGGTGGCATACATGTACATGATCCTGCCTGTTCCAGGTTAGACGTGCGCATGTGCTTGCCTGCTGTTAATCCATGCTTTCACTGGCTACAGAAGGATTTTGTCAGCAGCTCCCGGGCCAATGATTTATGGCCGAGACCTGCGGTGGCTGTAGGCAATCACAGAACAGAGTCCTGTGTTTACAAACACACAGGGCTTTGTATACAGATCAGCGATCTGGCTGTTTCTTCTCCCTGCAAGGCAGGCAGATCTGTTAGTAAAAGCAGCACATGTTACACTTGTTAGGCACACAGTTAACCCCTTGATTGCCTGTGTCATTAATACAGTGTACAATGTTATATCTCATCACTGTATTAGTGTCACTATTAGTGTCGGTTAATTAATATACACTTGTTGGGATTTTTTTTACCAAAGGCATATAGCAGAATACACATTTGCCTAAATCTACGATTTTATTTTATATGTTTTATAACCGAAAGTAGAAAATATAGTTTTGTTTTCTCAAAATTTTCTGTCTCTTTTCGTTTACATAATAAAAAAAAACGCAGTGGTGATCAAATACCACCAAAAGAAAGCTCTATTTATGTGAAAAAAAATCATGTACAGTGTTGCATGACCATGCAACTGCCAGTTGAAGGAGCACAGAAAAAAATGTTTTGGTCATGAAGAGGGTAAAACCTTCTACAGACCCCCCCCCCCCCCCCTGGGTCAGCATATTTTAGGTAGGGTTTTAAAAACTGCATTTTTTAAATTAAGTAAATTAGCGTCAGTGTGTTTTTAGGTAGGATAAAAAAAGCAAATTGCGCACTATTCTTTTCTGGGCTCTACTATGGGTACAAATAACATATACAGTACATATGTGTTATAGCTGCGATCATAAGGAGCAGGAGAGCTTATTTTGGGTTGTTTTTTGGTAGTAAGTTTTTTGATAATAGCAATAAATACACAGCTAAATTAAAAAAATATTTTAATATTTATTTGTTACCAAAAAAAAAAAACATAATCCACGTGGATACAAGTAGTTGCAATCAGATGTACAGTTTTACTAACACATGTAAAATTTTCAAAACTGGGTCTGAGTGTTAAGGTATGTTTAACCCTCCGTCATGAATGGATTACGTTTTCTATTCCAGTTTTCCTGCACCATTATTTAGACACGAGATGTTAAAGGAGTTGTAAAGTCAGAAGGTTTTTTTTTATCCTAATGCATTCTAAGCCAGATAGGTTAACCACTTCAGCCCCGGACCATTTGGCAGCCAAAGGACCAGAGGTCTTTTTTCAATTTCGCACTGCACTACTTTAACTGGTAATTGCGCGGTCATGCAATTTTGTAACCAAACGAAATTTGCGTCCTTTTCTTCCCACAAATAGAGCTTTCTTTTGATGGTATTTGATTGCCTCTGTGATTTTTATTTTTTGAGATATAAACGGAAAAAGAGCGAAAATTTTGAAAAAAAAAGAGATTTTCTACTTTTTGTTATAAAAAAAATCTAATAAACTCAATTTTAGTCAAACATTTGGGCCAAAATGTATTCAGCCACATGTCTTTAGTAAAAAAAATGCCAATAAGCGTATATTTATTGGTTTGCGCAAAAGTTATAGCGTCTACAAACTAGAGTACATTTTCTGGAATTTACACCGCTTTTAATTTATGACTGCCTATTTCATTTCTTGAGGTGCTAAAATGGCAGAGAAGTACAAAACCCCCCCCCAAATGACCCCATTTTGGAAAGTAGACACCCCAAGCTATTTGCTGAGAGGCATGTTGAGCCCATTGAATATTTTTTTTTTTAGTCCCAAGTGATTGAATAAAGACAAAAATAAAAAAGATTTTTTTTTTTTTTTTCAAAAAGTTGTCACTAAATGATATATTGCTCACACATGCCATAGTTATATGTGGAATTGCACCCCAAAATACATTTTGCTGCTTCTCCTGAGTATGGGGATACCACATGTGTGGGACTTTTTGGGAGCCTAGCCGCGTACGGGGCCCCGAAACCCAAGCACCGCCTTCAGGATTTCTAAGGGTGCAAATTTTGATTTCACTCCTCACTACCTATCTCAGTTTCTTAGGCCATAAAATGGCAGAGAAGTACAAAACCCCCCCAAATGACCCCATTTTGGAAAGTAGACACCCCAAGCTATTTGTTGAGAGGCATGGTGAGTATTTTACAGCTCTCATTTGTTTTTGAAAATGAAGAAAGTAAAGAAAAAAAAAAAATTTTTTTCTTTTTTCAATTTTCAAAACTTTGTGACAAAAAGCGACATCTGCAAAATACTCACAATACCTCTCAGCAAATAGCTTGGGGTGTCTACTTTCAAAATGGGGTCATTTTGGGGGGTTTTATGCCATCTGGGCATTCCATGGCCTCCGAAACTGTGATTGGCAGTGAGAAGTGAAATAAAAAAATTACACCCTTAGAAAGCCTGAAGGCGGTGATTGGTTTTTGGGGTTCCGTACGCAGCTAGGCTCCCAAAAAGTCCCACACATGTGGTATCCCCGTACTCAGGAGAAGCAACAGAATGTATTTTGGGGTGTATTTCCACATATGCCCATGACATGTTTGAGCAATATATCATTTAGTGACAACTTTTTGTAAAAAAAAATATATATATTTTTTTTTTTTCATTATTCAATCTCTTGGGACAAAAAAAAAAAAAATATTTAATGGGCTCAACATTGCTCTCATCAAATAGCTTGGGTGTCTACTTTCCAAAATGGGGTCATTTGGGGGGGGTTTGAACTGTCCTGGCATTTTATGCACAACATTTAGAAGCCTATGTCACACGTCACCCACTCTTCTAACCACTTGTAGACAAAGCCCTTTCTGACACTTTTGTTTACATGAAAACATATATTTTTTTTTTGCAAGAAAATTACGTTGAACCCCCAAACACTATATATATTGTTAAAGCAAAGGCCCTACAGATTAAAATGGTGGGTGTTGCATTTTTTTTTTCCACACAGTATTTGCGCAGCGATTTTTCAAACGCATTTTTTGTGGAAAAAATACACTTTTTTTTATTTTAATGCACTAAAACACACTATATTGCTCAATTTTTGATGAAATAAAAAATATGATCTTAGGCCGAGTACATGGATACCAAACACGACATGCTTTAAAATTGCGCACAAACACGCAGTGGCGACAAACTACATACATTTTTAAAAGCCTTTAAAAGCCTTTACATGATACCACATTAGATTCACGGAGGAGGTCTACTGCTAAAATTACTGCCCTCGATCTGACCTTCGCGGTGATACCTCACATGCATGGTGCAATTGCTGTTTACATATGACGCCAGACCAACGCTTGTGTACGCCTTTGCGCAAGAGAAGGGGGGGCAGGGGTGCTTTTTTTTTTTTTTTTTTTTTTTTTTTTATTTATTTAGCTTTTTTATTTTATTTTTAAACTGTTCCTTCCATTTTTTTTCTTTGTTATGATTTTTATTGTTATCTCAGGGAATGTAAATATCCCCTATGATAGCAATAGGCAGTGACAGGTACTCTTTTTTTGAAAAAAATTGGGGTCTATTAGACCCTAGATCTTTCCTCTGCCCTCAAAGCATCTGACCACACCAAGGGCGCGGTTTATATCCGGGAGGGGGGACATTCCCTCCCACTGCTTGTAAAAGCAGTCTAGAGGCTAATTACCCGCTAGAATTGCTTTTACATGAAAGCCGATCACTGGCTGAAAAGAATGATACCAAGATGATACCTAAACCTGCAGGCATCATTCTGGTATAACCATAAAAGAAAAAAAAAAGTGTATTTTTAAATCTGCACTGTAGGAACCTTTTTTTTTTTTTTTGCCTTGGTATCAGCTTCTTACTATCCCCTGTACAACAGACCTGAAAAGAAAGAGAGAATCAGCACAAGGAGCCAATAAGGCACTCTAGTGCTCATATGTTAACACTGAAAATGCCATCAAGAGGAGAGAGCAGAGGGATCAAAAATAGCTCTCATCAGTCTGTATCTTCTGCTTCACTGTCCAGGTAGACTGGGGAAGGGGACAAGACTTAGTTGTATTACAGCAGGGGTCTCCATACTGCGGCCTGCGGGACGGATTTGGCCCTTTGTTTGCCTTTATCCGGTCTTGGGACAATATTCTTTCCACTGACATCAAAGATGAAGCACTATTCCATATATAGCAATGAGCCATTATTCCTCCCACTGACTTCAGAGACTAATTCTCCCACTGACACCAATGATGGAATTTTCTTTACTCCCGCTGACCACCAAGCCTATGGTATTGTTTATTTTCACTGATGACAGGGCATTTTCTACTCCCACTAACCACAGTCTGGGCCAGTGGGCCTAAAGTTTCTCTTTGTAGCTCTTGTCTTATGGTGACAACACATATTCACCATACTGCATCTAAGGAGCAGCAGTATTGCCACTATAGAACTGGATTACAAATGCCTTCCCCTCTCTAGTCCGCACAGATATAATGTACACAAAGTTATCAGTTGACAAGATTTCTGTCAGGATCAATGGACATTGTTTGTTTGTTTGCGCTTATCAAACAGACATACGGCTTACATACTGCTGGCATTAGAGACTATAAAAATGGTTCTTTTAGACCTGAGTTCTAATTTTAGCGTCCATTCACATGGGCACTCAGTCCCATACAGTGTGAAGAGCCTTTTGTTTTGTTTTCTGTTCTAGCACTGAGCTGTGTGCAGACAGCCCATATTAGTGATTGGACAGGCATCGGCTGTATGGACTTACCCGCACATGAGTTTAACAGGTATGCAGGGATGGGTGCGTGGCAGTGCTGGGACAAGGTCATCCAGCGCCCAGGGCAAAGATGCCAAACTTAGCCCCCCTCGCCCCCCCCACCTTCATGATGTTCAAGCTTCAGGGATCCTACAGCCAGCAGTCACTCACTTGTTAGAATCACTGCCACGGTCCCCATCCCTACAGTAAACCATTGCGCCCAGGGCAAGTGCCCCTCCTGCCCACTCTTTGTCCTGGTGTTCTGTCACGAAATGTCCGCCTATCAAAGTGTCCGCCCAGGCGCAGCGCTTGCACAGTAGGGAGGACAAAGCGATTCGGAAAAAATCTCGGAAGATGAACGGCGCCTGCGCCATGAGTCGAGGTGCAAGCCCCACCATCCAAGTGGACATAGGGCTACACAAAGTTGCGCTCGGCTCTTTTTTATTCTAACTCTATGTCCACTTTGATGGTGGTGCTTGAACCTGGACTCATGGCGCCGTTCATCTTCGTTTATTTTCGTAATCTGCTTGTCCTGTGTACTGCGCATGTGAATGAGCCCTAAATCGGATACCAGTTGGGAAAAGGAAAACTCTTGAATACAGTATTGGTTTATGTAGCATAGACAGGATACAGTAGCTCCTGTTTCTCACTGATGTAGGGAAAGGGCATACAGTGCTATCCCTGCCTTGTTAATCTTGCAGCATGTTTGGGCTCAGTGCAGCAGAAAATCGAGTGAAATAACCAGAAGCAGACAAAAAAAAAAGAAAAAACGCGTACATATGCATGCACACACAGGAAACCAGCTGAAGTTAAAGAAACATTTTACGTCATCTTACAGTAACCTCTTTTCTGAGTTACAAAATATTGGCAGACACAGTGGAAAAATATTGGATTTGTATAACATGTTTGGAGTTGCTATCTTAAGATGGTAAGTGTACTGAAACCACAATGAAACAATAAAAGTTTATATGTAAAGAGAAATTGTAAGCAATCCATTGTTAAAGAAAGGGTTTTATTTAGCCATGGTAACGGGGCTTAGCTTGTGGTTTTTAAGTATAGGCCTGGAGGTGCTGGAAGAGTAATACGACAAGATAGTAGCTATTCCTGGTTATATTATGTAGCATTTGTTTCACTGACTATACAGTATCTCTGCATAACCATACTGCCTATAGCTATTTACTGGATATTCCCATGATTTAAATGCGTTTTTACCTTAGGCATGCTTTCTGCATATTAACTAGTTCCAGTCTGGGCGAATTCTAACATTTCTCTTATGTAAAAATCAGTATTTTTTTTGCTACTAAATTACTTAGAAACCCCAAGCATTATATATTTAAGTAGAGGCCCTGGAGAATAAAATGGTTACTGTTGCAATATTTTATGTTGTACGATATTTGTGCAGCAGTTTATAAAGCACGCATTTTCAGGAAAAAAATACTTAAGTGACTTTCAGTGGACACAAACACAATAAAATGCCCAATTATTTTGCTAAAAGATGATGTTATGCTGAGTAAATAGATACCTAACGTCCCACTGTAAATTGCGTATGCCAGTGGAGTGGTGCCAAACTATGACACCTAAAAAAAAACCTCCATAGGTGATACTTTCAAAGCCTTTAGAGGTTACCAGTTTAGAGTTACACAGGAGGTCTGGGACTAGAATTATTGCTCTCCCTCGGACGTTTGCAGCAGTACCTCGCATGAGTGGTGCGATCACCGTTTACATATGCGTGCGGGACCTACGTGCATGTTTGCATTTGTGTGTGAGCACGGGGGGCGCTTTAATTTATTTTTTATTTTATTTTATAATGCATGCCAGTCCTTATACGTGGTGACTGCAAATGTTTTTTTGGGCCTTTTACCTTTTTATCTTTAACCTGGCAATCATGGAAACAGACTTCCTGTCCTATGGTGACCATGAACAGAGACCATACTGTATCAATTAAGCAGCAGTGTTATCACCCTAGGCTACACTCCTGATTTGAACTACAAACACCTCCTCCTCTCCTCATCTCCATTACATAAATGGGAAGGGGTTTGTAGTAACAGAAGATAGCTGGGAAAGCTGATAACATTGTTTAAAATATTAGTTCAGTACACTAAAAGTTTTAAAGACTCAAAGTTTGTGGCATATCAGTGGCGTCACAATGGGAGGGGCGGGAGGGTACGGCCAGCACCTGGGTGACACCCTCCAGAGGGGTGACACCAGGGCTTTTTTCAGCTGGAACATGGTGGAAGAGAGTTCCACCATTTCCAGCGCTGCCCTGTGCTTTTTGGTCAGTACCGTCGCTTCTAAACACAGAAGCCAGGCTTCTGTATTGAGAAGTGACACAGCGCTGTGCTCCTGTCCGGCCGCATTCTCAGCACCCGCCGGCACTCCCACAATTGCTGGTGCCACCTGTCACACTAAAGCTGGGTCATGAGGAGGAGCCTGGGAGGAGGGGCATCTCTCTCATTGGATTGAGCTGCACTGTATTTAAGGTCTGTGTTCAGAGGGGAGATTTTTAAAGTGTACTAATTGTACAGGAATCCCCCGATGGGTGTCTGTACTGGGAGAGGGAAGACAGTCCTGTCCAGGATTGCGATTTGGTGGTGGAACGCTGCACTCTGCACCCATCACCCACCTGTACCCTGTACCCACCTGAAAGCTGCACTCTGTGTATATAGCACCCTCATGGTATTTAATGACCCTTTAGGACCCTCTCACACCCAGTTGCTGTGGCACGCTCAACCCCCCCACCCCCTACTTTGGGCAAAGGTGTGGGGTGTGGTTGAGTTCCTGCACCTTTTCCCTGAGAAGAATGCCCTGCGGCAGGCTGAGGGGGGGGGGGGGCAGTGTGAGAGGCGCGTGATGCGCTAGCCTGCTCAGTGCCCTATTGCCTGTCCTGCTGGGGGGGGGGGGGGGGTGACACCAACCCTAGTGATGCCACTGGGCATTATAAACAGGTATTTTCCTGTGCTTGCTGAAAATGTTGTAAACATGGAAAAATAAAACAAAGGCAGCCACCACATCTAAGAACTGTCAAGCTGCAATATATCACGTTCGTTCTTGAGCTTAGATGGCAGCAGTGGTCAAGTTCAGATTTAACTAGCTGAACTTGAAAACTATTCATAGTGTGACGTGAGAAAACGACTTCCTGGATCTTCTTTAGAGGTCTATTTTCATACCACAGATGGCATTAGAAATATGAATGAGGAAGCTTGCTTTCATAGCAGCTGACTGAATGATCACTGCAGTGAAGTTAGGCAGGGGATGTTTCTGCTTTAGTTTATTTCTAAGTCCTTTTGTAAAGCAAGTGTCAGCATTTTGTAAATACTTTAAGGAGCTTTTTAAATTAAAAAAACGGGGACAAAGTTTGCCAGAAAACTAGAGAACTGACCCATAGTGACAGTTGCGTTTCCAGAAGATAAACAAATAATCTGGTTGCCATGGAGAAGTTCTCCATTTTTTGCAGAGAACATTCGTCCCTCCTTCTTCTTTTTTTATTTTTTTTAAATATGCCATAGCCGACTTGATAATTCAGACATCATGTCTTTCAACACACAAAATGCCAACTGACCTGTTCCATTCAAAAATCTATTTCTGCTGCCCTTTCTAGAAATACAATGAAAAGGTATGTGTCCTACTGTGCTTCCGTTGTTGGAGGTGGTGTGAGGGGGGGGGGGGGGGTGAAGGTTTCTCTAAACTTCCACAAATCTGGTAAGTCAAATTGGGACAGTCTCTTAGGCCCCTTTCACATGGGTATAGATGCTGACTCACGACCCATGGTGAATCGATTTCACACTGGCAGCAATACCTTCTGCCCTCTGAAAAGTGAATTCCTGATTGGTTTGTTAAAGTGGAGTTCCCATTAAAAAAAAAAAATTAAAGTCAGCAGCTACAAATACTGCTGCTGCTGACTTTTAATAATCGGACACTTACCTGTCTCGGGGTCCAGCGATGCGGGGGAACAAAGCCCAGCTCGTCTCCCCCTCCGCTCGGCGGCGTCAGCATTTTAAACTGTGGGCGCCTGGCTGTGGCTTCACAGCCGGGCACCCACTGCGCATGCGCGAGCCACCTGTCACATGTCCCAGATGATTGCCTAGAGGGAGGGGGGAGAGGTGATCTCCCTTCCTGCGCCGAGGGAAGTGACGTCGGGAGCCCAGTCGCTGAAGGAGGCAGATTTTGAGGGACCACATAGCAACAGGCATTATAAGGTAAGTAAAAAAAAAAAAAAAATTAGCATGCTGAAAAACCAGCATCCCATCAGTATTGACAGCCAGGGGGCGACCTCTTCTTTTTTTTTTTTTGTTCATCCCGCTAGACAATGGATACTAACTGATTGATCACCAGCTTGTTTGTTCACAGAGATCAGCTAGCTGGTGGTCTGTCCTTTGTTGGCAGTAGTGCTACCTCCACTAAATGACAGATCCTGAGCCGGCTGTTGGAATTCCTGGGTGACATCATTGACCATTTTTGGTCATAGATGTCACCCAGAATCCCTGACCTATTTTGTTTACAAGCAGCAGCCAGATAAGGATGTCATTTTGGTGCTGTAGTGCAGAAGGGCAATATGTAGCAGGGTACCCCGTTAGTTTCCACATCTCCAACACTGAGGTGAGGGTGTGGTAGGGGAGAATTTGCCTAATTGGATGGGTGTAAGGTACCAGCTTGCCAGCAGTTTTGTATCCTGATTCTTGAATTGTGACGTTCACCGAGCCTTTATGGATGTTGTGTAGCATATGGTCCCATTCCTCTTCCGTAAAAGAGAGATTTAAATTTTGTACCTATTTTTGACATGGTCCATTCATTTTCTTTTCTTGTTTAGAATATAGTAGGGCCTACATGAAGGGTACTACAGGTGATTGTGGGGAGGAGGCTTCAAATGGTGTGTGCTTTCTATGCCAGTCTGGGGAAATTTTGTGTTTATTTGAAGAAGTGTCTTAACTTAACTGCTCGGTTTTGCTTAGGGGTGAGGAGAGTGAATAAAATCCACTTGTATTACTACACTTAGGTGGCGCTTCCTTCTCTCCCCTTTGTTCTCACAATCTAGTATTGTTCAATTGTCCTGGGCACTACTTTTTCTTGGGCTCCCTTCACACCTGCGCAGGGCGAGTGTTCAAGAGTTTTTGAGCGTTTTAGGAAGTGTATTGCGAATGTTTTTATAGCTTCAGGCGTTTTTGTTTAGGTAATAGAAAGCACTCTGGGGAGGAAATTAGGGGTGGAGAGCTCAAGTCACAGGGGTTTCAGGCATTCCTATTGAAGTCTGTGGGGCCAAAAAATGCTTGTAATCTTCCAAAAAGAAGCTTGTGTACTTTTTTGAATGACAGGCATTTTGCTTCAGGCGACAGAACGCACATATGTGAACATGGGCCATTGACATGAATGGGATTTGGCTTGTTTTAGAGCAAAAAGCTTCAATCAGGTGTGAAGGGGGACTAAAGGCTAGTACAAATGGGCCGAATGTCGGGTGGCATTTAGTCCGTGTATGCTGGAGTTGGTGCATTTGGCTGACTTCTGTCGAAGAGGCATGACTGAAAAAGGTCTGCCGATCAGTGTTCTCAGCCAATTGCAGAGAGCACGGGGGACGACGATATCCCCCTGTCAGAACAGCGGGGGGAAATTTCTGTACTAACATCAGATAGTTAGTACAGCGGCACCCCCCGAGCTGTCAGGTTTTTTCGTTCAGCCCGCTGGGTTGAACGAACAAAAACTACTAGTGTGTACCAGGCTTAAATCTTGAAGATTTATTATTAATTGCAAGATGCTCTTATCCCCATATAGTCACACTACTCATCTTCACATTTCTTCACTTCCTCACCGTGTGACTTCACACTTTACAGTGCAGTTACAGTTGAAACCTTTCATGTCTCTATATTTAAAGTCCTTTTTTAAAGCAAGTGTCAAAATTCATTATGAGTAAATATTTCCTGTGTCAGATCTCTTTAGGCTTCTTTATTACTTTTGGCACACATTTTGGATGACATTGACTCAAGCAAATACAAACAGCAATTTCATATATGATCAATATTATGCTGTTTGGATGATAGTTTATTCTTTTTATGTTTCAGATATTATTATTTTTATTTTTTTTGGGTGGGGGGGGGGGGCACTTTTGCTAAATTCACAGATACTGATGAGATCTTTAGCACATTAGCTAGTTACACAGAGATGGATAACATCATAGCTCCCAGCTGTCCCTCATTTGGGGGGACTGTCCCTTTTTGAAACCAAGTCCCTCTGTCCCTCATGCCGCCTCAGCTGCCTCTTTTTGGTCAGATGTGTATATCTCTATACAGAATGTAAGAAACTTTTCATCCAACCTCTAGATTACTGCATTTGTTAGTTTAAAAAGCCAATACAGGGGGTCCCCGACTTACAAACATCCGACTTACAAACTGTATAAAGGAAAAATTTCGATAAAAAAGGCACTTTTTTTTACTCATCCCAGGAGGCTGCAGGTCAGTAAGGGCTGTAGTATCGCACATTTTTTTATTTTATTTTTATCTGGCCAGGTAAAATTACCCTGACTCTGAACACTTCATTTTGCTGTTCCAGTCTGCCAAGCCATTTGTAGTTGGCAACTTTGACTACAATCGCATAATATCTTATACTATAGGTATACATTTACAATCGGTCCATCCAACTTTAGCTCCCAACACAAAATTGATGATTGTGGGTGCTGCTGCTCTCTGATGTGTAATAAAAGAAGATGAAATGCTACCCAGCAGTCTTCATTTTTAGCAATGACATGAGGTCGATTCACTAAAAGGTGGAGAATCTTTACTTGAGTCGTCGCTTCAATCATCCAGTCATACGAATAATACATTTCTGTTCTCTTCAGTTACTTAACGCAGTATTAAACCCAAGACAAATCATTTAACACAGGCAGGGGTGCTTACAATAATCAGCTTTTCTTTATTCATGTAAAACCTTTATCCCAAAAGAAACAAACTGTTTGCTGTAACTGATTATAAAGTGTGAACTGGAGTTGAGCTTCAGTTTTAGTGTAATTAAATCTACTAATAAATTTAACCCCCCCCCCCAAACTAAAGCCTAGTACACCCTATTCATTTTATTTTTTCGTTCAACCCTGCAACTGACAGCTCTGGAGGAGCCGCTGTACTAACCATGCAATGTTAGTACAGCAATCTCCCCTGCTATGCTATTGTGTTCTGACAGGGGGACTGCTCCCCTGCCAGAACACTCCAGTCAGCGCTTGCAGTGCTAGATCACACCAGATGCAGTTCCGTGTGCTTTTTTTCTTCACTAAAAATGCATGCACACTTGCACAGTGTTTTCCATGTATTCCAATGGCTCTAGTTCACACCAGTGCGGTCAGTTCCCAGTCAGTTTCCGGTGCAGAAAAAAAAAGTAGAGCGTGTTGCATTTTTTCTGCACAGAACTGTACTGGAACAAAGCAAATTGTATCAAAAACGCACTGAAACTGCTTGTGATGTGAACTGTAAGTAAAAACTGATCCGGAACATATCCGGAGTGCATTTTTGTGGCGAAAAATGGCCCTCAGCCATTGGCTGAGAGCACTAATCGGGAGCCAGTGGGCAGTCACCTTTCGGTCATCCCTCATTGACGGAAGCCAGACGAATGGCCGGCTTCTGTCCGACCAGCTGGTGTACACATTCGGCCCATGTGTACTAGACTTAACAATGCTGCTGTCTGCTGTGCCTCCTGTGAGTTGTCTAATACAGGAGGTGTGTTACTGGCCAGATCACCAGGTGAAAAAAGAGGGAAAGAAACCCGATGCAGCCACCACTTCTAATGATTGCTAATCGGTCATTTTTTGTTCCGGGTTTAAAACTGCTTAAAATGATTCAAAACTCAATCGGGTACAGATGGGTTCCAATTGATTGGATTAACAACAGTCCAACAGCGCAATGCACCAGCACTCTTAGTGCCCTTTCAGACGGGCAGATGCATGGTAGTAAAGACGGCCACTGAACCACGGCTTTGCTGCCTCTCGGCCACTCACCCAAACTGTCCCAATACAGCCATATGGGGTTGGACATATGCCGCGGGGACGGGATTTTTAACCACTTAAGGACTGCCTTCTGTACATTTATGTCGGCAAAATGGCACGGCTGGGCACATCAACTTACAGGTATGTTGCCCTTTAAGAGCCCAGTCATGGGTCGTGCGCGTGCTTCCGGCGGCGCGCTCGCGACCCGGTCCTGAGCTCCGTGACCGTGGGACCCGCGGACCCGATCGCCGCTGGTGTCCCGCCATCGGGTCACAGAGCTGAAGAACAGGGAGAGGTATGTGTAAACAAACCTCTCCCCATGCTTCCTAGTGAGGCTGTAACTGATCATCTGTTTCCTGTCATAGGGAAAGACGATCATTGATGTCACACTCCAAGCCACGCCCCCCTACAGTAAAAAAACACACACAGGACATACTTAACCCCTCCCCGCCCCCTAGTGGTTAACCCCTTGACTGCCAGTGTCATTTACACAGGAATCAGTGCATTTAAATAGCACTGATTGCTGTATAATGACAATGGTCCCAAAAATGTGTCAAAAATGTCCAATGTGTCCGCCATAATGTCGCAGTCACAATAAAAATCGTTGATCGCCACCATTACTAGTAAAAAAAAAATATATATTAATAAAAATTTTATAAAACTATCCCCAATTTTGTAAACGCTATAACTTTTGCGCAAACCAATCAATCGCTAATTGCGATTTTTTTTTTTTTTTTTTTTTTTTTTTTTTACCAAAAATATGTAGAAGAATACGTATCGGCCTGGACTGAGGGAAAAAAATGTTTTTTTATATATTTTTGGGGGATATTTATTAAAGTAAAAAATATTGAATTATTTTCAAAATTGTCACTCTATTTTTGTTTATAGCACAAAAAAATAAAAACCGCAGAGGTGATCAAATACCACCAAAAGAAAGCTCTATTTGTGGGAAAAAAAGGATGGCAATTTTGTTTGGGAGCCACGTCGCACGACCGCGCAATTGTCAGTTAAAGCGACGCAGTGCCGAATCGCAAAAAGGGGCCTGGTCCTTTGGCTGCAAATTGGTCTGGGGCTTAAGTGGTTAACAGAGGGTGCAGAGTTTGACAGGCTGTGCTGCCTCTCATGTCTTGCTGTTGGCCCATCACTGTGATAGGTAGGTGGCCTCACTAACCAATAGTGAGACAAGAGAGGGGCAAGTCCAGAGACAGTGACCACTGTCTAGATTCTGTTTCTTTTTCCAAGGTCCAAAGAGAATGTATAAAAAAAAAATCAAAACATATGTACACCGGGACTAACCTATGCAAGTGTAAAATGTGGCAGTAGGTTCACTTTAAGGTTCTTTACTGAACACATTTTAGACTTGCATTTCTGTTTTTTTTTTTTTTTGGTACCACTTCTGCTTTTGTTTGTCTTTATCATTAGTCCCCCTGAGGGAAGAGTTACCAAGGAGGCTTTCATTTTGATTTTTGTTTTGGTCTGAAAATTGGCTCGAGCTTTAAAGAACTGTTGTTTTTGCAGCTGTATTGTGTCCCCTGTGACGGGCACATACTTGTGCTCCACTGAACTTTTCATTTTGTGTCTCGCACAGGAACGTTACACACGACTATATTTCAGAATTCATTACAATTTTGTATGATTTAACAGTTTTATACAAAAAACATAGTCAATGTTAACACACCTAGTTCTGGCTGCAGTTTAGTGTGGCGTATCATTTATATCAAAATGTCAGGCATAAACATTTAATTACCATATTTAATATTATTTATTCTCTTTTCATCCACATCTGTGGTGGGATAAGTGGAGTGCGTACACTATAACACTATAGACATGCCTTGTACCTCAGCCTGTCGGCCCGCAGTGTACATTACAAAAGTTCTCCAGCTATCTGGATTCAAAATATAATGCAAATATGTATATGTGAAGCCAAACTACTGCAACAAGGCACCTCTGCAAAGTGTGGTGGGCATAAATGGCAATAAATAAAATGTCTAAAAATGTGAAATAGTGCATTTGGGTGCCAAAAATATGAATGCAATCTACTCACCAGGGAGAGAACCTCTGGGGGAATCTAGGCTGGAAAAGGACCTGGGGGTCCTAGTAGATGATTGGCTCAGCAATGTCATACAATGCCAAGCTGCTGCAAGCAAAGCCAACAGAATATTGGCATGCATTAAGAAGGGGATGAACTCCAGAGATAAAATTATAATTTTCCCGCTCTACAAGACTCTGGTCCGGCCAAACCTGGAGTATGCTGTCCAATTCTGGGCTTCAGTCCTCAGAAAGGATGTGCTGGAACTGGAGAGGGTCCAGAGAAGGGCAACAAAGCTAATTAAGGGACTGACTGGAGGTCAGAAAGATTACAAGCACTGAACTTATTCTCTCTGGAGAAGAGACGCTTGAGAGGGGATAGATTTCAATGTACAAATTCCATACTGGTGACCCCACAATAGAGATAAAACCTTTCCGTGCACAGGAATATAAAAAGACACGTGGCCATTCACTAAAATTAGAAGAAAAGCAGTTTAACCTTAAACTGCCTAGAGGGTTCTTTACAATTAGAGCTTTAAGGATGTGGAATTCCCTTCCACAGGCAGTGGTTTCAGCGGGGAGCATAGATACTTTCAAAAAACTATTAGATAAGCACTTAAACACGACCACAACATACAGGGATATACAATGTAATATTGACATATAATCACACACACAAGTTGAACTTGATGGACTTGTCTTTTTTCAACCTCACCAACTATGTAACTATGTAAGAGTGAGCTTACCCTGGACGTGGCATCATCCTCCTAAACCACTTGTCTATTGGTGCAACTTTTTCATTTTTGGGACACGTTAAAATCTTTTTTTGCTAGATATTACTTTTAAGTATATATTTTCTGAAAGCAAATCCAGAGACCCTGGAGAAGAGAATAATATGGTGGTAGCTGTTGCACAATATTTGCACAGTGATTTCTGAAATGGCAAGGAAACAAATTGCTTAAATTTAATTTTGGTGCAAACAAGCACGATATATTAATTTTTCGTAAAATAGAAAAGATTGGGTTGTACTGAGTAAATAGATACCAAACATGTCAAATGTTATAATTGTGCATGCCTGTGGAATCACAAAAAACTATGGTACTTAAAAAATCACCATAGGCGATGTTTTAAAAGCCTTTACAGGTCATCATTTTAGAGTTAACTCTGAATTATGGCCTTAGAATTATTGCTCTCACTCTGACGTTAACAGTGATACCTCACACGTATGGCGCAATCGATGTTACATTTTTTTTTGCACTGTTAACATGTTCAGGTGACTGGTCCTCGTAATGGTCCTCTATTAGACCCCCAAAATCTCCCTTGCCCTGTAATCCTATTACAGATCATGCTGGAATAGCTGCATCCTTTGCTACACTAGTCGAGGAATGACAGCTGTGACAATGGAAGCAACATAATACACATGGCTTCTGGGGGTCATTAGTCACAGGAGGTAATGGTAAATGAAGGTTCTTAGAGTTCCCCTTGCTTTTACCTGGGGAAGCAATTTCCCTTGGTCCTTGGTGGAACAGGAGCCCTAGAAATACTATGGGTGCTACCGGCGGGAGGGATGCTCCTTTTGAGTGCCCTGCAAAAGTGATTGGGTGACTCTAGAGCCATCCAATCACTTTTATCATAAAGCCTTTCGCTGGCTCTTAAAGCCGGTATCAACCTCACAGCTGCAGTAGCTGTCAGCTTGATTTAACCACTTGTCTACCATGATATTTATAAATGTACCTTGGTAGACCAGTGGTGAAAGACCCAGCCACACACCCGAGCAGAGTGTATTCCTGAGGACTTTTTAAAGTATTTTTTTCTTTTCCTTGTAGGTGTTTTACAGGTGCATCAGGAGTTTTTGTCCTGGGCTGGGTGAGAGGAGGAGAGCAGGTGCCGCCACTGAAGTCTATGGAGCCAAAAAAACACCTGAATACAGCTTACCCAATTTTTTTTAAAGTGTAGGGTGACTGAGCATACAAATGTACTTGGATTCTGCATATCGAGTGTAGTCACGCTTGAATCGGCCATAGATGGTGCGATTTTCTATCCTGCAACCACCACAGTCAGTGTTGATTGGGGAAATCCCTCCCGCGGGGGTTAATGTGTTCTCCCGGAAGAGAGGCAGGGGAAGCCGGGACAACACAGTGATTGTTGGTGGCGGCCCGGTCATGCAAGGCACAGGGGCACCACTCCCCTAATCCATGTGCCCGGCCCCTACATGCAGGGCGCTGGTCGCATTGATTCCAGTGGGGTTTTTTTTTTTTTTTTTTTTTTTTTTTTTGAAGCTTGTGATTAGAGCCTGAAGCTCTAAATGGCTTCAAAAAAGGGTGGACTCGGGGCGCTCCGAGCCCACCCACTTATGTGACAATAGCAAATTAATGTTCACCTCCCGGTCAATCGGGAAGCCCCGATTGGCCAGGGATTCTTAGTACTGGGGGGGGGGGGGGTTGTGGTAGTTTTACTTCTGCAGTCTGGTGGAGATGGAACATTCCCTGGAGAATTTTCTAGAGCCTGCAGCTTGTGGAGGTAAAGTGCAGTAACCAGAGCAGCCATTTAGATTTTCTGCACTGTACCAAGATTCATACATGATCAAGTCAAATTTAGTTACTGCATTTGGCACATTGCTATTTGCATCATTTGATACCATGCCAGTGATCACCAATCAAACCTTCCTCTAGTTTTAATACCCAGTTTGTCAGAGTATATGAGAGCATATGACTTCCTCCCATGTGACATTGATCAGGTCAAGCATTCAATCTTTAGTCCTGAGCATTGTCATATGACTGGGAATGATGTTCAACACCAACGTACATTGGGAATTTTAGTACCAACTGTGAGGGAGCATTGGTAAGGTAGTTGGGGGCTCTGAATAAGCAAGGTGACACTGTCTCTTTAAGGCTCCATGCACACTAGTGTTTTTTTAGACTCCTAGAAGCTAAATCGTGTTAGCCTATGTGTCCATATACACTACTTTAGGCTATTATCATTTTTTGAGTTTCAGAGTCTAGAAGCAGAAAATAAATAATTTTTGTAGAGTTTCTTGGAGCGTTTTTTCAGCAGAAATGCCCCTAAACGTTGCTAAACACTCCTAAAGTGCTACTTCAAAAAGCTATTACCAGCATTTTTTTATCCAGTGATTTTTCCATCATTTTTTTTTAGCTTAAAACAATTGCTAGTGTGCATGGAGCCGAAAGTGGTTGTTAACCCTTCCATATACCCAGTGCAGTGACAGGCCTCAGGTGATGCACAGAGATTAAACTAATCCCTCTACATACATTGTACCTGTTTGTCTTCTCTTCTCTACATCTGTTTAATGTCCAGAATTTATAAAGCTTGTCTGAGCAGTCAGAAAAAAAAAAAAACAGGGCAGAGAACTGAAATTACACTCTGCAGAGCTCAGTGAAGAGAGCTCTGAGAGCTGATTGGAGGGAAGGGACACTCCCACCTTCACAGGAACAGAGCTGAGGCTGTCAATTAGCTGGAGATCCTTTCCCCCATCACTATTTTTCTCTTGGTGTCGGGAAAACTTGTCAGAAGTGATTCATGCTGATAGCAATAGAACAAAGCAGCAAACGGAAATGACACTTGGTGCTCTTAACTGAGACACGTAAACGCTATAGAGGGATATGCTTTGTTCATATTTCATGTCTGAGATTTACTGCCACTTTAAATAAACACTCTTTGTGGAGTTCTGGTTTACATGAAAGTTTCCACATCATAGCAGAAATAAATACTGTATTTACAGTTCAGCTTTAAAGCTCACCCAAGCCCAAAAACAAAAAATGGCATTAATTGCAACGTACCAGTCTTTACCTGTTGTGCCTGCATTTTCTTTTCCTTTTCCAATCTGGTGATTCTGCACCTGCCTGTACTGTTCCATTGTGACTACACTGTTTTCTGTGTTGTATCTATGGAGGAAGCCATAGTTGCACATACAGGATGTCAACCATATCTGCCTTTGTTCAACTTTATTTTTCTTTTGAAAATGGAAAATTCCTTAATGGACTACAAAAGGCATGGTGGTAAGCGTGGAAAATCTCATGCTCTTCCTTCCCACAATATTCTGGGCCTCAAGATTTAGGCAGTGAACTCCTGTCTTCTTTAACCACTTCAGCTCCGGAAGGTTTTATCCCTTCCTGACCAGAGCACTTTTTACAATCTGGCAGCGTCACTGGTAATTGCGCGGTCATACAATTCTGTACCCAAACAAAAATTGCGTCCTTTTTTCCCCAGAAATAGAGCTTTTTTTTTTTTTTTTTGGTGCTATTTGATCACCCCTGTTTTTTTTTTTTTTTTGTGCTATACACAAAAGAGCGACAATTTTGGGGGGGAAAAAAACAATAGTTTTTAACTTTTTTCTATAATAAATATCCCCAAAAATATTTTTAAAAAACAGTTTAAGCTAATACATATTCTTCTACATATTTTTGGTAAAAAAAAATCACAATAAGCATGTATTAATTGGTTTGCACAAAAGTTAGAGTCTACAAACTATGGGAAAGATTTATGGCATGTTAATTATTTTTTTTTTACTAGTAATGGTGGTGATCTGCTATTTTTTTTTTTTTTTTTTTTTTTTTTTTTTTTTCGGTATTGCGACGAACAGATCAGACACTTTTTAAAAAAAAAATTGGGACCATTGACATTTATACAGCGATCAGTGCGCGCGCCGTCTGGCGGCTCTTAAAGGAACCCCATACCGGTACGGGGTTTCGTGCAGGGAAGCCATTCTGCCCCCGTATATATAGACGTGAGCCGGTCGGGAACCGGTTAAAGCGGTGTTTAACCCAAAAGCAAACATTTATTATGTTGCAGCTTACCAATTCTTCGATGCAGTGGCTGCATTTGTTTTCTTTTTTTAGGCTTTCTTTCCTTTATTTTCACCTGGTGATCTACCAGTAAGTCTGTTATTTTTCAACAGAACAAGCTGTGATGCATATCTAGCAGTTAGAGGGTTGAGACAAACCATTTACCACTTACCATTTATTTATGTAAAACCTTTATCCCAAAAGGTGCAAAACCTTTGCTGTAACTGCCTAAAAGGTGTAAGCTTGAGTTTGGATTTGACTTGTTAGTATATTTAAAATCTGCTAGTGCAGCTGACACTCCTTTCCCCCCCCCCCCAGACTGACACTGCTGCTGTCTAGCATTTGGGCACGCTAATACTGAGGTGTGTTAACCAATGCAACCACCACATCTAATGATCGGTAAGCTGTAATATATTACATTTTTGGTTTTGGGTTTAATACCGCTTTAATTCACCAGCACCTGCTCTTTATTGCTGGTTGTTAATATGGATGCCAACTCTGTTGGAATGAATACTTTTCAACTTGTCCTGTTTTATTATTGGCATCAAGTCACATTTTACCTTAGTAGGCTAGTAAAACCAACATTCCTTTCATTGTAGTTATGTATAATAGAAGAAACATTTTGTTTACAAATCTGAAAAATGTACAAGAATATGGGCTTGGTAAAGTTATTTCCCACCTCATCAAATAGTTGACTGTTATACCAAATATAGCTTTAATGGAATAGTCTGTTACAGAATATTCTCCAGTGATCATAGGTTGGGGTTGAACATTGGCACCAGGTGACTCCTAAAAATCAAACACTTTTAGGCCTCATGCACACAGGGCATCTGTTGAACCTCTCTGAATGGCAGGAGTCAATGTTTCTCGCTGTGTCCTGTAGAGGCATAGGTGCCGGAACTGAAAAGGTAAGACCCCTTTCACACTGGTGCAGTTTTCAGGCCTTTTTAACGCTGTATAGCGCCTGAAAACTGCTTCTCATGCCTTCACAGTATGAAAGCCCGAGTGCTTTCATACTGGGGTGGTGCGCCTGCAAGACGGGGAAAAAAAAAAAACCTGCAAGCGGCATCTTTGGGGCGGTTTGGGAGCGCTCTATACAGCTCTTCTACACCGCCCCTGCCCATTGGAATGAATGGCCAGTGCTTCCAAAATCGCCTGTAAAGCGCTGCAACACGGGCGGTTTTAACCTTTTCTTCGGTTGCTAGTGGGGATTAAAAGCGCCCCACTAGTGGCCCAAAAGTGCCGCTAAAACGTTGCCACTAACGGACCCGCTGCCCCAGTGTGAAAGCAGCCTTCGTATTCCCGGTCTTCAAGGGCCTGTTCTTTTTCTATTTTTTTTTTTTTTTTTGGTGAAGTGACAAAGTTGCTTTAGGCTTATTAGTTATACAATAAAATTGTATTGTATTGTAAGATTTATATTTTATCAAAACGTAACTTCAGCCAAAACATTTTTTAAATTGCAGACGGGTTAAGCCGGCCATAGACAGTTTGAGCCGGTCGAGAGATTCGAACCATGTACACTGGAGATCAAAATTAGAGAACAACTTACAATTTCCTAAATTTCAAGGTCACTGAAATGTGTCCTATTTGAAATGATCTAAACAGGAGTAAAAGAGACATTTTGTTAAGCATATTTCATGAGCTACATATATTTTGAAGCACAGATGAAAAAAATTCAATGAGATTTGAAAAAGAACATTAATCAAAATTAGAGAAGACTTTCAGATACCTCCCAGTTATTGAATGCAATTGGGCGACTGGGGGGGGTTGGGACTTTAAATGAAGCAGGCAGGTGTAAAACATTTAGATTTATTAAAAAAAGCAAAACAAGCAAACAATCAATGGTAAGTTGCATGAGGGTAGTCATGAGTGCACCAAAGAAAGCAATGTTTTCCATTGAATTGATGATTCCATTTCAATGGAAAACATTGCTTTCTTTGGTGCACTCATGACTACCCTCATGCAACTTACCATTGATTGTTTGCTTGTTTTGCTTTTTTTAATAAATCTAAATGTTTTACACCTGCCTGCTTCATTTAAAGTCCCAACCCCCCCCAGTCGCCCAATTGCATTCATTAGATAGGGATGGAGGCAATCGACCTTACCAGGTCACAGCCTCATTTAAAGTCCCAACTTTTTCTCGTTAAAACGTTTTCTCGTTTTAACGTTCTTTTTCACCTCCCAGTTATTGGTGTTAATCTGGCACCTTGTGCTAATTTCTTTAGATATCTGACAAACCCTATTTAACTGTCAGCCTAACTTTCCAGTTTTCACTGACTTTGCAAGATGGTGAGCCGTTCTAAAGTGACTGAAACCCTCCGGCAGCAGGTTGTCCAGATATAGGCCAAAGGGATAATCCTTTTAGACATAGCAAGAGAAGTTTTGTCGTTCCAAATCTGTGATTTCTAGAATATAACATCTTTACAACGTCACAAACTCCCAAGTCCACGAAAGACAAATGCAAGGGAGGACAGGATAATGTGGAGAATCTCAATGGGCAATCGGTTCATCACTGCAGCTACGATTGCTCGCCAGTTCAGTGCTGAACAGAGTAAGGACCTGTCTCGTCATACATTATCTCGCCGTTTAAGAGAATTTGGACTGAAAGCCCACTCTGCACTGACCAAACCTCTCATTAGCAGAAAGAATCAAAAGGCTAGACTAACCTTTTCTGAGGAAAATGTTGTGTGGACAGGGGAGAACTGTTACTAAGTTCACTTAAGGCTACTTTCCCACTGGGGCAGTGAGAGCGTCGGCGGTAAAGTGCTGCTAGTTTTAGCAGTGCTTTACTGTCATCAGCTTTTCTGCTGCTAGCGGGGCACTTTTAACCCCCCACTAGGGGTTAATACCGCCCATGTATCGCTGCTGCTGAAGCACTTTGCAGTCACTTCGGCAGTGCTGCCCATTCTTTTCAATAGGCAGGACGTTGTAGGAGCGGTGTATACACCGCCCCAAAGATGCTGCTTGCAGGACTTTTTCTAGCGTCCGGCAAGCGCACTGCTCCAGTGTGAAAGCACTCGGGCTCTCAAACTGGATTGACAGGAGAGGCGCTTTGCAGGCACTATTTTTAGCGCTAAAAAGCCTGTAAAGCGCCTCAGTGTGAAAGTGGCCTAATGAAAGCAAGTTTAATTTATTTGGGTCCAGTGGGAATCATTATGTTCGTCGTCAAACTTGGCAAAGACTAAACTCCAAAGTGTGTAAAGAAGTCAGTGAAAGGTGGAGGGGAAAGCGTCATGGTTTGGGGGATGTTTTCTGCAGCAGGAGTTGGGCCTTTTGTACAGCTACATGGCAGAGTGAATGCAAATGTTTATCAGAACCTTCTCTGACAACATGTGGTTCCTTCCCTGCGTTCATCGCCCAATCAGCCAGCAATTTTCATGCACGACAATGATCTGATCTAAACCCTATAGAAAAACCTCTGTAAAATCTTTGGCGACAAAGTTATGGCCAAGAAACCCACTACAGTCCCCGATCTGTGAAAGAGACTGGAAGAAGAGTGGAACAAAATCACATCAGAGCAGTGTGAGAGACTAGTGATGTCCTGTGGCTGCAAATGTGCTAAAGTCATTCAAAGCAAGGGCCTGTACACTTCCTACTAATTGTTTATTGTTTTAACCTTCAGAAATTTTAGTTGTAATCTTTCTCCGTGCTGCAGTCATTGCTGTTCTCTAATTTTGATCATTGTGTTTTCTACAAAATAAAGATTTTTTTTTGTTGAAGTGCCTTGGTTATTTTGACAAACACTGTTCTGCATGGTATAGTCGCAACAAAAATTCCATCAAATGTTGAGCAATCGATCAATCAACTTGAGTACAATCAGTCTGTTGGAGTTTACATCTGATTATTGCTAACGTCTCTTATAGCCGCTGGCAATAATCAGTGTTCTCCTGACAAGCACACGAACCCATTTGGTTGCAGGAAAGAAAAGTGCTTTGTCTATGGCTGGCCTCAGAGTCATAACTTCCGTGTCAAGTTTTTATTGTGTTCTGTGTGTAAATTTTAAAGAGACCCCTTTACTACTTGTCCTCTGTAAAAAAATAAAAAAAAAATACTTTGTAGATTCTTTTATTTATTTATTTGGTTTTCTCTTTATTATTTTTTCTCTTTCCAACTCTTGTGAAGGTGAAACACAAGGGGAAAAAGCATTATTTTTAGTTTTGGGAAGTGATGAAGGGAGACACATTTTTTTTTAAACAGTTTTTATTGCCGTCTGTATAATCTCCCCTTTTCCCTGGTGGAGATTGACCCCTCGCAATTTGTACTTGTGATCATTGTCCCTGAGAGAGAAAGAATAAAGCTCATTTTAGAGCTGTTGCCAGAACAAAAGGTCAGGTGAGATCTTCCATTGTAGACGGCTCTTTTGCGCTCAGTTGTCTGAAGTTTGAACTTCTACTTTGGGAAATTTTCTTCAAATTCCTGTTGCATTGGTGGAACAGGAAGTGAATGGAAATTTGCACAATGGTACATAGAACTCAGTAGAGCTTTGCAGGGGTTTAAAAAACAAAACAAAAACACATTTAGGCCCCTTTCACACTGAGGCGTAAGTAAACTGGAGGTAAAATTTTTGAGCGCTTTTGAAGAGCTTTCCATTAATTTCAATGGAGAGGGGCGTTTTTTTCACCGCCCTGACAGGGCACTGCCCCAGTGTGAAAGAATTCATTGATTTTAATGGAAATGGATTTTTGTGAGCTTTTTAGGTGCTTTTTTTTAGCGTGAAAGTGCCTGAAAAGCGCCTCAGTGTGAAAGGGGTCTTAAATTCATCTTAATAATGGCAATAAAAAGAAAATGCTAGTCAGTTTGATCCAATATATGTTTGGGAAATCTTGATGTAATAGATTTTACAAAGAGCACCATTCTATCTAAGGCTGGATTCCTGTTTGATGGAGAGTTTAGTTCCTGTGAGTTGCATTAATGAATGCATTACATGTTGTGTTAGAGATTCCTATTTAATTACATTGCCTACTAATGTACTGGGATGGACATGTACAGTTCATAGCAATGCAGCACAGGTAGTGTGTTACCATGTGTTGTGGTACATTGCAACACATGTGTTTCCTTAGTGTATGGGGGTGCCAGTAAAAATGAGTGGTACCTCGACGCACTAGTGCATGTTCAGTATGGTGTATCAATGTGTTACCTCAATGCATTTGTGTGAATCTAGCTTAACTGTTAGCTGTACTAGAGATGTTGCAGGTAAAACTAAATGTAAATGTTCCAGACATCAGCAAAGAAGATGGAAGGGTTAACAGTGTAATAATAGAAGCAAACGTTGTCAGAACAGTCACTAAAATGTAGAGAATGTTCCATGCAGATTACTTTAGACCTCTAGTATTTTCATTTCGCAAGTATATAATTAATAAAAAGATGAAAAATATTTTGTATTCAATTACCTTTTTTTTTTTTTCTTCAACAGTTGATGGGTTGGACAAAGCTTCCATTGCAAACTCTGATGCACCAAACTCAGGCAATCAATCGCCTCCCTTGAAGAGGAAAGGAAGGCTTTCCTCCATAGGCAAGATCTTCAAACCCTGGAAATGGAGAAAGAAGAAGGCCAGTGAGAAATTCCGAGAGACATCAGCAGGTGGGTCCACATACAGATAAACTTTATGCTTCCCAGGTTCACTTTGGTATAACGGTTAGGAAATACATCCCAAGTATATATCCAAACTTTTACTAATTCTATTTCCTTACAGATTGCTGGCAGTTATTAGTTTGTTGCATAAATAGAAAATCGTGTTAACTTTGAAACAGTCCTTGCCAAAAGGGTGTTTATTCAACATAAAGGGAAGAGATGGCAAGCGTTGGACAATAAAAAAAAAAAAAACATTGTTTATATTATTCTGATCCCGCTTTGTATTTATCACAAAGAGTTTCTTTTGGTGATACTGTTTATTTTATTTAGTACACTTGAAATACATGTTTACACTTTCACTGACGGATGTGCTCCACACAACAAGAAATAGATTTTCCCTGTGTAACTTACAGGCTCATTCCTCCCAGATCCTTTTTGATTCTGCCACTATCAAGTCCACCACATGGTTACACTTAAAGGGCAATTATGGATGTGGGGTTACAGGATGCCAGTGTTACAAACATATTATCAAGGGAGACACAGTGCGATCTTTCTCCAATGAAAAATGCATCAGATCAAATCTTTTTTTTAATTGCAACACACGATACGTCATATACATTGTTACATGCAAGTCTTGCAATGTGCAGTATATTGGCCGTACAACAAGGAGGCTTAGGGACAGGTTTCAAGAACATCTGTATAGCATTGAAAAGAATCTGCCAACAAATGTTGGCCGAAATTTTAATCGGTACCACAGTGGCAGCAGTGCCACTGTGGGGATACAGATCTTGGAGAGAGTTCAAACACCCAAAAGAGGAGGATGTCTTCAAACTCCTCTGTAAGAGGGAGGTTTTTTGGATATTCCATCTTAAAACCAGAAAACCTTTCAGAATGAACTATGAATGGGATACCACACATTTTCATAATTAACCACCAATTATGATTTAATTTGTGTTCCTTTTCATTTATTTATACTTGTGTATCTAGATATATACACACGTTCTTGTTTTCCCTTTCTCGTTCCATCGTTCTGCCCCATGTGGATTTATTCACGTTTTTACATATTTAGACATCTGTATATGTCTGTCTGCCACTTTGTCCACACTGTTCTCATTATGATTTATAGATAATTTATTATCATGTAAAAACATCTATGTTTTTGTCTGAACAGTAGTCAAAGTTTGTGTTTTTGGTTTAATTCAATCTATTTTATTTTAAAATTATTTTATTATTTTATTTTTAAACTTTAACACTATGGGGGTTATTTGCGAAAGGCAAATTCACTTTGCACTGCAAGTGCACTTAGAAGTGCGCTCTAAATCTAAGGGGTAGATCTGAAATGAGTGGAAGCTCTGCTGATTTTATCATCCAATCATATGCAAGCTAAATGCTGTTTTTTATTTTCCTTGCATGTCCCCCTTGGATCTACAGTGACTTTACTTCCAAGTGCACTTGCAGTGCAAAGTGGATTTTCCTTTAGTAAATAACCCCCTATCTGTGGCTCAATGTGACAGGATCCCACTTCATATACCCTCTTACCATATACACTTGTAAATCTTTCATGACCACATATGTATTTTTACATTAATTCAACAGGTGTTTTTGGTGTGTGTGTGTGTGTGTGTATATGTGTGTGTGTGTGTGTATATGTGTGTATGTGTGTATATATATATATATATATATATATATATATATATATATATATATATATATATATATATATATAATCACCTTTAGGTATTAAGAGGCTAGATTTTTTGTATTTTGTTTTCGGTCTTGTCTATGGTTAAAACGATGATTTGTTTTATGGACATTTTGTTTTTATTTAACTTTTTTGAGGTCTGTCAGTGTTTGTATGTGTTTTTTTTTATGTTTCATATATATATATATATATATATATATATATATATATATATATATATATATATATATATATATATATATATATATATATATATATATATATATATATATACAAAAAAAAAAACACATACACATACAAACACTGACAGACCTCAAAAAAGTAAAATAAAAACAAAGTGTCCATAAAACAAATCATCGTTTTAACCATAGACAAGACAGAAAACAAAATACAAAAAAATCTAGCCTCTTAATACCTAAAGGTGATTATATATATATATATAACATTGTAATGTTTTTAAACATGTCAGCTGAAATGTTTTTTGCACATATCCCCATCTGAAGCAGGTGGTTTTGGGCGTAGCTTGATTGGGGCGAACTCCTCAAATAGCCTGCTTGGTGAGTTCTATTACTGTTGTGAACAAGCAAGTTATCACTTGTGAAACGCGTCAACTGCTTGTCCTGTGTTTGATACATTTGTGACAATAAAGGTTACATCAAGCAAGTCTCGGAATCTGAGTGCGACCATTTCTTTGTCTTGCACTTGGAATACATGTTCACGCTTTCATTGAAGGATTTGCTCCACACAGCAAGAAATATATTTTCCCTGTGTAACTTACAGGCTCATTCCTCCCAGAGTTTAATGATCAGTAATATCTGTGTTCCATTCCCATTGTGGACATGTGGAGCCTGACATAAAATAACAGTGTAAATGAAGGGCCTTTGAATATGATCCCTTTTTGCTGCAAACTCAGGTTCAGGTTTTATAAATAAACCCTGGCAAGGAATCTACTTGTGACCTCAGCCACAACTATTCTACTCAAAGTGAAGTTTTATATTGTTTCTTCCTTCCAGCTAAATTCCAGGAATTATCAGTATTACATGCTTACATTGGTCCATCTTGGCACAATGTAAATATACATATCTCATACCTGGTGGGCCACTGCGGAAGCTGAAATTAACTGTAGTAGTCAACACTTCTACAGTGATGGCCGCAATCTTTTGGGTCCTGCATGGTATCTGTGCGATTGGCTTACCCTATGCACACTGACCAGAGGGGCTCACTCACCTGGCACTGCCCCCATTCATAGAATGCCTTGTACAAAGTGTTCTCTGATGGGACAAGGTGGGGATTGTGACATAACCACCTCTTGTCCAATCGGAGCCTTCACTGAAAAAAGTACAAGGCATTCCATGTATAGCAGCAGTATGGACTGAGCACGCATCTGTGATCAGCATGTAGAGCAGGGATATGCAATTAGCGGACCTCCAGCTGTTGCAGAACTACAAGTCCCATGAGGCATAGCAAGACTGACAGCCACAAGCATGACACCCAGAGGCAGAGGCATGATGGGACTTGTAGTTTTGCAACAGCTGGAGGTCCACTAATTGCATATCCCAGATGTAGAGGGTAAGCCACTGGCACAGGATCCTGAGTGGGGCCAAGAAGATTGTGGCTATCATTGTAGTAGTGCCAACTAAAGTGATTTTCAGCTCCCCCAGTGGCTCATCAGGTATAAGATATGCATACTTCCATAGTGCCAGCCTGAACCAATATAATTATGCAATACAGGTAATTCATGGAGTTCAGCTTTAAACACTGGTTTAGATAAAAGGCAACTATTTGTACTGGAAACTTCACTTTTCTGCTTCAGTTATGTTCTGTGTTTTTCCTTCACATCAAAAACACGGTCCTGTTAAGAGCAGCTCAGACTTACAACTCAATATCAGAACCATATAAAGCTGTGCTCACCAGCTTCTTATGACCACACACGTAGGCTGGTAATGTAGTGCTTATGTAAGACTATTCACTTCTTGGCTTTGCATACGGTCAATTCAATCTTGCTGTTACTATCCATGGAGATCCTGTCTTGTAGACATCCACACTAGCAACTCTTTCACCTGCCAATGGGTCCTTTCCAGTGGTCTTCTTAGATCTACTTCTGCAACTTCTGGGAGGGCGCACAAGAAGGGGGTTTTACGTGCAGAGCGAGAGCAGAATGCCAGCATGCAAGGCAGATAAGTTGGTAAAATAGACTTGCAGGTGCATGTGGTCATAAGGAGTTGGTGAGTACCCCTGCATGTGGATGCCATGATGTACAATGCAATTTTTTTTTGCATCTGATCCGACTTTTTCAGCTCTGACACCATAACTTTGGTACAGTGCTATGTAGTTTCTATTGTAGGCGTACTGTAGGTTGATTTCCCCTTGTAATCCACAAAGTTAAATGCTCCCAATAGCCTCTAAAACCACTGGCAGTGGAGGTAACTCCTAACTAAAGGGGATCTGATAAGGGAGGGGCACAGTATACACATTGTTGCTAGCACGTCTTTTATCATTAAAAATGTGTACAAATTGTTGTGATAATAAAGGCAGGTGAGCACATTTACAAAAATGCTGTGCTAGAAAATGCCTATCATAACAGGAAGTTTGAAGTAAAATTGAGAAGAGCTACTGCTGAAGGTGTTTTTTTTTTTTTTTTTTCTCATAGCATTTACAAAAGTACCATACAGTTAGAAACACATACATCATACAAACATAAGGTGAATAAAGAATGCATGTTTTCATTTCTTTTATAAGCTGTTCTAAGTTTTACAGCAAGATCTCCTAAACAAGTGGCGTGATTGAATGTGAGTGTGTGTATATATATATATTGCATGTGCTTATTCTGTAACACATTATGGTTTTCCTGTAATACTTTCTGGTAATGAGTTAACTACTTAATGGTCTATATGGGTTAAAGTACAGATCGTGTTCCATTTGCCCAGTACAGGCCATTTCCAGTAATTCTGTATCGCCCAGCTAATCCCAGGCCATTATGAGCTTACATTGTCAGTATACATAATGAATTGCAGTGCACGGCTCAGAGTACAGCTATAAACAGATGTTAAGATGTGCGAAATTAGAAAAGCTGGCACAGAGAAGAGATATGTGTTTCAATATCTTATGTAAATTACTTTTTTTTTTTTCCACCCTTATACTTGAACCTTCCTTTGAAAAAGTAACTAACTCTCTTGTGATGGATGGATATATATATATATATATATATATATATGTATATATATATATATGTGTGTGTGTGTGTATATATATATATATATATATATATATATATATATATATATATATATATATATATATATATGTATGTATGTATGTATGTATGTATGTGTGTGTGTGTGTGTGTGTGTGTGTGTGTATATATATGTGTGTGTGTGTATATATGTATATATATATATATATATATATATATATATATATATATATATATATATAGGCTGTTACTGATTAAAATGTTTGTGTTAGATTTAATCGATTTTTTTTTTTTTTTAATCGACTAATTTCGATTAATTATAATGCACATACAGATCCAACTACTTTTACCTGATCTCCTTGCATTGCAACTCTGCATTAGTCAGTGGTAAATGTGGTATACACAATATACAATCACCCGACACTAGTTCGTTTCCACAATCCATGACTTAACTTCACAGTTCACACAAATACGTTTTAAATTCAAACTGTAGCACTGACGTAAGTCATTTTTTTTCCCACAGTAGCGTGATCATCCCTCCACCTCCGGTCTAACTAATACCTCTCACCTAATGGCATGGACCCCTGTGCAAACATGTGGTCATGCAAGCGGGTATCAAAAGGGTTAACACGGACCATAAACTTCTCTCACGTCTCCTTAGATCTCAGCGAGGACGCCAGGTCATGGGTAGAAAGAAAAGATCTAAGTGCTCACCGCTTAAGTATAAGATTTAATTTTTGTGTTCAAACACAAAACTACTCACATAAAGATGATAAAAACACAGCATGTAAAGCCGACAATCGTGTTCCATAGGGCAGCAGCGGGTGACATCATGCATAGCTCCTCCCCCGTGTGCGTTACGTTCAACGTCACCGGATTCCTCCCCCTTCCCTTCGTTAGCAGACGGAGGCACTTGCAGAAGGGGGAGGAGTCCGGTGACGTCGACGTCACCGGATCTCCGACGGAACTCCCTGAAGACCCGGAGGCCAGCAGAGAGGTGAGTACTGATCAAAAGAATTTTGATCGATTAATCGAGGAATTAATCTTTAATTTCCACAGCCCTAATATATATATATATATATATATATATATATATATATATATATATATATATATATATATATATATATATATATATATACTCGAGTATAAGCCGAGGCACCTAGTTTTACCACAAAAAACTGGGAAAACTTATTGACTTGAGTATAAGCCTAGGGTGAGAAATGCGCAGCTGCTGTAAGTGGAAAAGAGGGTCAACAGTGCCCATTTGCATGCCTCACTGTGCCCATTTGCAGCCATAGGTCCCCTGAACCCAAAGGGTCCCGAAATGACATTGCTGCAGATGGACACGGTTGACCGGCGTTGGGGCCCTGTATCTCGGGGCCACTTGGTGCTAGGAACCCCAAATATATTTGTATATATTGTAATGTTGGTTCTACTGGGTTTGCACACCAAATTTGGGTTTCCTAGCACCAAGAGGCCCCAAAGTCGGTTGGAAAATGTGAAGCACTTTTCTTCCGCAAAAAATTTAATTTTCCAACCCGACTTTGCGGCCCCGTATCTCGGGGCCACTTGGTGCTAGGAACCCCAAATTTGGATATGTTGTAATGTTGGTTCCACTGGGTTTGCACACCAAATGGGATTCCTAGCTACAAGTGGCCCTGAGATACGGGGCTGCAAAGTCGGGTCAGAAAATGTAATTTTTTGCTGCAGAGAAGTGATTGACTCGAGTATAAGCCGAGGGGGGGCACTTTCAGCACAAAAAAATGTGCTGAAAAACTCCGCTTATACTCGAGTATATACGGTAGTTGATAAAAACACATGATGCAAGAATAGCGTTACCCCTCAGTAGATCACTTGTTGGGTCAAATCTTGATTAGAGGTTCAGGTAAGATGGATATAGATTTAAAATACCATAAAAAACTGGGCGGCTAGACTAAAAGTGTTAAGGATCTAGCCAACAATTAAAAATGAGAAACACTGTACATGCTTAGGTTTAGAGAAAAAAAATGTTTACAGGCAACCTAGAGTTTATGTCAATTTCTTTCTCTTATTTGCTCCTTCGTGGTCTGCTGAATATATAACTAGGACTTGTGGGTTTTTAACCTAAATATGTAACTATATAAATGAAAGCATTTTCTTATATCCATTTTGATACTTGTAGCCAAAGTGTCTCCTTTGGCTACAAACCAACTCAATCTGTGGAGAGAGGGAGGTGTTATATAGTCCTCACCCTCTCTTCCTAAGGTGACAATGCAGCTCTTCCTAGATACAGTACAGTTGTTACACTAGGACAGAAAGTGTGTTACCGGCAGGATCACTGGTTTAAAATCAAGAAGAAAAAAGTGTGAAAAACAATAATAATAATAATAAAAAAAAACATTCAGCTACCATATCTAAGGAAAGGTAACTTGTAATATTTAGATTTTGTTCTTGGGTTTAGATATGCTTTAAAATGGAACTTCAGCCATTTTTATTTTCTTCTGGATAGGGTGGTAGGGATTAGAACTGCTCTTATGTTTTTTTAAGTTGTCTGTGTCCTTGTTGGGGAGCTCTCTTTCTTCTTCCTATAACTGGCAGTGTTAACTGGAAGGCAAGTCTACTAAAGTATAATGCTCGCTGTATCCCTATGGGAGACATTTGCCCTCACTTGCTGTCTCAATAACTCTCTGTTATTGCTATTGGAAGTGATTGAAGTCTTCTGCAGTAAAACTGAGGTTCTAACTCTATCCAAAAGTGAAATTTAAAAAGTGAGTTGAACATGTATTGTTAAAATGTTGGATATGCCTATTGTCATGCAGTTTATTTTCTGAAATAAAGGAATAAAAAAAAAAAAAAAAAAAGTGAGTTGAAATACTCTTAAATCCAAGATGTAAGTATATATCCAAGGTCAGATAGAGATCATGAGTTCAGTATGGTGGAGAGTTCCTTTATCATCTGTTTAGATACAGTATACAAATGTTCCAGGGAACGTCACTTAAAGTGCATTTTCTATAGGGTAGCCCCTGCCTGCCAGTGCTAAGCTTTTTTTTTTTTATAGCTACATTTGTTACTCTTTCTGAAACCTAGCCAGTGCTGGATAGGCCACACAGTGATAAGGTCTGGAAGACTGCGTTTTGTAGGAATTGTATATAATTTGAGAATGGCTTAGCACAAAAAGGAGAATACACTAAACACAACTGAACTGACACCATTGTAAACAAGACACTTTGCCTTCTCTATGCGCTGGGACTGCGCTAGAAATTAGCAGCTAGTGTCGCCCCAATGCATCTGTTATGAACAAGCCCTTACACAAGCAGACAGCAGAGTTAGGTTGGTGACCTAACTTTATTTTTTTTTTACGGCATTTGCAGCAAGCTGAAGTTGTACAAATAGATATGCAGCCAGATAGACATTGCACAGAAAACCCCACTTACCTTTACTTTCCTATTACAGCAGTTGTGTGGGGTGTGAAATGCATGGCTGAGCACACTTGCGGTGAGGGGTATGGCTGGGTACTCCTCTATGCAAGCAAAGAACATAGGGGAGGGCAAATAAAAAACATCAATATAAACAACAGAAAAGGGGGTTTTAAGGCACTTCCAAGGGGGGGCACTTTTACCCCCCTGCTAGCGGCCGAGAAAGGGTTAAAACAGCAGCGATATGCCGGCGGTATAGCCGTGCTGCCCCATTGATTTCAATGGGCAGGAGTGGTGTATAAACCGCTCCTTCAGCTCTCCAAAGATGCTGCTAGCAGGACTTTTTTTTTTAATGTCCTGACAGCTCACCGCTCCAGTGTGAAAGCACTTGGGGCTTTCACATTGGAGAAACAGCAGCGGCTCTTTCAGGGCGCTTTGCAGGTGCTATTTTTAGCGCTGTAGTGCCTGCAAAGTGCCCCAGTGTAAAGGGGTCTAAGGAATTTAAGTAAGGTGTGAGATTGTGGTTTGCAGCCCCTACAAGCAGCTTGAATAAAGCTGGCCATACATGGATCGAACCTCAGCCAGTTCCGCACGAACCACGATTTCATGTGTGGCCGCTGCAATGTGTTTTTTTTTTTTTTTCATATATACAACTAAGTATTCCTATATAATCCCCAGTGGCCCTCGATTTATAGAACTAAATTCCACAGGATAGGAGTGGGTGTTTGCCACAATGGCCAAGTACAAGTAGCATACTTGGGCACTATGGCACTCTCTTTCCTTCTACTGTGCCCTCCTCCTCCTCCTCTGATGAACAGGTCAAGACTCCAGTCACAGCTATCTGTAACAATGACACCCATCTCCCCTTGCCTCTTCTTATATGTTCTGTGTTGTTCCTCATTAGCAATTTGATGGCCACTGTTGATGTAACGCCAAAGTTTGTCTGCAGAAGTTACTGTCTCAATCACATGGCTCTGTCCTCCTCTTGGCAACTAAAATTAGCTTTTTAATTGGTAAAGGAGACTTTGCATGTTTACCAATAAAAAAATCTAACTCCTTGCAATTTTTTTAGCTGTGGGATTTTTTGCTTTAAATAAGAATTAAATGAAAAAATGTGAGCCATGGAGACAGTTTTTTTTTTTTTTAATAGGCTTTTAATCGGGCTGGATTGCCAAAACGATTAGGATGCCACATGTTATGCCATGCTTTACTCCTTATGTTTCCCTTTCAGTAACCGTTCAGAACTGTTTGTCCAATCAATGCAAATACTTGTCCATGTTCAGCAGCCCTGCAAACTTCCTTTTAGCTTGAGCAAGATGCTCTAAGATGCCAGCTTTTTTGTTTAATAAAAAGTGCAATGAACTAATTTTTCTATCCCATAACAATCATTTAGTATACACTTTTGCGAATGTCAGACCCACACAGTATACATTCTTGCACTCTCAAATTTTGTGTTGTCACCAGAATGCTAGTTCTTGTGACCCTGGTGACAACCAGGGATTCCCTCACTTTGAAGGGATTTCCCCCAGCTTCCTGTTTTGGCTGTGGCACAGAATGTGACATGACTTCTTCCTAGTGGGACACAGATGGGGGGGGGGGGGGGGGACTGACAGGGATTATAAAATTCACCTTTAAGAATGATCACTTTGCTCCTTGCATTGCTAATTTATTCAGGCTATGAGGTATCCCCCTTACCAAAAGTCTGTCATATTCTCTAGACATCCCAAATCTCCATTTTCTCTTCTATATAGTTTTTTTCACTTCTCCAATGTTCCTGTTTTTAAGAATATATCTAATCTTCCTGAATTTTATGGTTGCTGAATTCTTGTATTTCATATCTATTATCTTCAGTTGTATTTTTTATTGTTAATGGTTGTACTATTCCATTTAAAAGTTCTGTAAAATATGTGCTTTATAAAATACTAAAGTCCAGGAGCTGAAGTGTCTCAAAAAATTGTGTAATACCGTTTACAGTTGGCGTCTTTCCTTCTTGTTTATTTTGTGTGCTAGAAATAGGGGAGAAAAAAAATCCCAAGAAATTCTTTAAGTATGTAAACAGTAAAAAAGGGAGGACAGACCATATTGGCCCCATAAAGAATGAGGAAGGACATGTGGTTACAAAGGATGGGGAGATGGCGAAGGTATTGAATTTATTCTTCTCCTCAGTCTTCACGAGGGAACTGGGGGCTTCAGTAACCAAAACTGCAGTGTTTATCCTCATGACCCATCACAGGAAGCACCTCCATGGTTAACATAAGGACAGAATTAAAATTAGACTTGGGAAACTTAACATTAATAAATCACTGGGACCAGATGGCTTGCACCCGAGGGTACTTGGGGAAGTAATTGCCAGACCATTGTTCCTAACAATCTGACTGGAATGGTACCAGCTGATTGGAGAAAAGCCAATGTAGCACCAATATTTAAAAAGGGCCCAAAATGCAACCCTGGAAATTGCAGACCAGTTAGCCTAACATCAATAGTATGTAAAATCTTGGAGGGGATGATATACTATATACAAGATTTTAGGAATGAGAACGGTATAATTAGCAGTAATCAGCATGGATTAATGAAGAATCGTTCTTGCCAAACCAATCTATTAACCTTCTAGGAGGAGGTGAGTTGCCATCTAGATAAAGGAAGGCCCGTAGACGTGGTGTATCTGAATTTTGCAAAAGCATTTGACACAGTTCCCCATAAACGTTTACTGTACAAAATAAGGTCCGTTGGCATGGACCATAGGGTGAGTACATGGATTGAAAACTGGCTACAAGGGCGAGTTCAGAGGGTGGTGATAAATGGGGAGTACTCTGAATGGTCAGGGGTGGGTAGTGGGGTCCCCCGGGGTTTTGCGCTGGGACCAATCCTGTTCAATTTGTTCATAAACAACCTGGAGGATGAAGTAAACAGTTCATTCTCTGTATTTGCGGATGATACTAAGCTAAGCAGGGCAATAACTTCCCTGTAGAATGTGGAAACCTTGCAAAAATATCTGAACAAATTAATGGGGTGGGCAACTGCATGGCAAATGAGGTTCCATGTAGAAAAATGTAAAACAATGCATTTTGGTGGCAAAAATATGAATGCAATCTATATACTGAGGGTAGAACCTCTGGAGGAATCTAGGATGGAATGGCATGCAATGCCAAGCTGCTGCTAACAAAGCTAACCGAATGTTGGCATGCATTAAAAAGGGGATTCATTCCAGAGATAAAAAAATGATCCTGCTCTACAAGACTCTGGTCCAGCCACACCTAGAGTATGCTGTCCAGTTTTGAGCACCAGTCCTCAGGAAGGATGTACTGGAAGCGAGTACAAAGAAGGGCAACAAAGCTAATAAAGGGTCTGGAGGATATTAGTTATAAGGAAAGGTTACGAGCACTGAACTTATTCTCTCTGGAGAAGAGACGCTTGAGAGGGGACATGATTTCAATATACAAATACCCCACAATAGGAATAAAACTTTTTCGCAGAAGGGAGTTTAACAAGACTTGTGGCCACTCATTAAAATGAGAAGAAAATAGGTTTAACCTTAAACTACGTAGAGACTTCTTTACTGTAAGAGTGGCAAGGATGTGGAATTCCCTTCCACAGGCGGTGGTCTCAGCAGGGGGGCGTCATCGATGGTTTCAAGAAACTATTAGATAAGCACCTGAACGACCGCAACATACAGGGATATACACTGTAATACTAACATATAATCACACACATAGGTTGGACTTGTGTCTTTTTCTTTTTTTTTCAACCTCACCTACTATGTAACTATGTAATATGTTGCCCAAGAAGTTGCTTCTGCCTTCGTGAAATGCGCTTTCAGGTCTTCTGGTGCCAGAAGGTTCTGTACAACAAAGTCCTTTTGTGATCAGCAGGGAAGTGCTCAGGTGTAGATATACATCTTAGTCTGAAACCACCTTAGCTATCCTGTCAGGAAGCTTTCACTGCTCACTGCCCGTCATAAGCATTGTATATGTGCGGGTGTGGCGGAGAATGTCTCTACCACTTATGGTTGGCAATGCACATTAGATAGCTCAGATGGGTTTGGACTAGGATCCAAACATGCCTGAACTCATCCATCGTAATCAGCTTTACTAGCCAGGAAACAACTGTACAGGTTGCTGACCCTTGACTTGGGGTACAATAAACAGCATTTCTGAAGAAAGAAGTTGCAAGACAGATAGGATCTGAAAATGAGTCCTACATTTAGTGAATGTGGACTTCCCAGTTTAGATAAAAAGGAAAGCAGGACAATTTCTTGATTGAAGTGAAACGCAGATGCTACTAAAGAAATAAATGTTATGTCTCAGACAAGGCCAGTTATGCGTGGGGGCAGTGGCTAATTATTTGTTCTGTCTCAGAACTACCCTGTCCAGATGAAAACAACTAATAAGGGTTGAAATGGCTAAAAGCTTACAGTTCTGACACTCTTTGGCAAGATGATTAATACCAGGAACACCATTTTTAAGGTTTAATTCCACATTGCAGATGCCTCATGAGGAAAAAAAAGAAGATCACGACAAAATGTCCAAGACCACAGGTTATCTCCTTTTGGGAAGGGTGGTTTCCTTGGTGGTCTGATTTTGACACAGGCCTGCACAAACTGAATGACCAAAGGATCCAGCACCCATTTCATGTTATTAGGGCTTTACAGACCTTTTACCACTGTGCATGCATGAGCCACACTGCGCTTTGTGAATGGTTTCACAGTTTTCTGGGACCTGTGAAGGCTGCGGGGAAGAAGGGTGCCAAACTTCCATTTGGTTAGCCGCAAAACCAGGTACCCCCCCCCCCCCAAAAAAAAGTGCTAACTGTTAAAGAGGAGCAGGGGTGGAGGCAAACAAGCGGAACTTCCTCTTTTGGTGAAGTTTCACTTTAAGCTTGCTGGAATTGGCCCATGGATGGTGAAATAAATCTATACCCTCTGCTGTTGGACCTGGACCAAGAACCTGCAGCATTTTAGGTTCCAAGGTAAAGCTGCCAGTATAATTTACAGTTCTTTACAAGAGAGTCATTTGATTGAAAACTGTCTGGGGGACCATTTGTTGTTCGACAGGAATGACCAACTCAGTTTTGGCAGGCAGATTCTGTGTTGCTGGAATAAATGCTACCCTCGGGTCAGTTAGATGCGATTGGTATTATTCAATAATCTGCCAATTCCCTCATCAGAGTATGGCTCCTGGTCCCCCCTTGATTATGAATGTATGCCACTGTCCAGACATAAAAGAACTCCCATTCCTTCCAACTGGAGAGAAATGCTAGTAAAGCCTTGTAAATGACCCTTAGTTCAAGGACATTCAATACAGTGTTCTAAGAGTTAAATGCCCACCACTTGATCCAAATGCCCTTTGCCTCTTGATCCTGAAAGTGGGATTCCCATCCCTTTGGGCTGGCATCTCATGTAACTGTGTTCTAGTGCAAGATGATGGCTTTGTGATTTGTTTTTCTCTGAGTCCACAACCAGAGAGATTTGGATGGGTCTACTAAGGAATGAGTTCTGGAATGTTTAGGTATATAATCGTCATAGGGAATCTTGCAACACTTTGTTTTAGAAGCTGAATCTGCCAACCAGGGCTTTACCCATAGTACTCTGCTGGATGTCACAAATGACTGCAGTGCAGTGGCTGAGCATCTGATGAAATCTACTAATGCCTCCACCACAAAGTCACCTGCTAACTTAACCTCTTCCAGGGTCATTGTTATTTTATCTCACTCTGCGTTGTCGAAAAGTAATATAGAGCAGTACAGTGTCAAGAATATATGTCTGCTTGCTGGAACAGAGCCTTAATAGCTAGATATTGGGTGTGGCAGGGACATCCATCAGCCAAAACATTCTCATTACTCCTTTCTACCCCCAGTGGTTAAATATGGTTAATTTGGTGCCCTTTACACCTCCTAATGTTATCTTGCAGTCATGGATACACAACTTAAAACTCCCAACAATGTGCATGCACAGTTGTGCCACTTGCCCCAGCAACACTTTAACTAAAGGTGCACAGTTGTTAGAATGTGCTGAGCAGCACTGGGCATCCTCTGATGTCACCCCAAACTACATGTGCACATTTTTCCACCATCTATGAAGGGTAAATTGTTAAGTTTCTTGGTAGTCCACCAATGAAAAGCTGTAAAGAAAGACCTGAGTTAAACACTGGGTTGTTATAGATTGTTAAAACTGTAGACCAAAACTACATTAATATCTGCCACTTTTTCATAAAAGGAGAACATTTTAGGTGAAAGTTGCATGTGAAGACATAACTTAAAGTCCAGTTTCAAGTAGGCCTGATGTGTTCTGTGCATTAAGCTTGTGAATTGTCCATGTTGTCCTATACTGTTTATATAGGGCAACTACATTTGCAACTCTACATACACACCTTTCCCAGTCTCCATTCACTACCATATTAGCACTTCACGGTCCTGCCTCCTTCCCTTGCACTCACTACCAATTTAGGTCACCCTCACACCACTCCATCATACATATTACTTCACCTACACATCTCACCTATTCCCCACCATTTGTTTAATTGATTGATAATTTCAATGCTGTTTGTTTACTGCGATTTGTTGCCGTTTTGTCACTTTTCTTACACACTTGTTTTCCTTTCTCTTTTTCCTTTCTCCTGTCCACTCCCTTCCCTCTCCCCCCCTACTCCCCTCCTTCTCATCACTCACCAGAGTTGTTTTTCCTCTTGTTCCGTGGCACCATCCTGTCACAACCCATCACCCCACCTCCAGTCCTCTAACTTATCTCACCTTTCTCTTCACTCCCACTGTGCACCACACTCTGACTTTCTTTCACCTTCACCCTTCCCCCTCACCCCCCCTTTGGGTCATGTTTGCCAGCCCAACCATCGCCCTATCACTCCCTCACCCCTTCACCCCATTCAGCTCCCCTCCCTCCCCCCCTTTCCCCCTCCTCTCGTCCCTTCACTTTCCTCCTTCCCTTCTTTTTTTTCCCCTCACTTCCTTTTCCCACCCTTTTTTTCCAACCTTCCCCTTTCTTCTCCGTTGACCTTTTCTTCCTTCATTTTTCTTTTTTCTTTTTTTTTCTTCTTTCTTCTTCTTCTTCTTCTTCTTTTCTTCTTCTTCTTCTTCTTCTTCTTCTTCTTCTTCTTCTTCTTCTTCTTCTTCTTCTTTTTCTTTTCTTTTCTTTTTCTTCTTCTTCTTTTCTTCTTCTTCTTCTTCTTCTTCTTCTTCTTCTTCTTCTTCTTCTTCTTTTCTTCTTCTTCTTCTTCTTCTTCTTCTTCTTCTTCTTCTTCTTCTTCTTCTTCTTCTTCTTCTTCTTCTTCTTCTTCTTTTTTTTTTCTTTTTCTTTTTTCCAGTTTTTCTCATCTTCCAGGCCCCCGTGATCTGTTTGTTCTTTTCACCCTCTTGTTTTCCCCCCTTACTTCCCCCTGTCTTTTATATATCCCTTTGGGATGCTGCAGCATCCCACTTTCACATACATGTGCGTGCCATGTACCCCATCCCCACCTTGACCCCTTCCCGTCACACATCACTCAACATTCCTCCCCTCTCTGATCATGCCATCACTCTTTTTTCATCCCCGCCAATTCTCTCGTCTCCCCTCTTCCCTTCCCCCCTCCCCTCCTTTAATCACACCTCCTACATCCTATTTTCACCCCTCCTTCCATTCTTCCAATCTCTCCTGTTCCCCCCTTTTCCCCCCTTTTCGCCCTTTCCTTTATCCTTTACCCTCTTTCTCCTTTTCTTTTTCTCTTTCCTTCTATTATTTCTTCTCTGCACGGCCTTTCTCATTCCTTTCCCTTTCATTTCACTACCATCACTTTTTCTTCAGTTGCAACTACCACACATACCGATCATGACAGGGACCTTGTTACACATACATGCTGACCAATCTCTCTCACTTAACCACCTGAGATCCAGGCCAATTCTGACATTTCTCTCCTACATGTAAAATTCCAAATTTTTTTGCTAGAAAATTACATAGAACCCCCAAACATTATATATGTTTTTTTAGCGAAGACCCTAAAGAATACAATGGCGGTCGTTGCAACTTTTTATCTCGCACGGTATTTGCGCAGCAATTTTTCGAACGCGTTTTTTTCAGAAAAAAAACAGTTTCCTGCTTTAAAAAAAAGAAAAACAGTAAAGTTAGCCCAATTTTTTTGCATAATGTAAAAGATGAAGATACGCCGAGTAAATAGATACCCAACATGTCACGCTTCAAAATTGCATGCGCTTGTGGAATGGCGCCAAACTTTGGTATTTAAAAATCCCCATAGTCGACGCTTTAACATTTTTTACTGGTTACATATTTTGAGATGCAGAGGAGGTCTAGGGCTAGAATTATTGCTCTCGCTCTAACGTTCGCGGCGATACCTCACATGTGTGGTTTGAACACCGTTTTCATATGTGGGCGGGACTTACATATGCGTTCGATTCTGCGTACGAGCTCGCGGGGACAGGGCGCTTTAAATTTTTTTTTTGTTTGTTTTTATTGTTCATTTTACTTTATTTTTTTAGTTCAACAACTTTAAAAAAAAATAAAAAATATTTGATTACTTTTATTCCTATTACAAGGAATGTAAACATCCCTTGTAATAGGAATATTACATGATCGGACCTATTTACAGTGAGATATGGGGTCAATAAGACCCCACATCTCACCTCTAGGCTGGGAAGCCTAAAATCAAAAAAAAAAAAAAAAAAAAACGATCACCGCTTCCCAGCGGAGGAGGCGCCGTTTTTTGAATGCAGAGGCCGGGCGTGACGTCATAACATCGCGCCCGGCCTCCGAACGATCATAGAGACTCCGGCGACCATCTGGTCCGCCGGAAATCTCTATGATCATCATCCGGTGCCGGCGGATCCCGAGTCCGACTCACCGATGGAAGCGGTGAGTCGGTAGAAGCACCGGAGGGCGGCGGGAGGGGGGGGCGTCCCCACCCCCCCCCCGTAAAAACGATCAAGCGGCGGAACAGCCGCTATGATCGTTCTTATGGTGCAGGGAATCGCCGGCTGAAACCGGCAATATCTGAATGATGTCTGTAGCTACAGGCATCATTCAGATATACCCCTGAGACCAAAAAGACGTCATATGACGTACTCTGGGTCTCAGGTGGTTAAACTAAAACTCCTCCACGATATCAAAAGTTACAAATTAATAAGTATCATATCTATATATGGTAGATCGATAATTGCTTGCTGTTGGACTCTTACGACAGGTGCATGCGCTAAGGGGATTCCATCATCTCCCCTCCCTTCCTCCACTCTCAACCACTGACCCACGTGTCTGCCTGTGGGAGGTCAATTCGTTGGAGGTGACCCCCCCCGTAAATCACGCTTTTGGATCACTCACCCCCCCCCCCCCTGGCTTGGCTCGCATACATTGCAGGGTGCCGTTGCGAGTGCCACCCAGGGGACAGAAAACCTCTTCAGGGAAACCTCACATGAGGAGTAATTCTCATCAGAAAAACACATACACTTGGACATATTACCTCTGAGGAAGACCCGCATGGGTCGAAACGCGTCAGGTTCTCTTTTACCTCAACTTATGTTGGCTGTGTTAAAATACTCCGCTGTAAACGTTTTTTTGTCTATCAGTGTAATTCTTATACATTTTTTCTGTTTTGTTTTATTATTCCCATTTGGGACCCATGTCTTTTATCCACTATGCCACTTCTGTGACATCTTTAATAAAGATTTATATTTAGATAAAGCGTGGTATCATATACAATTTTTTCCAAATCGCTGCCTAAAAACCCCATAAACCCTTTTGGGGAGATTTTTTCCTTTTTACTACATTTGTATGCATTAACATTTTTTTTAGATGCCGGCCCTTTAAAGCGGAGTTCCAGGCTTTTTTTTGTTTATTAAAAGTCAGCAGAAACAAAAAGTGTAGACTTTTTTAATAAACAGACACTTACCACGGTCCAGCGATGTGGCCGAACGGGGTGTCGCTCCTCTCCCCCTCCTCTCCGCTGGCGCCTCCATTGCCACTCTGGGCACCCAGCCGTGACAGCTTTCGGCTAGACGGCCGGGCACGCACGGCGCATGCGCGAGTCGCGTTGCGCTCCTGGAGTGGACAGGCGATCTCCTGTGACCTGTCACGTGTCCCAGGAGATCGCCTAGAGGGAGGGGCCGCCTAAGGCGAAAGGAGGATTTGCCTTGGCGGTTCCTGGGCGGAAGGAGGAAGTGGGACAGGAAGTCCCCCTCCTAACTAAGCCCCCACTCCCCCCCCCCAAAAAAAAATACATGCCAAGTGTGGCATGTAAGGGGGCGAGGAGTGCTTAAAGCGGAAGTTCCATTTTTGGGTGGAACTCCGCTTTAGGTTTAGAAAGCCAGAAGGTGGGGTAGGGCTTATCGTCATGTGACCAATTTGATTGGTTGTCAAGGCAGTCACATGATCGGAAAGCTCCTGATCGCAAGATGCGAACAGAAATTTTTAGTTAGCTCTGAAAATTTCTGTTCGCATCTTGCGATCAGAAGCTTCCGCTTTAAGCACTCCTTTAAGGTTTGGAGACCCCTGTTGTATAACATCAGCATTGTACTAACAGTACAAACAATAGTTATTTTTGAAAACTAGTATTAACTAACTTGAATAATCTCCTTTCATGTTGTGAGTTCTGCCTGTCTGCTGACCATCACTTTATACAACTTCCTGTCTTTGTATCGCCCACCATGAGCCTCAAACTTCTCCTTTTCCCTCTCACTTACATTTGTTTGAAACATGCAGTGCATATAAGTTTCAGCCATGTACACTGCTGCATGCATGGTACAAATCAAGTAAGAGTGTCGTACATACAATGAGACCACAGCAGCAAAAGAAAAAAAAAGGAATTTGAAGACTTGGAGGAGGCTGTGCCAAGAATACAAACAAAAAAAATATATTTTTTTGTCACTTTCTTTAACTTTTGTTATTGCTAACAAACATACATTGCATAATGGCTTTTTGTTCATGCTTTAGAACTAAAGAAGGTAGAGACTTGGGAGTGTTTTCTCTGTTTTAATCAAGCAATGTTTATTTTCCATTTTTTTTTCCAGTGTTAGAACGCAAGATTTCTATGAGACAAAGCCGAGAGGAGCTTATACGAAGAGGAGTTCTCAAGGAAATACCAGACCATGGTGAGACTCTAATTCTGGGGTATTTATATACAGTATAACACTTGAAAACTGAATTTACTCCATGAATGCTTTCACTTTCTACCTTAATATCCAGTAGTTTCAGAATGGAAACCATATTTCAGAAGAACCTGACACTTCCAAAAATAAAAATATACTGGTCATTTTCAACCAGTGAGATAAGTCCATTGGCAGGTCTGATCATCTAGTATTTTTTGTATACATTTGGTTGATTGAATAACAAAAATCTGCTGCTTCCATCTAACAGCCCATTTAGCATAAGTGTATTTCAACCCTAATTGTACTGCCCTCCTCCACATTGTAAAGCGCTGTGCAAACTGTTGGCGCTATATAAATCCTTTTATAATATTAATGTGAACAGCAGCGTGTGCTGTCCATTGTATCATTTGCATAGGCGTTAGACGCCCCTCAAATGCCTGCTTTCAATGCCAGTGTGAAAAAAGTTGGGACACCATGTAAAATCTACATAAAACAGAATGCAATGGTTTGCAAATCTCAAAAACCCATATTTTTTTTCACAATAGAAAACATATCAAATATTTAAACTGACAAAAGTACTAATTTAGGGGAAAAAATAAGGTAACTTTGAAATTGATGGCAGCAACTTGTCTCAAAAAAATTGGGACAGGGCCATGTTTTCTACGGTGTAGCATGCCCTCTGCGCTAGATAACATCTGTCCCTATAAAGAAAACGTAAGCAGCAATTTCATGCATCACAATCAACCTAAAAGAAAAATAATAAAACTGCGCTAATTATATAAAAGTTTGTATATGTGACCAAATTGGTTAATTCAAAGAAAGTCCACACTTGAAGTGAATAATTTCATGATAGTGTCCATCATCCATCACCAATAGTATGAATCTACCACCAGCTGTAGAAACTGCTTACCAGCTCCAGTTGACCCCTTATGACAGGGGGTCAGTGAACGCCTATGGCTTAAAACCCAGCCGGGGCCTTTCTCCACATCGCGGGGTCACTCCACTTCTCCCGATGGTACCGATTGGACACCCCGGAAAGAAACAAAAGGCTCCAGATAGTGTAAAATCCTTAGGTTTATTAAATGAAAGTTCTCGCTCACAGCAATAAAAGGCCTGAATGACTGGGTCATTTGTAAGGAAACTCATAGGGCGGAGCGATGTGCTACAGTTGCCACCTTTTTCGTGTCCCGACATAAGGGTTGTTTGGTATGTGCCGGTCGACACGTGCCAAACTTCAGGTTTTTTATTGCTGTGAGCAAGAACTTTAATTTATTAAACCTAAGGATTTTACACTGGAGCCTTTGATTTCTTTCCAGTGTCTAATTTCTATCGAATCCCTTGAGTACCATCGGGAAAAGTTGAGTGACCCCGTGATGTGGAGAAAGACCCCGGCTGGGTTTTAAGCCATAGGCGTTCACTGACTCCCTGTTATAAGGGGTCAACTGGAGCTGGTAAGCAGTTCCTACAGCTGGTGGTGGATTCACTGTGATACTATTGGTGATGGATGCTGGACACTATCATGGAATTATTAACTTTAAGTCCCCTCTTCTTATGATCACACTCTGTAAACTTCTGGGAGCTGAGGAGACCAGTTGCTTGAGTTTTTGGCAGAGAATGTTGTCCCATTCTTGCCTAATATAGGATTTTACTGCTTTACAGTCCTGGATTTTCTTTGTCATATTTTTCGTTTCAAGATGCGCCAAATATTTTCAGTTGGTGAAAGGTCTAGACTGCAGGCAGGCCAGTTAAGCACCCAGACTCTTCTACTATGATTGTTATACTGTAGATGCAGTATGCGGTTTAGCATTGTCCTACTGAAATACGCAAGGCCTGCCTGAAAAAGATGTGCTCTGGATGGGAGCATATGCTGTTCCAGACCCTGGATATATCTTTTTGGCAATGATGGTGCCTTTCCAGATGTGCAAGCTGCCCATTCCATACACACTAATGCACCCCCATACAATTAGACATGCAGGCTTTTGAACTGAGCGCTGATAACAAGCTGGAATGTCCCTCTCCTCTAGTCAAATTCATTCAGTTTTCCACTTTGCAACAGACTATTTTTAATGAGCTTTGGCCCAGAAAGGACAGTGGTGTTTCTGGATCATGTTCATATGTGGCTTCTTCTTTGCATGATAGAGCTTTAACTGGGTTTTTGGATGGCACGGCAAACTGTTTACAGACAGTGGAAGTATTTCTAAGCCCATGAAGTGCTGTCCATCACAGAATCATGCCTGTTTTTAATTCAGTCCTGTCTGAGGGCCCATAGGTCACGGGCATCCAATCTTGTGTTTCAGCTTTGTTTCTTGCTCACAGGGATTTCTCCAGATTTTTGGAATCTTTTGATGATATTATGTACAGTAGATGATGATAGTCTTTTGCAATTTTATGTTGAGGAACATTATTCTGAAATCTTTTCAACAACTTTTAGACCCAGCTTTTCTCAGATTGGTGAATCCCTACCCATCTTTACTTACTTGTATTGTGAATAAAATGGATTTATGAGATTTGCAGTCATTGCATTCCGTTTTTATGTCGATTTTACACAGCATCCCAACTTTTTTTGAAATCGGAGTTCTATACAGTTGTCAGTAGATCTAAAGGAGATTGTACAGATACAATGTAATCTGTGTTGTGAGCTTTGGGCCAGCCATACATGGTTTGAATCAAACTGTTAATGGGCAGGCTGAATGTACCGATCGGCACAGTGGTGTAGTGGTTAGCACTCTCACCTAGCAGTAAGAAGGGTCGCTGGTTCGAATCCCAACCACGACACTTCCTGCCTGGAGTTTGCATGTTCTCCCTGTGCCTGCGTGGGTTTCCTCCGGGTACTCTGGTTTCCTCCCACAATCCAAAGACATGCAGGTAGGTTAATTGGCTTCTGTCCAAAAATTAGCCCTAGTATATGAATGGGGACCTTGGATTGTGGGCTCCTTGAGGGTAGACACTCACTCAGGTTGAACTGGATGGACTGATGTCTTTATTCAACCTTACTAACTATGAAATTATCAACTTGGGTACAACCAGCCTGCTGGATTCTTTTGCGATTATCGCTAGTGGCTGCTATAGTCGCTAGTGATAATCACTGTCTCCCGGCGGGGGCGGCTTGGTTGCAGGAAAAAAATGAGCTCTGTGTATGGCTGGCCTTGCTCTGCTGGAATGTCAAACTGGACAGTCAAACCAATAAGGGATATTTAACTTGACTCCATAGCTAAGTAAGTCCCTACAAAACCTTTGGCAAAGGTAAAGAGTCGTAATCTGACTTTGCATGCTACTAGAATAAACCTTGATGGGTTGTGTCTGAGCTTGCCCACTTTCTCCTGCCCCCATCCCTCCCCCTATACATTTCTATTGGCTTATCACTTTGATGGACTGCCTCACTAGTCAATAGGATAGTGTGGTAGGTTGAAGGGACTGAGAAGCCTGGTCACTACTGAGAAGTGTCCAAGCTTTGCCCAAGCAGAATGGTCTGGCATTCAGGCATAGATGGGCAAAGAAAATGTGTCTGCAATTTATACCTTCAAAAAAATGTTTTTTTTCAAGTAGGAGAACCACTTTAAAGTGAATCTTTGAGGATAAAAATACAATATGTAACCTGCTTTTGCTATCAAGGAAGCTGCGCGGGAAGGTGGCGGAGCCTGTTGCCTGGGCAATCTGTTGTTAAGCATTGGGTAGCCTGGGTCACAAGATAGCACCCTGTCTCTGGTACATCTACCTGGGCTGGGGGAAACAGTGGGTATGGTAATTTTTCCTCTACCAGCCCCTCTGGATGCTGCATGTGCCTGTGAGGACCCCAGACTGAGGTCAGGCCTCCAGGTGCTATCTCTGCTTCCCATTGCCTAGCTGCCTCTCTGCCTGTGTCTTCTGCTTTCTTCAACTCCAAATTTGTGCCCAGGCTTCCCAGGTTGCCCAGCGTGCCTCTCCCTCTTGCTTGGGACCCTGCGTCCTGCATGGCCTATTTGCAGACTATGGCTCTGAGCACCCATGTGAATAATGCCTAAGGATCCTAATTTTCAAAAACTGACAGTTATTTTCAGCCATGATCTCTGCGACACTCTCAGTCATATGGCTAAAGAATAAAGATCCTTGTCCTTGAGTAAAACTCAATTTGAACATGGAGGAGTTACATTGCTAGTATATTGTGGATAATAAATGGCTTCATATAGAGTTTTGTGCAGGCTGGACTGGAATGTTTTTATTTTAATAGAATAACCTTCAGTCCTTTTTTCCTGTAGATGGTGAAGTACCAATCAATATGGGAACATCAAATGGTCATACAGTGCCAATCAGTGAGGAACCACCTAAAGAACAGAAGTCTACAGCAGGAAATGGAGCGATAGCCTCAAAAGCATCTGTTTCAGAAGAGAAAGCTGAATACAAGAAAGGTGAGCATTAATGTATGTGCTATTTCCCATTGCTCTATAACTCATTTTTCAGCAGCAGTAGACAATAAGGGATTGATTTACTAAAACTGGAGAGGGCAAAATCTGGTGCAGCACTGCATAGTAACCAATCATCTTCTAAGTTCAGCTTGTTTATTAAGCTTTAACAATAAAACCTAGAAGATAATTGTTTAACATGCACAGCTGCACCCGATCCTGTGTGCACCAGTTTTATTAAATATTACCCTAAGGGTCTTTAGAGAATCTTTTATGATTCATTACCATTACCTGCTTCTTACATGTGGCAAGACGAGAAGACAATTTTTTTACAGTTTCCAAGGTCTAGTATTGGCAGCAGGGTCAAAAGCAGAAAAATCTTTTGGTTTAAAGCCTTTTAGCTAAAACATTTTTAGGTCCTTTCACACCATACTGCAAATAAAAACTCACTGCAACGCATCAAAAATGCATATGTGTTGATCTTTATCATTCATGTTGCCTTACATGATGTTTTAATGGCATGTGTTTTCATGTCGTCCGTTGTGAAGTGACAGGTCCCTGAAAGGGTCAAAATACTAATCATTTATTTTTGATATCTTTACTTTCAGTTGCATTCCTTTGCAATTACTTTTGCAATGCAATTGTATTCAAGTGCATTGTGTTAAAACACTGCATGTGGTGTGAACAAGCCCTAGGATCCTTCCACACCATACTGCACTTACTGCAATGCATTGAAATGCAGGTGCGTTGATGTGCATAAAAAATGCATTTTCTTGAGAGTTTTTATGCACATTGGAATGCAGTTTTTTGTAATCCATTGTGAATGGACAGCTTCCCATAAGGGTCAAAATAGTAATAATATTTAAATTTTTACATTTTTACTTTCAGTTGCATTGTATTTACATGCATACATGTGTGTTGTATTGCAATAAAATGCAGACCGTTATTCTACATGTCTGCTTCATGAACTTTGAATCAATGCTGATCACAGCAGAAGTGGTATTTAAACCTAGAAGTGATCACAGCAGAATTTACAGCTTCAGACCAAATAAAGTCAATCTGCATATAACTGTCACCTAAAACCGGGAACAATTGAAGATTATTATACAGGCTGAAAGATGTCCAAAAAGGACAGCCAGATTTTATATGTTGGACTCCTAGGAGAAAATATCATCTGGAACCTCCATGGTTACTTCCAGTTTCTCTACTGCTTTGCTTTTGATGGGCCCATGATTTTAACATACCTTTTTTCTTTCTTTTTTTTTTTTTTGGTGTTTTTACCATGCCTCCGCTTAGGACAGTGTACATAAACACACAAAAAGAACTAAAGCAGGGATGTATTTGACAGCCTACCTCGCTTTTTCTGCTTGGTTTGTGTTTTTATGTTTAATTATTCATCATTTCAGTAGCAAGCTTTCAGTGACAAAGCAACTTTTTTTTGTGGCAAGTCGTCACTTACTATACGTAAAACTTAACAGCATTACAAGGCTTGGCAATTTCCACTATTATGCCCCATACACACGGTCGGAAAATCCGACCACAAAATCCATCGGATTTTGTCCGACGGATTTAGTCCGACACTGGTGTTGCATACACACGGTCGGACTTTGTTGTCGAAAAATCCGATCATTCTGAACGTGGTGACGTTTGTTGCCTGCAACGGGACTACGCAGAGGCTAGTAGCCAATAGCTTTGGTCTTGTAATGTGATCTGAGTATGCGTGGCACTTTGTCCGTCGGAATTCGCTACACACGATCGGATTTGGTGTGATCGGACTTTGTTGTCGAAAAATCTATCCAGCAGGAGATAGAACTTTGTCCGTCGGACAATCCGATGGAAACTGTCCGATGGTGCCTACACACGGTCGGAATTTCCGACAACATTGTCCGATAGGACAGAATCCATCGGAAAATCCGACCGTGTGTATGGGGCTTTAGACTTCCTGACCATGCTTATGAGTCTCAGCTCCCTCTTTTTAATAGCATTTCCTTCACTAAATGAAGACATTCAAGTGACTTGTATAATCACATCTTGCAGGCTGGAGGCTTCCTTTGTTGGTATCAGCAGCTAATATAGCAGATCTGTGTCATGGTGGTAAATATAATGTATACATTGTACTTAATGGGATTTGGTTAGAAGGGAACATATTAAACAAGAAGGCAAATGGGAACCCCAGCCAGTACAGCAAGGTGCACTGAAAGTGGTTGCTGAGGTCTGTGTCTGAGTGCCTATGTCCACCTTCTCCAATACATCATGCCAACTCAATGCAGGGTCAGAGTAGAGGAAGCCCCTTTTTTATCATTAAAGTTGAACTGATATGATTAAAAGCAGTAGCTATACACAAGCTGAAAATTTGAATTTGCGCTCTTCTACCTGACAGATTTAATGATAGAAATGCAATTTAAAAGAATTTTATTTATTTTTTTAAAGTGTTATAGGTTTTCTACTGTAATTTAATGTTATGGACCATTTCATATACTGTATAGATAGTCAGTCTTTTTAATCGTTTTTTTTTTGTTTTTAAATATGCAGTGATGGTGATGAAAATGATGATTATACAAGATTTATATAGCACCAACAGTTTGCGCAGAGTGTTACAAAATAGAGGAAGACCATACTGTTAAAATACAATTTAGTACAAGGGGGAAAAGTAGTCTTTGCTCGTTAGAGCTTACAATCTAAAATGAAGAGTCAAGTGATACAAAAGGTAATAACTGTTAGGAATGGGCTGATGGAGAAGGCAAAAGTAAAGTTTAATAGATAAAATTAGGCTAGGCCTCTCTGAACAGATAGATTTTCAGGGATCACATAAAGGCGAATGGGGTGGCATAGTCAGACAGATTTGAGTAAGGATAACACGCTTTTTTAAAGCACCTGCTCAATTCTTAGTAAGGTGCCAGGAGAAATGTTTCTGCTGTATTCTGACCATGAAATCACAATTTTGTTTAGAAAAGCTGAGAGCTAATAATCTGGAGGTGAATGAGATCAGTTTTCTCGTAGTGCGACAGGAGAAAACGCATTCTCCATACTACGTAGAATGACCAGTTTTAAAAATATAGGTGCATGTGAAAAATAATGGCTTTATGGTAAAGTAGATTAAAATCGCTCTATTTGCCAAATCCTCCCAACCTAATTGGTCATATTTCTCCTATGGGTCACAGGAGTGCACTTAGTTCTGCACACCTGTGACCCAGATTCAGCCAACTGGGGCTAAAGTGCTCTGTCAACTGATGTTCCTGAGCCAGTCCAGGCTCTGCAGGGATCCCAACAATGATGTTGGGATCCACCCAGATGCCTGACCGGCAGTTGGCTTGGCCTCTCAATCCATCTATTCCAATGGATGAGGTTGTACTCATGGCAGGCCCAGCTTTCCATAGAAGTATAGCCTTGTCCGCATGGGAATGAATGTGGCAAGTACTGCATATACACAGTGAACACACAACCCAGCTAGCATTTTTTTGCAATAAAAAGCTATGCCGAGTAAGCAAAGCCATACAGTGAAGAAATCTAGAGCTGGGCTGAAGGTAAGTAGTTTACACTGCTAGTTACACTAAGGGGAAAAGCTATGGGGCCTTTATAAAGGACAACTTCATTAAAAATGAAGTTGTCTTTTAAAGCATACAACTTCCAGTACATTACTCATATTAATTAAAAAAACAAGTAGTTATGTTCTTGCTGTCTCTCATCCTCTTAAATCTTTTCTCTATGGCAACTGCCCGTGAGAACTGTGCAATTGACTTTAATAGTGTTTGTTTGGTGACTTTTTTATGATGTTGATGAAGATACCAGAGGTTTCATACTTTTATAAGTACAGTATGTGCTTAGTTGTTTTTGGCAAAGTGCTTGGAAGCATTTACCTGCATAATGTTTTGTTGGTTTAAATAGCAACCATTATAAACATATGAGTACTGTTCTACACCCTCTGGCAAATGCATGCTTCTTGTGTTCAAAAACAACAGTTTGGACACATTATTTCTATGTGTGTAGTGGCACATTAGCAAATGCCCTGACAGAATGAGGCTAATTTACTAAAGAAGTTGAGAATAGTCACACAATAAATAGTCATAGTCATTTCTGCATAAAAAACAGATCCCTGTTTACTTTTTTTTTTTTTTATCTGCACATGCTAGGATAATTAAAGTGAATATTCACACAACTTATTGTGTGAACATTCTCAACTTCTTTAGAAAATTGGCCTCTTTTTAGTAGAGCTCCTTAGGCCTAGCTTTCCAAAGGTCAGGAAATCGTGTCAGTTTTATATCCACTTGACCACTGGGCACTTAAACACCCTTAATAACCAGACCAATTTTCAGCTTTCGGTGCTCTCACACTTTGAATGACAATTACTCATTCATACAACACTGTACCCATATGAAATTTTTGTCCTTTTTTTCACACAAATAGAGCTTTCTTTTGTGGTATTTAATCACCTCTGGGTTTTTTATTTTTTGCGCTATAAAAGAAAAATGACTGAAAATTCAGTAAAAAAATGAATTTTTCTTCGTTTTTGTTATAAAATTTAGCAAATTTGTAATTTTTCTTGATAAATTTTGGCCAAAATTTATACTGCTACATATCTTTGGTAAAAATAAGTACAAATTGGGGTATATTATTTGGTCTTTGTGAAAGTTAGAGTCCACAAGCTATGGTGCCAATATCTGAAAATTGATCACACCTGAAGTACTGACGGCCTATCTCATTTCTTGAGACCCTAACATGCCATAAAAGTACAAATACCCCCAAATTACCCCTTTTTGGAAAGAAGACATTCCAAGGTATTTGGAAAGAGGCATGGTGAGTTTTTTTGAAGTTGTCATTTTTTCCCACAATTCTTTGCAATATCAAGATTTTTTTTAATTTTTTTTTTTTTTTTCACAAAATTGTCATATTAGGTTATTTCTCACACACAGCATATGCATACCACAAATTACACCCCAAAACACATTCTGCTATTACTCCTGAGTACGGCGATACCACATGTGTGAGACTTTTACACAGCGTGGCCACATACAGAGGCCCAACATGCAGGGAGCGCCATCAGGCGTTCTGGAGCACCCAGGACAATTCTGACATTTCTCTCCTACATGTAAAAATCATCATTTATTTGCTAGAAAATTACATAGAACCCCAAAATATTATATATGTTTTTTTAGCAAAGACCCTAGAGAATACAATGGCGGTCGTTGCAACTTTTTATCTAGCACGGTACTTGCGCAGCAATTTTTCGAACGTGTTTTATTTGGAAAAAAAATGTTTTGTGCTTTACAAAAAACAAAACTGTAAATTTAGCCCAATGTTTTTGCATTATGTGAAAGATGAAGTTACGCCGAGTAAATAGATACCCAACATGTCACGCTTCAAAATTGCACACACTCGTGAAATGGCGCCAAACTTCGCTACTTAAAAATCCCCATAGGCTTTAATTTTGTTTACTGGTTACATGTTTTTGAGTTACAGAGGAGGTCTAGGACCAAAATTATTGTTCTCGCTCTAACGTTCGCAGCGATACCTCACATGTGTGGTTTGAACACCGTTTTCATATGTGGGCGGGACTTACGTATGCGTTCGCTTCTGCGTGCGAGCACACGGGGACAGGGACGCTTTAAAAAAATATATATATATTTTATTGTTCATTTTACTTTATTTTAGTTTGACCCTTTTTTTCCCCCCAAAAAAATTTTTGATCACTTTTATTCCTATTACAAGGAATGTAAACATCCCTTGTAATAGGAATATGGCATTACAGGTCCTCTTTACAGTGAGATATGGGGGTCAATAAGACCCCACATCTCACCTCTAGGCTGGAAAGCCTGAAATTAAAAAAAAAAAAAAAAAACGATCCTGGCTTTGATCGTAGCGAGTATCGCAGGGTATTGTTGGGTATTGCAGGGTATTGCAGAGTATCGCCGGGTATTGCAGAGTATCGCCGGGTATTGCAGAGTATCGCCGGGTATTGCAGAGTATCGCCGGGTATTGCAGAGTATCGCCGGGTATTGCAGAGTATCGCCGGGTATTGCAGAGTATCGCCGGGTATTGCCGGGTATCGCCGGGTATGGCAGGGTATGGCAGAGTATCGCAGGGTATGGCAGAGTATCGCAGGGTATGGCAGGGTATCGCAGGGTATGGCAGAGCATCGCAGGGTATGGCAGAGCATCGCAGGGTATGGCAGAGCATCGCAGGGTATGGCAGAGCATCGCAGGGTATGGCAGGGCATCGCAGGGTATGGCAGAGCATCGCAGGGTATGGCAGGGCATGGCAGGGTATGGCAGGGCATGGCAGGGTATTGGGGGGTATGGCAGGGTATTGGGGGGTATGGCAGAGTATTGGGGGGTATGGCAGAGTATTGGGGGGTATGGCACAGTATAGGGGGGGTATGGCACAGTATAGGGGGGTATGGCACAGTATTGGGGGGGATGGCAGAGAATCCATCCATCCATGCTCAGCCATCCCTCCATACCCTGCAATACCCAGCAATACACTGCATGCTATTGCTGTGTATTGCAGGGTATGGAGGGATGGCTGAGCATGGATGGATGGATGGATCGGTGGTGGCAGAGCAGGCTGTGGGCACTACAGATCCCGCCCACAGCACTGCTGCCACCGATCCCTCCCCCTCTCCTCTCATACTGTACCGATCGGTACAGAGAGAGGAGGAGAGAGGAACCGGCGTCATCAAATGACGCCGGTTTGCTTACATGTGATCACTCCGTCATTTGACGGAGCGATCACGTGGTAAACGGCCGCGATGAGCGGCCGTTTACCGTGATCCATGGACCCGGCGATCATGGATGCTCTCGAGTGCGCGCACCAGGGGGCGCGCAAGAGCAGAATTCTGTGAGGCCGTTAATTAACGGCCTCCCAGAGTTAAGCAACCGCCCTGTAGCCGTTTTTCGGCTATGGGCCGGTTGTTAACTGGATATATCCAGCACTGTGTGGATACTAAAGAAAAAAACAAAGGAGATTCTGCACCAGAGATATTGATGGAAGATTGAGGGATTAGACAAGAATGCTGCTGCTAGAATACCAGTGAATCACCAATACTAGTATCAACCCAAATCTACCGCTCTGTGAGGACATTGAATGATGAAGCTAGTAGAGGGGGGCTAGGACGCTGATGTCATCACGCTTGCCTAGTTCGTACTCGCGGCTTGAGCGTTGCAGCCAGAGGCGATAGGCACACATTACAGCATGTTATGTACATATGTACATGTACATTACGTATGTTCCCTAGTGTCGGGATGACACTTGAAATATGTGAGTTTTCGTAATGTTTTAATAAATTAGCAATTTTTAAATGTTTTTACGCTATAGAGATTTTTTCCTCTTCCCTAAAAAACCCCAATCGAGAGACGTATCAGGAGTAGCAGTGTGGAGAGTCTTTCCAATTGCATTTTTTAACACAGAGCGCTTCTGCTGGTTTATAATTTGACCAGCCATTGTTTCTGGTGAGTGATTTTGGAGCACATATTGTTTGCACTTTTTATTAGCATTTGCACTTTATTTACTGTCCCACTCTGAAATTTTTTTTGCATAAGGGTTTGAGTTATTCTATTCAAGACACATTGATATTTGTTGCATAGAACAGGTTATGCACTACACCTGCTTAATAAGTGATTAGGTTTTAGTAGTAGGTGCAATATTGTAAGATTGTGGAATTATAGGTTTGCGTTGCTTGTCCTTCCTTGAAACTGTGTGGATACTAAACTGATGCTAGAACTATTACAAGAACACAGGAAAAACAAGTAATATGACCAGATTATGGAGCAAAGTTCACCTTTTCCAGAAAATGGCCAAATCAAGGGATCCCAGTTGATAATAAAAATCTGTGCAGTTTGGAAATGATCATTAATTCCATTTTACCCTTAGGCCATTTGGGCCCCTCAGAAATTTGTCTAGAAACCCCTTGGTTGGCAACCCCGCAGCCTGTTGAAACCAGGCTTCTGAGGGTACCCAAATGCCTACAGGTAAGACAATAGAATTAATGATAATTTTTCAAAGCTGCACACATTTTTATATCTACTGGGGCCCCCTGATCACACAGGCTATTTTGTGGGGAAAAGGTGAACTTAGCCTAAAAGTACACTCAGATCAGTACTGAGTTTTAAAGGCAGTAGGTTTTTTTTTTTTTATCTTAATGCATTCTATACATTAGATAAACTCCTACTTCTGGAAAATATCTGTATTTTCTAGAAGAGCACAAAGAGCGTCTACCAGAAGTTTTATCAGGTTAGAGTACCACATCCACCTGGGCCAATCAATAGCTATGAGCATTAATGTAATGCCCTCCATCTTTATGCTGGAAAACAGATAAGAAAGGAGTTTCTGGGGAGGAAATGCATAAGGCATAGATGAGGGCACACTGATTCCATATAGGCACAGAGCATCCACTGCTTCTGCTAGAGGATCAAAGTTGGAGACAAACTTTTAAAGTTTGTTAAACCTGGAGGCCAGGAGGTCCACATACAGTTTCCCCCACCTGTAACACCAGTCCTGGAACACCTCCGGGTGTAGACCACCCCCCTGAGGTCCAGAAGCTGCCAACAGGAGAAGTCTTCTTGCCAATTGTCCCAAACTTGGATGTAAATGGCAAGCAAAGCTGGAACATTCTGGAAGTTCTTCACAGGACAGAATCCCCTTCACCTCCCTTGCTACAGCAAGACCTGTTCTCTCTGATGGTTGATGCATGCCACTACTGTGGCCTTGTCCAATTGAATCTTGGTCAGATGACCCTCCAGCCACTTGGTCCAGCCCTGCAGGAACCTCAACTCACCCAACATTCCAGAATGTTGATTGGGAGATAAAATTCCTCTGACATCCTAATAGGCTGGCATCTATTGTGAGACTAGGAATGAAGGACTCCCCATCTCCAAAGCCAGACTTCAGAGCCCCCAAGACAGGGACAACCTAGTCCTTGATACCAGGCTAATTGCTCTATCCATGGACTGAACTTGCTTGTCCCACAATGAGAAAATATTGTTGTAGGGGCCTGGAGTAAAACTGGGCAACTGGCACTTGCAAAGAGGCTACCATCAGCCCCAGGACTGCAGGATGCAGAATGGAAGAGCCCAGTGACTCCTGGACTAAAGCATACAAGTCTAAGAGCGTGTGTTTGAAATTTCTTCTGGGGAAGAAAAACTCTTACTTGAGCCATGTCTAGTACTAGACCCAATTACTCCAGGCATTAAGTTGGTTGAAATGTTGATTTCTAAAGGTTCAGGATTCTTTTGAACTATGGACATTGGAACTGTGAACATGGTGGGCAGTAGTACCCAATTCCAGAACACTCGTGGGGCTTCCTGGAGATGTGCTAATCAGTGTGGGCCAAGAGTGGTGCTGGGAGCAAAACTCTAGCTTGTAGCCTCTGGAAGAAACCACCGCCTGCACCCAAGCATCTGAGATGCAAGCTCTCCAGGTATCCACAAAGACGAACGGATGCCCAGTGCATCTTCATGGGGAAGATTTTTCTGAGGACCTGGTAGACTTGGAGTTCCAAGCTATGTGGGTGGGCTGAGAGTCATACTTGGAAAGGACTTTTCCTAAACTCCAGGAAAGCATGATCCATCTCAGACTGAGTCTTAGGCTTATTTGGAAAAAGAAGATGGGTGCTCTTGTCACCTGTGGCATCCTTGATGATGGTATCCAGAATAGACCCAAAAAGGCATTGCCCATAAAAGGTCATGTGGATTAAACATTTCTTGGACACAGGTTGTGCAGAGCAACACTTCATTCACACTTCACATGAGGACTGACAGGAAACTTATGTGGAAAATGAGACCGGCAACTTCCAAAGGGTGAAGCACAGGCCTATCAAATTTTAGTCCACCTCAAATAAGTATAGGGCTTTGTTTCTGGGAACAAACAACCTGTCTGGGTGTTTACAGTCTCCACAAAGGAAGACCTAAAACAGGAGGTACATTAAAATCGTCTTGGTAATCCCAGAAGCTCTACAGGACCGCTGACTAGGAACAGCACTAGTGGAAGCAGTGTGGTGTGTACCATATCAATAAGTGCTGAAGTATGCTTCTTTAGTTTTATAATGATGCCAGAAGATTGCAACTCCACAGAGGCAAGTTCAAAAATAAAGACTGCCTCTTCTGGATCTATAGGCAGAAATGTTACAAATGTGTGGTGGGGAGGCAATATAGCTCAAGGTACAAAGCAAGGCATCGGGTACTTAAAAAACCCAACCTAGAAGCAGGTGAGAAGCAGAAACAGACCAAAGATTGGAGTTTAACATGGCTATTTGAAAGCCGGAGCAGTTGTGGGGAGATGCTTCCTGAATGCTAAGTAACAGGAAGAAGGGACATGTGACACTTCATCTCACGGGTGACATATGTCGTGGTAAAAACGTCAGAAAGCTAAATATTCCAAAACACACAGTAGTGCAAATATTGAGGCAACTCCCAGTGCTCTGTCCAATCTTCCCACTCAGAGTGGGTCTTCAGACATGGAGCAAGCGTAGGGGGTAATGCCAATGGCTCTGGACCTAAAAAACACTCCAAGGCTAACTTTCTAACAAAACAGGGTCTGGAAAATGCTTAATGCAAAAAACAGTGGTTGAGGGTCACTTCTTGGCTATCCCTGCAATGCCCAGTCCAGTAAGGCCCGAGTTCGGCACTTCCATGCTCATTTGTAGAAAGGCCAATCCAGATAGCGGTTGTTGTAGAGACCAGCTCAAGCGGCAAAGTAGCAAGAATCTTGATAGAAAAAAAAAGAAAAAACAGGCATGCTTGTAGTAGGAGGAGTTATTCTGAGCTTGCCTACACATTTTTATTTGCCACTAACCTCCTGTAGAGGGCAACATAACAAATGGTAAATGGCTTCCTCAGCCCTCAACAGACAAGAAAGAAAAGAATGTAAACTAAAATGTGGTATATGTTTCACAATCAAACTTATGTTTACAATTGAATTGCACAAGCAGATTTTATCTTCAGTGTGAACTGCAAGCAAAAAAAAACTCAGTAGATGTAGGCAGTTAAAAAAATGTAAAACCAACGTTTCTTTCTCACAGGATATATTTTTTGTCCGTGTAGTAATAATTTTAAATATGCTAGGTGACCTGAAATGTCACCTTACACATCTTTACTAGATTTTTATTAATAATCACAAACCTTCCAATATATTTGTATGTACATCATTTATACACTTTTTTTTATAAAACTGGGTTGATGGTGTGCTTTCTTTCAGAGAACAGTTGGGTTTAGTCTGAACTTCTGCTAGTCACGCAATATGTTACAATATCAAAAAGTATGATCGAAAGCCACACTCTACTAGGTCAGCTGACGTTATAACATCATTTGTTGTGAAACAAAATTATGCTACCTGCTTTTAACTTTTACAATGCTGAGTACTTCTGTGTATGTGTCCCCTAAATTACACATGGTGTGATTATTATACCTTTTAACATGTTCTTTTTGCCAAAAAATCTTGTTCTGCATAAGCAACTCAAATAAAATGTGTGAGCAGGCCTCTCTGTCAATTTCTCTTCTTTGTAGAAAGGGTTCGGGTCTGTCCAGAACTTCCACCTTCAGCTCCACCTCCACTTAAACCCCCTCAAAAAAATCTTCCTTCCAAAAACGTAGCTGGCAGTTATAGGAAAAATGAAGCAGCTACAAAACAGCATGCGGTTAGTTCTAGTAAGCAGCCACCAGCCACCCTTCCCAAGCCAACTAATCGTGCAGCACGCAGCACTGGTAAGTGCGGCCATGCTTGATGACTACATTGCATGTTTTTGCTGTGCATCCCCAGGCATGTCTTCCAATAAGCGCCTTTAAATATTCCATGATGTGGAATGCATCAGTCCTGCTTTTAATGTGTTTTTTCTTAATTGTACATTATAGGAGACAGAGGAAGTATTCAGGTACATAGGGTTATGCAGCCTTTATGAGACTTCACACTGGCATACAAGAGCTATAAGAACAATTTAGTCTAACCCCTCCCACTCCCAGCATTTCTGCATGTTTTGCTAGTGTCCTAGAAGAATGGCCATCCTCTCTCCTCTGCAAGAAGATTCAATGACAAACTGATAGGTTTGTCACCAGATCCAAAGATCCTTTAGCCTTTGCAGTGGATGCTCTGGTGACCCTGTTGGATCACCAGAGCATCCACTCAATTCAGCTTGAATTCAGCTTGATCGACACCTTTCCTCCTCTAAAACACCTGCCTTGCCTACTTCGTAGGATTGAGATGGAGGGCTATCCTTCACACTGAACTGGCGTAGGTGAACAAGGTACTCTGACCTTTATCGGGTCCCTGGCAGACTTTTTTGTGTGGGTCCTTCTAGATCATCTGCATCTTCTGTCCCAAGGGTCAGTTTACCAGCCTGTGTCTCTGTTTAAGTCCAAGCCTTGAGAGACATTGGCCTATTGGAATCAGTCATCCCTTCTTGAAGGCCTTGGGATCATGAAGGCCTTGGCTCTCCCTATAGGGCTTCATACAGGGTGTTGCTCGCATTGTTCCTCCTGTATGTTCCCCAGTGACTCTTGTCGCCACTCCTTCTGTGGGACAAGTCTCTCAGTTGGCAGCCTTGACCTGTAAAGAACAATTTTTTCTGCTTCACAAACACAGGGCTGTTTTGAAGCCCAGGGCTTTTTTTTAGTTGCCAGTGTTATTTCTTCCTTGTACTTTTAAAGTAGAACTAAAGTATTTTTTTTTTTAATAAAGTAAGAAAGGGAAAAATCCCCTCTCGATTTTTTATTTACCGTATATACTCGAGTATACGCCGACCCGAATATAAGCCGAGGCCCCTAATTTACCACAAAAAAACTGGGAAAACTGGGAAAACTTATTGACCCAAGTATAAGCCGAGGGTGAAAATGCAGCAGCTACTGTAAGTGGAAAAGAGGGTCAGCAAATGCCCATCTGCAGCTGCCACACCTGTGTCCTGTACAAACCCCCCCTGTGTCCTGTACAAACCCCCTTGTGTCCATTGCAGCCTACCTGTGCCGATCTGCCACCTGTGTCCACCATTGCAGTCTTGTGCCGATCGTTAATGTCCTGTGTCCCCCATTGCCGATCAGCGTGTAAGGCGCCATTACACATTCTAAAGCCGTGCCTCGTCCGTGATAGGAGGAACACTCTGTTTTCCCAGCAGTCAGTGTCCAGTGTTACGCCTATCACGGACATCCTCTCATCCTCGTCCATGAGATGAGAATGACAGGACGTCCGTGATAGGCGGAACACTGCACACTGACTTACTGCTGGGAAAATTAGTGTTCCTCCTATCACGGACGGGAAGGAGGAAGAGGCGCGGCTTTTGAACACTGCCGTCTGTCTGCATGACACGCTGTTCATGTAGGCAGACGGCGGTGACTCGAGTATAAGCCAATGGGGGGCACTTTCAGCCCTAAAAAAAGGGCTATAAAAAAATGTCGGCTTATACTCGAGTATATACAGTATTTATTTTTTGCCATCTGTGTCCTATTGGGGATATTTCCCTTCATTTTCTGTCACATGGCCACAACATCAAGTAAGAAGAATTTCTCAAAAGTGAGGGAAATCCCTGGTTGTCAACAGAACTACTGTCCTCCTTGGAAGATTTCCCCTCTGTTCCTTTTCTGGATACAAACCAAAATTCTGGATTTTCTTTCACTTTCACTCCTGTGATAATGATAAACGGGACAAATAAAGAGGGTTCATCTTCCAAATGGGAACACAAACAGCAATAAAAACCAGACAAGTTTTCTTATTCTCTCCACTTTGTCAAAAACAATGAAGCTTTGCCTTTGGTTACTTTAATTAGTACTTTTAGCTGTCAAACAACGATATTGTTTTTCCATCTATCTATACTGCTCCAAAGTTTTCTAAGGAGTTTTTCCATCCATTTTCTGGATGTGATATGCACTGTTGAAGCCTGTCTTTTAGTTACAGCTCCTTTTTGGGCCGCATGACTTCCCATTTGTCATTGCTGAAGGCCCCCATAAGGGACAGCCTGTTTCTCATTCAACTATTGGAAGGTGAATTTGACAGTTACTCATTCAAGCTTATAACCTCAAGGGCAAGGTTCCAACTTTCCCTGTCAAGTTCACTCCCCCAGATCGATTAGTGCTTCTTGGGCTTTTCAACATCAGGCCTTTATTCTCAGATTTGCACGGCTACCACCTGGTCTTTTGTTTACACTTTTGTTTTACCAGGTGTAAATTCATGCTTTTAGATGATGCCGATTTTCAAGCGACCCTAAAAGCTGTTGAGCCCCCCCTGTTACCCTGTTGGTTTTTTGGGGGGATATTAGCCTTTGCTGTTTCCCACCCCTTTTTTGGACTGCTTTTGTATGTTCTTGTGTAGCTGAATGCTACATTAAGGACGTAGGGCCCTCTCTCTTGTTTTTTATGATCCACTCCTACTATTGCTTGCTACAAAATGAAGGCATGCTGGGAGTGGGAGGGGTTATACTGGGTTGTCTATACAGATCCTTTTTTTGCCAGTGTCCAATCTCCTAAAGGAAACTTGTACCTGAATACTTGAATGCATGTGTATCATAATATTCATCTAGAAAAGGATTGGTAAGTCAAATATCCTATTTTACCTTTCATTGGAAAGTAGACCCCCCTTGTGACATTCTTCTGTGTGGCGCCAAGAGAAGTCTTTCCATCCACACACTAAGTTTCCTAAAAATGATATCATGATTTATAGTTGTAATGTTTGATTGGATGCTATGTCTGAGTGGATAGATGCCATCAGCAAACTCAAAAAATGTCATCTGAATGGAAGAATGACCATTGCTTGATAGAGAAGTGCGGTGGAAGGACCTCCTAGTTGGTTTACTAAAGGCAAATAAGCTGTTCACTTTGCAATGTAGGTTGAAGTATGTAAGGGAATTTTCCCCAGAGCTTGAATGTGGTGCAATTTCACTTTGCAAAAAATACCCAGTTGCATACATGGGAAATTAAAAAAACAGCATTTTTTCCTGCACTGGATAATGGTAGTTATCAGAGCTTCGCCTTATTCACTAAGCTCTGGGGATAATTCCCTTGCAATGTGCTACTTCCCTTGTAAAATCATCAGTCCGTTTGCCTTTAGTAAATCAACCTCTGTGTGTTCTATAGCAGGGGTCAACTTTTCATGTAAAATGGAAAACTTTTTTTATAAAGGCTGATTTATGGTACATTTATTGTCTTTTTTAGTAGAGTCAACTGAGAAGACTGTAGGAGTGCCTGAGTCAAAAACAAAAAAAGCTGTCGCAACTTCAAAAAATTCTGCTGCTTCTGCTGGGCCAAGCCATAGAAAAGATGAGCCTTCCAGCAAAAAACCTGCCAAAAGCATTTCCAAACAGCTGTCTGCTCCAGCACTTAAAACAAGTCGAGCAGGCACACAGGAGAATAGTAAGTATATAACCGATTACACTAAATTGCATAGAGGTGATTTCAAAGACAACAGGGTGTACCCTTAAATTTATGGTATTCAGAATAGAACTACTAAGGTTACCTTTTAGGAGATTTCTATTTGCTTATCGCTTGTAAACTTCCCAAATGCAGTTGTGCTACTCTTTGGTTATGAACAAAGCATGACATTTTTTTGTACAACAATGTTCGTGTTACATTCAGAGCAAAAAAAAGTAATATTTTAATGGGAGTATGGCCCAAACTCCCTTAAATTTGGTGGCTGAAATCCTGGAGAACATGGAACACTTAAACACAGTATTATTTTTCAAGCTCATTGATATTAATGAGTTTTAAAAAAGTCAATATTTGTGCTGTTATTCCTCTCAGGTGGTGAAAATAAAATGTTACCAAGCTCTTAGGGGCCACTAAAGCAGGTTCCAGCCAGATGTGCATCCATTTTGGCTAGCACACACATTTAAACATTACATTCTCAGCAAATACAATTCCCTACTTTAAATTTAAAGGAGTAGTATAGTCAAAGCTTTTTTGACTATACTTCTCCTGTAGATCGCAGGAGTGCAGTTAGTTCTGCACTCCTGTGACCCATTCTCAGCTGACAGCGGGCTAAAGTCCGCTATCAGCTGATGTCACTAAGCCGGTCCAGGCTCAGAAAATATTCCGACCATATAGTCAAGATCCCCCCCCCCCCAAATGACAACAGGACTGGCACCTGGCTCAGCACTTCCTACCCCCTCCATAGCCCAGACCTCCAGTGAGCGCTGGAGGGGGAGAGCAAAGAGCTGGTGACTGACAGTCCTGGCTCTCTGCTCAGAGCAGAGGGGGAGAACTGGGCGATCAGCTGTGTTTGATTTCTCAGTTCTCAGGGTAGAGCCAGCCGGGTACAGATGCAGCATCAGATTTTTTCTTAAGTCAATACTTCTCTTTTAAAATCAAATTCAACATATTGGATGTCAGAGAGATATGAGCAATTGTTTGTCAAGACAGAATACATTCTGTAGCTAACTGATGACTTATTGTAGATAACAGGTAAGCAGTTTCCCCTGTAAGGTCAGTTTCACACTTGCAAAAAATTTGAACCCTGACACTAGCGTGAACCAACTTTAATATCACACCCCAGAATATTTAAGATTGAAGTGTTTTTTTTTTTTTCCAGCTCACTGAAAGTTTGTAAACTCTTGTCAAATGTGCTGTAAACTCTTCCTTTACTTACATTTATTAAAGTTTAACAAAAGAAGCAGTACACATACAATGCAAATGCAAAAAAAACGTTTCCCTGATAAAACAAGTGTACAAACTTTCCACACTTGTTAAAAGGCATTAGAGACAACATCAATACAATATAGTACGACGTAGGTATAAAATTAGCTGAAGACCCTTTCGGAAAGAGTAGAGGAAACGTCTGTTATTTAAAGACAATGGAGATATTTGCCAGCACACCATGGATTGACAAGGCAGCGTCCAAACGGATTTTATTGCATGATCACAACACAAAGCAGTGCAACGTTTCAGAGCCACGCAGGGCCCCTTCGGCATGTGAATGGGCCCTGTGTGTCTCTGAAAGGTTGCACTGATTTGTGTTGTAATCATGCAATAAAATCAGTTTGGACGCTACTTTGTTGGCAAATATCTCCATTGTGACTTTTTGAACCAGTTCCCAGCTGGTTGTTGCTGCAGCTTATCGAGGAACGTGTGCGATGGGAATATGGAGTATTATATAAAGACAATTCACCATAAACTCTTCAAGCACATTTATGGCGGGTCACTATAGACTTGACTAGAAGTTAACCAGCTTCAATGCCTCCCAGACTCAATATAGCATTGTTTTTGCCGAACAGCAATGCAAAGGATATATGTTTACTGAATGTGAACAGTTCTGTCCACATATTAGCCATTGTAGGCTGCTTTGCTAAGCATTTGGGGAGTGGCAAAAATGCACCCTAAACACCTGTTACCAATGCCAGTGTGAACAAGGCCTAACACAAGATGAGTCTGGTGACCGATGGTGCATATAACCACAACATACCAGTCAAAATGTCTAGACAAACTGGGCTTGTTTGAATTAATATGTATTTTGTTTTAAGCAGAATGTGAATGCTGATCACTTATTTTCCTTTCAGATGCCTCTTCGAGTAACAGAAAAACAGCTGCCACTAAAACGTCATCTTCCACACTGGCATCGACTTCGTCAAGGCCAAAAGCTTCAAAAGAGCAGTTATCCAGCAAAGCTGGGATCTCGACCACTCCGAGAGCCAAAAAATTACACAACAAATCTTTATCTGTGGATCAGCCTATGTTGTCACATGCTAGTTATACAGGCCTAAAGAAACGGGACAGGACTGAGCTTGCTACTCAGCAGGTGGACTCTGAAACGCAAGAGACATGTCCCACAGAAAACTCTCCTGCTGAACAACAGCAAAAGCCACAGTCCACTTCTCCTGCTGTAAAACATAATTTGAAAACTCTGTGCAATATATCTGATGCAACACAGGAGGAAAGACAGAATGATGACTCTGTTAGTGAAAGTGTGCAGTTACCAGAAAACAGATGTGATAGTAAAACTAGTCTGGATATAACTGGTGTGAATGAAGAAATTACTGAAAGGTAAGTCAAAGTATACTGTTGGATCATACAAAATTTGGCAGCTACATAGAGATATATAATATTATATAAGGCTCAATAATTTACAAAGCTTTAACACATAGATTGGGATCTTTATTTTAGCCTCTGACTATAATTTTTTTTTTTTTTAACTAATATAAAATGAAAGATCCTTAACCTGGTGTGTTGCTTGTAAATTGAGCCTTGTGTATTGCAAATATTACCAGTTTTCAGATCCAGGTTTTGCTTGAAGAGATCATTGATTGTTACTAAAAAGGGAATGTGTTTACTGTTCCAAATCGAATATATAGCCTACAGTCATAAAGATTTATTTACTAAAGTATTACAGAATTCTAATTTCACAAAGTTAGTGTTCACCCAGCTTATTGAATAAGGTCAAACTATATCGGACAATCATACTTCCCTTTTCATCACAACAACATCAATGTCTAGATGCCAACACAACTCCAAGGCTCCAATTGGATGGTACTATCATTTTTGGAGACATTGAATTTTGATTGCGGTAGATCCCCTGGGAACATTTCATAGTTTTTTTTTCCATCATGTTGGTTTCCACCTAGTCAGTGGGTGATCACTGGATGCTTAAAGCAGACCTTTAGTCATTTTTATTTTATTTTTTTATCTCAAAACAAGTTTTTATTAAACCAGCATAATACATCCATTACTGGCATCATAGCAATACACTTTGTTATACATTCGCAGACCTTAATTTCACATAGGATACTGAAAGTTTTAAACAAATTTGTACAGTGTATACATCTACACAGCTGTACATTGTATTGTATTGTATTGTACATTGTATTGTATTGAGGCACAGCTCCCCCCCCCTTCCCCGTTGAGCGTGAGCTAGGGGCCTAGCAATTGGTATTGTCGGGGAAAGTGATTATAGCAAATGGTCCAATACAAGTTCTACCGGGGCCAACCCGGGTATGTTCAGCCATGGTTCCCATAGCTTGGCCAACTTTGCTGTACTTGCCCCTATGTTGATAGATATATTTTTCTAGCCTTAAAGTGTTGCCCATTTGCTCTATCAACTCCTGCACTGTAGGTGGGTTGCGTTGATTTCCAGTGACATAAAATATGTTTCCACCAAGCCATCGTCTATAATACCTTGGTTAATAACTCCTATAACCTCCGTCCAGTTAATATGTAATTTGGAGCAACGCCACAGAAGATGTATCAGATCACTGTGGTACCGCATGCAGCGAGTACATGAGGGATCATCGCACACTCCCATTTTACCCAACTTGGCAGGAGTATAATAAACCCGCAGAAGTATATACAACTGGGACAGGCGCTGAGCAACATTTACAGAACACTGTGAAACCGACAATAGCGCCTCCTCCCATTGTTCCTCCTCAAAGGGCCCAACATCCCCCTCCCACTAGGATATCACCTTTTGGGTAGAATCTGGTAAGGACAGATTAAGTAGCATAGCGTAGCTGCAGGATATGAAGCCCTTATAAGACGATACCTTATCGTAAATATAGAAGTAGTGTTTTGTACCCATGCATCTACATCATTTTGGGCTTTTATCACGTGCTGGAGTTGAAAGTAGTAGAACTGCATGGACATGGGGAGCTGAAATTCTGCCTGAAGAGCAGCGAAGGCACGCAGCTCTCCATTACGGAATACTTGATATAAGTAATCCCGTATTGCTGCTATTTTTTTACTATATTGCAATTTCCCCATCTCAGTGTACCAGTAATTTTGCCATATAGGGCTAAACTTGGTAAACCCAGTGACCTGTTGTAGAGTTCTGACTTTATTCCAAATTTTTCTCATTAGGTTATATGTGGGGTATCATTTATTTGATTTACCGAACTGCAAGGCTTCCAATCCCTCAGCGACCCCCGTCCCATTCATGAATTTAAGGAGTTTAGTAGTGGAATCCGCTAAGTTCATCTCCAGGGCAGGGGCTGAGTTAATCGCTCTGGCTATGTGTTGTAGCTGAGAGGCCAGGTAGTACAGCCTTGGATTTGGCAGTGCCAACCCACCTACTTCCTTAGGCCGCTGAAGCTGTTCTAGTCTCACTCTGGCCGTAGAGGAGTGCCATATTAGAGATTGAAACATACTTAATAATTCTGAACTGTTTCAGTGGGATAACTAGTGGTGAATTATGCAACACGTATAGAATTTGGGGCATAAGAATCACTTTTATAAGGTTGATCCTACCTACTGGTGACATTTTAAACCTGGACCACACCTTAATCCTATCGCGACTACAATTAAGTAAGGGCCTGCCTCTCTAATGGCAGCCTTAGGGGCATGGCATAGCAACTGGACCCAAAAAATGTATTCCTCTCCAAACCCACATTTTTTCAATATGGCCCACAAGTATGTCCACTCAATGCTGTCGAACGCCTTGTGGGTGTCTAAAGATAATGGCGCTCTATCCCCCCTGTTGTCAGCCTTTGACAGTATATTGAGAAAGAGTCTATGCAGATTTATTGTCGTCGATTTCTGGGGCATGAACCCTAACTGATCGGAATGTATGATAGAGGATATCACCTCGTTCAGTCGCACCGCCAGGACCTTTGCCAGAATCTTCACATCATTCTGTAAGAGGGATATGGGCCTGTATGAACCTGGATCCTTACATGGTTTTAATAGCAGTACTATAATAGCTTTGGTTATGGACAAAAGCTTTGATAACATACTGCCAGCATACCTCAATTGGAATACCATCCTCCCCCGGAGCTTTAGAGTTAGGAAACATCCCGGTCGCTTTCTGCAACTCCTCCAAAGTAGGAGGAGCATCCAGTTGATTACTCGCAGTAACAGATTAAGTAGGGAGGTCCCCTGTCTCAAGGTAAGTCTGCAGGGAGTCTGCTGAGTAAGGCTGTTTAGATTGATATAGAGTGGAGTAGTAACTCGGACATAATGAGGTCAGGTGCATTGGTCACTGCTCCCGCCTGATTCCTTATTGCACTAATGGAAGGTGATTTCTGTTGTGAATGGACAATTTTGGCTAACAAGCGACCAGTCTGTTCTCCCTCCTCATAGTAAGCCAGTTTATTAAAGAAGCATTTCTGCTCTGCCGCTGAGGTAGCTAGTGCCTCACTAGCAGATAGCCATGTGTCTCTGCGTTCCTCTGTGGGATTAGATATAAAGTTGAACTTCAGGCACAATAAGGCAATGTAAGGGAGAAACTTCATCCATCCAAATTATATGTTATATGTTTATCTGCTCATCCAGTCCTGAGACAACAGTAGAAAAACTGACAGAATAGAGTTATAAATTTAAGTGTAAGTAAAGCCAAAACATTTGTCTTAATCCTATAGTACAGGACACAACCTGAGTACTCAGAGACCCCGGGTTATAGATTTGTACCTTCAGGTGATTGAACTTTGAGCAAGACTTTTAAGGACATGCCCCCTGGGCACCTCTCCTATAGCCGTACCCCGTTTTGTGAGTCCTTTTTGACAGGTAAAGCTGCTTGTAAGATGCCTCGCACATATGCAGTTTGAAGGAGATTATCTTTTTGGCAAGGAACTTGACAAATTCCTTGAAGAGGTCACTGGAGGGAAGGTTCTATACTTACAGCAGAAGATTAAAAATAACCTCTTTACAGTCTTTACCTCGTCAAAACACCGAACACCTAATCACTCTACCCAGACTTTTAAATCCAACCCTTTGTTTTGGCATTAGCCTAGGGCCACAAAACACACAGAGTCTAGCCAAAATCCCTTTTCCCAATAAAGGGGGGCATCTGTTACAGTTTGCCACTTTCTGGTTCCAGATGTTCCAGACCTATAGGTCCAAACAGTGGTTTCGAAGGGTGTACAAAATACATTTCAAACCTCTACCCCCTCACTGTTCTCTTCTCTCAAATCAACTAAAATCTGCCCAAGGACAGTCAGATTTGCAAAATCTGCTCTGTCAGATTGGATGGAAGAGTGTCTGTGAACAGCAATTTTCAAGTCTTGCCACAGATTCTCCATTGGATTTAGGTCTGGATGTTGACTGGGCCATTCTAACACATGAATGAATATGCTTCGATTATAAATCATTCCATTGTCGCTCTGGCTGTATGTTTAGGGTCATTGTCCTGCTGGAAGGTGAACCTCTGCCCCAGTATCAGGTCTTTTGCAGACTCTAGCAGGTTTTCTTCTAAGATTGCCCTGTATTTGGCTACATCCATCTTCCCATCAAATCTGTCCCTGCTGAAGAAAAGCATCACACAACATGATGCTGCCACCACCTTGTTTCACGGTGGGGATGGTGTGTTCAGGGTGATGTGCAGTGTTAGTTTTCTGCCACACATAGCGTTTTGCTTTTAGGCCAAAAAGTTCAATTTTGGTCTCATCTGACCAGAGCACCTTCTTTCATTCTTTCATGTTTGCTGTGTCCCCCACATGGCTTCTCACAATCTGCAAACGGGAGTTTTTATGGCTTTTTTTCAACAATCGCTTTCTTCTTGGCACTCTTCCATAAAGGCTAGATTTGTGGAGTGCACGACTGATAGTTGTCCTGTGGACAGATTCTCCCAAGAGAGCTGTGGATCTTTGCAGCTCCTACAGAGTTACCATGGGCCTCTTGGCTGCTTCTCTGATCAATGCTCTCCTTGCCCGGTCTGTCCGTTTACATGGACGGCCATGTCTTGGTAGGTTTACAGTTGTGCCATACTCTTTCCATTTTCGGATCATGGATTGAACAGTGCTTCGTGAGATGTTCAAAGCTGTGGATATTTTTTTATAACCTAACCCTGCTTTAAACTTTTAAACAACTTTATCCCTGACCTGTCTAGTGTGTTCCTTGGCCTTCGTGTTCACTAAGGTTCTCTAGCAAATCTCTGAGGGCTTCATAGAACACCTGTATTTACACAGAGATTCAAATTCACACAGATGGACTCTATTTACCAATTGGGTGACTTCTGAAGGCAATTGGTTCCACTAGATTTTAGTTAGGGGTATCAGAGTAAAGGGGGCTGAATACAAATGCACGCCACACTTTTCACATATTTATTTGTAAAAAATGTGAAAACCATTTATCAACTTCACAATTATGTGCCACTTTGTTGGTCTATCACATAAAATCCCAATAAAATACATTTAAGTTTTTGGGTGTAACATGACAAAATGTGGAAAATTTCAAGGGGTATGAATACTTTTTCAAGGCACTGTATATATTGCACATTCACATCAGTCCCTGCCCTCAAGGAGCTTTCAATCTAAGGTTCCTAACTCATTTTAATACATACTAGAGCCAATTTAGACAGGAACCATCCAATTATTAACCTACCAGCATGTTTTTGGAGGAAACCGGAGTATCTGTAGAAAACCCACGCAGACACAAGGAGAACATGCAAACGCCAGGCAGGTAGTGTTGTGGCTGGGATTCAAATCCAGCGCTTTTGGAGATGTAATGCCTTTGTCGGTACGCTCTACATCTACTGGAAAATTCCCCAAGATACACTCTTTCTGGGAAAGCACTAAAACCCTATTGAATCATCATTTGGCCCTCTAGTCTCTTTAAAGTTCTCTACCTCCTGGGGCTGCCAGTGTCGAATACAGCCAAACTTGCTACCAAGCTGATGAACCACATTTTTACTGCAGTTAGGAATTAGATATATTTAAAATGGGAACAACAAATACCACCTTCTTCAGAAGATCTTTGCAAACAATGTCTACAACATGGCTTATTTGACTTCTCTGCTCAACACTATTTCTAAACTTAATACAGTATGGCACTTCTGGCATCTTATTGACCCACCCATATTATATGTGCAGATTTACCTTTTGTTCTCCATTGCATGTTTTTTTGGCCTAGTCCAGCAGGAGGGATCACTGCTATATAAAAACAATGCCGATTTCTACCTTATTTCAGAGCGTCTCCTGGCGCTCACATGACTGCTTGTCTCTTTCCTCTCCTAGGCTAATATTGTTATTTAACACGTGGGATAGTATGAATGTAATATCGTTTTTACAGAAGCAGAAGGGGAGGGGCAGGCACTGTCTCACGAGCTGACAGGCGGGGGGTGAGGGGGGGAGAGAGGCGAGACGGGGGATGACGGAGGCACGTAAACTGACCACGGTGTCAGAGCTCAGCAACCATGATAAACTGTGGTCAGTTTACAGAGGGGAGGACAGAACCAGGCTGCATTAGCCAGGTATAACACAAAAAAACTGCGCTGGACTAAAAGACAGTGTAATATAAGCAGCAAACCGCATGTGATAAACATAAATAAACATAAAAAAGGGGGAAAGGTTGCGCTATGAAAAGTAATGTGAGTAATGTATAACCGTGATTATTCACAGATGACAAAAAAACATCAATGGTAACCCATCAATATCAATTGTATCACAAACATGTGAAAAAACCTTAATGTGAAAAATAGGAGAAACAGAAATAAATTGTCCTCCAATTACCATCAATATAAGAATAATATCTGAAAAACAGAAAACACCCATACAATTAATACAGAATGTATGTGCTATTAGTAAACAGTCCATAAACATTGAAGACTGTATATGTAGGTGATAGAAACAGTCCACAAAAATATCCCAAAGTATCTAGAAATCCAATCAAAGTGACATCAGTGAGATGAGTGACTTTTCAGATTGACATCCGTGGTAATGTGACTTATTTCACAGTGATCCCGCCACCGGGTAAATTGAAGGCTTACCAAATGAAGCTAGGGCAATCGCGTGTGGCTACAACCCAGCCAGGGCCTTTTCCTCTGTCTTGCCTGGGAACAGCAAACCCCGTTGTCTGTATCCTTGATAGGGCTACCTCCAACACTCCAAGCTTCCACAGGTAGGTAACTCACCGAATATAGATGCTGGGTCGGGTATAAATGCTGGGTCTCCAAAGTTGGCCAAACGGAAAAAGAAAAGGGGACACCATGGGTGGGATCCAACTGATTTATTTTTTATAAAAATCGCCAAAGGCGTAAGCGTATCCAAAAAGAACAAACAAATTTAAAATTCGCGGCCGGCCGGCTGCAGTAATACAACGCCCATGCTATTGGGCGTAGAACGTGGTGACGTCAGCACGTCGCTCCTCCCTACGCGTTTCGTCAGAGAAATGACGTAATCATGGGGCACGGGCGGCGTACTGACGCACCGCCATAAATACAGTGAACCAAGCCTCGATCTGAGTGGCAATTGGCTGTTTCCCCAGACTCCATCTTGGAGTCTGGCAAAGGAGCGATATTACACCTGGCAACTGGATGTTACCCGTCAGGTATATCAACTCAGCATATAAAAAGATAATCTGATTATAAAGATATGTGTACGAAAAAAATGTGTATGTTTATTACATCTGGTTTTATAATCCTTTGTCACCGATAACATATAACTCCTGAATGGCCATTCCGCAAGGCTTCCAGGGATCGGTGCAGAGACTACACTTCCCATCATCCACCTGGTTTACAGGCATAGGGGGACGACCGAAAAAATGCACTCTCCCCATGGGACAAACTAGGGCCGCGATACGGAAACTACACTTCCCATCATCCCTCCGATTCACCGTTACGGAGGAATGGCAGAAAACGTATGGGCTCTCTTCTTTAACCAAACTTGGGCAGCAATCCAGGCTGCCCTCAACAATGTGGGGCGGTCTGGATGTCCCAATTTCAATGCAAAAGCGCTGCACTCAGTATGTAAATGCAGTCTGCAACTGTCACGGCCAGACAGAGGCAAGCACATACTGGGTGAAATACAAAAATCTATAGAAATATATACATACATCCATATAAGGCTGCACATATATCTTAACACTTTTAGGCGACTAAATTAAAAGAAGCCATATAGAGAAGTGTAACAAATTATAAATAATAAAAAAGGAAAAAGGAAAAAGGGGGTTATAAAAACTGGTCATAATATCAAAGCTCATAACTTATTTAGCAGAAAAAATGAAAAAATAATGTCTGACCATTCAAGGGATAGGATAGGGAATGGCGTGCAAATATTGCACGTTAAACTTTAAACTTGTTTGTTCTTTTTGGATACGCTTACGCCTTTGGCGATTTTTATAAAAAATAAATCAGTTGGATCCCACCCATGGTGTCCCCTTTTCTTTTTCCGTTTGGCCAACTTTGGAGACCCAGCATTTATACCCAACCCAGCATCTATATTCAGTGAGTTACCTACCTGTGGAAGCTTGGAGTGTTGGAGGTATCCCTATCAAGGATACAGACAACGGGGTTTGCTGTTCCCAGGCAAGACAGAGGAAAAGGTCCTGGCTGGGTTGTAGCCACACGCGATTGCCCTAGCTTCATTTGGTAAGCCTTCAATTTACCCGGTGGCGGGATCACTGTAAAAAAGGTCACATTACCACGGATGTCAATCTGAAAAGTCACTCATCTCACTGATGTCACTTTGATTGGATTTCTAGATACTTTGGGATATTTTTGTGGACTGTTTCTATCACCTACATATACAGTCTTCAATGTTTATGGAAAAACAGGGAGAGAGCAAACCCTGGGTCCTAAGAACAGGAACCCAGAGAGAAAAAGAGGGCTACTATATGGTGACAAATATTGATCAAGACAAAGTCAATACTTTGCAAAAATAAATTCTTTATTAAACAATACTTGCATATTTTTCATTAAGATAGAATAAAAATTCCAGACTTTCTGGAGATCTGTGACCAACGATTAAGGACAACACACAACAAGACGAACAAGACTCCATGTAGACAACAAAAGCATCACGTGGGGCAGAGCAGAAAAAATTATGCAAACGTTAAATTTGAAGAGTGGATCAAAGTCCAGTCAAAAAAAGGGATATTGACATGTATCAAAAAATTATATTGACGTGGTCATGAGACCTTGTGTAGTTCACGTTTGATAATAGCGGCGACTCCTGGAGCAATCAGGAATGAAACAGATTGGTTAATGGAAAAAGTCATGCACTAGTTTAGTGAATTCAGCAGGTCTGGACACGTTGCCCGGTAACTCTTACTGCGCTATAGGAATTCCTGATTGGCTGGCATGTAGTCACACGCAATAGGGGCAAAAGGATTGGTAGTGATGGGGGTCCTGATTGTGTCCGATAAATAATGGGCTGAGACTAAGACCATGCGTCCATTGCGGAACTGTAGATGTATCAAAGCAATTGTTCAAGAAGGACTCTGTATGTACAGCTTTAAAAGTCCAGTTGTAATGACAATCTGCTAGACATATGTGCTGTGTTGAAGGTAAAAATGCTACTCAACTCAAAACCAAGTTTTCAAACATTGGAGATATCATATGTCGCTAGTTCAGATAATTCAAGATAATTAGGAAAGACTTTCTCTGTAACATCATACAGTCAGGCTGATAAGTAAAAGGTAGGTACAGACTTCAAAGGTTGCCAGACAGTTCTTAAGCAATCTGAACAGGGTAAACAGTGATTAATTGAATAACGTTACCCAGCCGACGTTGGATGTCATAGGAGTGGCTGTATGAAGAGTCCAATCTTTCCAAGAAGGAATGTCAGTTGCTGGTGCTGCTGGTGAAGATCGTAGTGACCACCCGGAAACCTTGGGGGGTGAGGGGCATCCTAAGACTGAAGGAGTCCCATAGCCTTGTAGAGGGGGCAAAAGTTTGCCGGGTCCGGTGGTCGCTCGGATCGAGGCAGCCCGGGTCTCTGAATTTGCTGCTGCTGGGGATCGCCGTGCTCTGCTCGTCACGTGATGCGTCACGTGACGCGTTTCGCTAGGTGCGTAGTCACAGTAGCTTCTTCCTGACGCCAGGAAGAAGCTACGTCAGGAACGTCAGGAAGAAGCTACTGTGACTACGCACCTAGCGAAACGCGTCACGTGACGCATCACGTGACGAGCAGAGCACGGCGATCCCCAGCAGCAGCAAATTCAGAGACCCGGGCTGCCTCGATCCGAGCGACCACCGGACCCGGCAAACTTTTGCCCCCTCTACAAGGCTATGGGACTCCTTCAGTCTTAGGATGCCCCTCACCCCCCAAGGTTTCCGGGTGGTCACTACGATCTTCACCAGCAGCACCAGCAACTGACATTCCTTCTTGGAAAGATTGGACTCTTCATACAGCCACTCCTATGACATCCAACGTCGGCTGGGTAACGTTATTCAATTAATCACTGTTTACCCTGTTCAGATTGCTTAAGAACTGTCTGGCAACCTTTGAAGTCTGTACCTACCTTTTACTTATCAGCCTGACTGTATGATGTTACAGAGAAAGTCTTTCCTAATTATCTTGAATTATCTGAACTAGCGACATATGATATCTCCAATGTTTGAAAACTTGGTTTTGAGTTGAGTAGCATTTTTACCTTCAACACAGCACATATGTCTAGCAGATTGTCATTACAACTGGACTTTTAAAGCTGTACATACAGAGTCCTTCTTGAACAATTGCTTTGATACATCTACAGTTCCGCAATGGACGCATGGTCTTAGTCTCAGCCCATTATTTATCGGACACAATCAGGACCCCCATCACTACCAATCCTTTTGCCCCTATTGCGTGTGACTACATGCCAGCCAATCAGGAATTCCTATAGCGCAGTAAGAGTTACCGGGCAACGTGTCCAGACCTGCTGAATTCACTAAACTAGTGCATGACTTTTTCCATTAACCAATCTGTTTCATTCCTGATTGCTCCAGGAGTCGCCGCTATTATCAAACGTGAACTACACAAGGTCTCATGACCACGTCAATATAATTTTTTGATACACGTCAATATCCCTTTTTTTGACTGGACTTTGATCCACTCTTCAAATTTAACGTTTGCATAATTTTTTCTGCTCTGCCCCACGTGATGCTTTTGTTGTCTACATGGAGTCTTGTTCGTCTTGTTGTGTGTTGTCCTTAATCGTTGGTCACAGATCTCCAGAAAGTCTGGAATTTTTATTCTATCTTAATGAAAAATATGCAAGTATTGTTTAATAAAGAATTTATTTTTGCAAAGTATTGACTTTGTCTTGATCAATATTTGTCACCATATAGTAGCCCTCTTTTTCTCTCTGGGTTCCTGTTCTTAGGACCCAGGGTTTGCTCTCTCCCTGTTTTTCCCTAATATGCCCAGGCTACGGTGACAACTCAGCCAACAACTTGGCCTTTGATCCATAGCCGTATGATTCAATCGGCTACTTTGACCACCGCTGCCATTCCCTTCTCCATTCCCCGTTCCCCATCCCAATCCCCTAATGTATTTTGCTTCAATGTTTATGGACTGTTTACTAATAGCACATACATTCTGTATTAATTGTATGGGTGTTTTCTGTTTTTCAAATATTATTCTTATATTGATGGTAATTGGAGGACAATTTATTTCTGTTTCTCCTATTTTTCACATTTAAGGTTTTTTCACATGTTTGTGATACAATTGATATTCATGGGTTACCATTGATGTTTTTTTGTCATCTGTGAATAATCACGGTTATATATTACTCACATTACTTTTCATAGCGCAACCTTTCCCCCTTTTTTATGCATTAGCCAGGTATTTTAGGTTATACAGGGGGCCAAATGACACAGCACAAGCACTGTGCTGTATAACATGCTTTAAGGGAACAGGGTACTTTTTTTATTCTTTTTATTTTAGTTTTAGGGTTACAAACATTTTAAGTTATGCCTATACCATTTTTGATACAGTGGACATCATCTATTTGGCTTCACCTGTGCTCTAGCACTGAATGTTTATGCTATCTCTGTATGTTTAATCTCATCATTACCAATTTTGCGAGATACAGTATTTAACTTAAATGCTACTCAGTTTTACTGGAATGTAATAATGTTAATGTACCACACAACTGGATCTTTGCATTACGGTAGCTCTTGCTATTTTGCTTGTGATGCTCTACTTCGTTACTGGAATGTTCTTTTATTGTGCATCAATATCCACTGTAACTACCTGCATTTGTATTTCCTTTCAGTAAATAAAAAGTAAAAAAAAAAAAAAATCCCAAACTTCTAATGCCATTTGCTTATTGTTTGTCTGACATGAGGGGAATACCTGGCATCCGTAGACATCCAAGATGCTTTTCTGCATATTCTCATTTATCCACCACATCAGCATTTTCTGCACTTTGCAGTAAAAGACTAATTTCCATGTTGCCATACTGCCTTTTGGCCTATCTTCTGCTCTCAGAGTATTCACAAAGGTCCTAGCACCTCTTCTGGCCCTTCTAAAGAACCTGTGACCTGGATATCCCTAGTTATCTGGACAACCTTCTTCAGAATTCTTCATCCACTGTCTAGCTGTCTGCAATCATCCATGGGACAGTTCAGATGCTCCAAGCTTTCTGCTGGGTGATCAGTTTCTGAAAATCTGCTCTCCAGCCTTCTCTTAATCTCTTAATGTGGATTACTTGGGTCTGATCCTGGACACATCCCAAGCAAAGGTTTTCCTTACAGAAAAGAAGATGATCTCAATCAGACCCCACGCTCGAGAGTTTGGGCCAGAGACATCCCAGAATTAGATTCTCAGTTAGAGTTTTTAAGCCTTCTGTTCAAGGCTGTACCATTTGCCAAATTTCATTGAAAACCTCTCCAGTAGAACATCTTTTTAACCTGAAACAAGCATGCTCCTTCTCTCAACTTGCACATTCTCCTGTCCAGCCAAGCAAGGAATTCTGTAGCTTGGTGGATCTTAAGTCAAGCCTTAACAAAGCAGCCTTGAAGGTAGCATGCTAGATTATGTCTAGAGACTCACTGTCCAGCGATCTCTGCAGTCCAGATCCCAGAATATGTCTGATATGTCAGAGATGGGGGACCCTTGATGTGGATATACTGGCATCCAGATTCAACAACAATCTATTTCTGTTTGTGGCCAGGGCCAAGGATCCTCAAAGTTAATCCCTTGGCTTCAGTTCAACTAATCTATGCCTTCCCTTCAGTGCTAATTCTACCTTGTCTGCTCTATAAAAAAAGAGAAGATGCACCTCACACCAAACTGGCTCAGAAGGATCTGGTACACAGACATACTGAGACTACTAGGAGACAACCATTGGCCTCTCCCCAGCAGGCCAGACCTGCTGTCTCTGGACCCCTGTTCCATCCTGCTTCTATGGCTGTTGAATCTCATGTCTTAGGAGACAGAGCGGTCTCTGAGTCTGTCATTCCTACCTTGCTGAAAGCAGGAAAAGCCACTTCCAGAAAGATCTATCATCATGTCTGGAAATCCTTCTTTGCCTGCATGTGAACACAGGCGCTTAATTCCCAAAGATTATTCTGTGCCTCACATTCTTTTTTTTTTTTTTTGGCTAGATGTTTGCTAGGTTTGTTGCCCCACATTATCTTTCCTTCGCTATTCTATTGTAATATTTTTGTGTTTCCCATGAGTTCCTTTACTTGTTCTCTTAACAGTTTTTTTAGGTATAATTTTCTGTCCTCCACAGGGGATGCTTTATGTTCCTGTTCGACCTGATTTAATTCCGCTATATAACTCTTTCAATTTCTTTGTTTTCTCTTTTTTTATCCATGTTTTCCCTTTGCAATGCTCAATGAATGCTTTAATCCCATAACACTCCACTCACTTCTCCATTGTCCATCCCGTTTAATCTCCAGGTTGGGGGTGAACTCCCACCTGCTAAAGTCATAGACGGGGGCAAAGACAGTGACAATACCTCAATTTTCGTACTAATAATTCTGTCCAGAGTGATTATCAAGGCGTGTGCTCTTATTTGTTTACACATCAACCAGCTGATTTAAAAAAAGTTTTTGTTTATTTTTTTCCTATCCATTGCTGAGATCTCCCATCAGTATTACGTACCCTTCCCTAAAATCCCTTAATTTGTTGAGAATCTCGCATAGGTATTTCATAGGGTTGGTATTCGGAGCATATATATTAGCTAAAGTATATTTTCCCCCCCCTATAGTTCCTTTCAGGAAAAGATACCTTCCCAGTGGGTCAACCAATCGATCCTCTAAACCAAAAGAGATACCTTTAGAAAAGCCTATGTAGCTCTACTAGTAATTGCGTCTCCGTAGTACCAAACTGGGAATGGATTAGACGATAGCCTTGCACTCGACTCATGTACGAGGTGAGTCTCCTGTAAGAAGACCACCCCTCCTTCCTACAATCAGGATTTCACCAGAACTTGGCCTGAAAGGGGTTGTAAAGGCAAAATGTACAAAATGTACTATATAGTGTTTGTGCTTTTTTTATTTATTTATTTTTTATTATTCTAAATACCTTTTTTTTTACTTCGCCGATCATCGGTCAAGTGACCGGCCGCTGCTCTTTTTCTCTGATATATGCACTACAGAGGGAGAGGCTGAGCTTTCCCTCTGACATCTGCCGGGCGATCCCGTGACCACAGATCAGTGAAGTGAAATAAGGCATTTAGAAGAAGAATTTTAGAAAGCACATTTGTCCTAACCGAGGGGCCGGCAGTAATTGTGAGCAGTAACTTTACTGCCAATTGGAACAGCGATAGAAGGGGAGGGGTGGGGCAGCTCACACGCAGGAGCTAACAGGTAGGGCAGGAGGGGGAGAGGGGAGAGAGGAGAGCTGCGGATGACGGAGGAATGTAAACTGACCACGGTAGTCGGGGCTCAGCCATGATTATCATGGTCAGGACACACAGGGGGACACAGGAACTGGTAAAATCAACCAAGTTTTTCACATCTTAGAAAAGGAAAATTGACACGGCACAAGCACTATGTAACTTTACGTTTAAAGGAGCAGAATCTTCTTTTTTTTTTTTCCTAGGGTTATAACCGCTTTAAGCACTATGAAAGGATAGGTTTCGGGTCTTGTCCATCCTTTTAAAAAAAAATATGACTTTTCTCTTCCTTATCAAAGCCTTTTATTTAAGATTTATCTTGGATCAGGCTACCCTTTTAGCACCCTGTGCTTTCTTGGGGCCTCAACATGGTTCTCTCTGCCCTACAGAAACCATCCTTTGAAACCATCAGGAATATCCTCTTGGATGATCTCTCCTGCAAGTTGGCCTTTTTGGTTGCTATCACGTCTGTCAGATGTGTCTTTTGAGTTAGTGGCTCTGTCTCGTAATTAATTGTTCCTCATTCTTCACAATGACAATGCAAACCTGCCATCCTTATGCTCTACTCCAAAGCACCAAAAGGTAACAACTCTTCCTTGGGACATAGGCAAAGCCAAAAGGGTCCACGTTCAAAGCAACAGCTCAATCAAATGGACTCCTTTTTTGTCTTATCCTCGTGACCTCGCAAGAGATATCCTGTTTCCAAGTCCACTATCGCTGAAAGAATAAGACCTCTAATCACCAGTCCTGATACTCCCAAGGAAAAACCTCCTACTACGCCTTTATGCACCCACTGCACCAGGTTAGCGGGAGTTTCCTGGGTATTCTGGCACCAGGCCTGTGTAGCCCAGATTTGTACAGATGCCAATTGGTCCTCTATTCATACCTTTTTAAAGTTTTACCAGGTGGACGTCCAGTCCTCTGTGGTTGCAGTTTCCGGCCTCAAGGTTCTTGCAGCAGTTGGGCCTGTTTGCATAGTTCTGTTTGCCTAATTGTTACCCACTCTTCTCATTCAAAGCTTGGGGATATTCCAGGGTTTATGAATACTCCTCCTGTGTCTTTTACTGTGCAACTAAGATAAGAGGAAGTTTGACTTGCCTGTCAAATCCATATCGTGTAGTACAGTACACGACACTGGCCATCTATACCCCCTACCTCACATCCCTTTCTATTCCTTGGTTACTCTACATTGCTTGCTACAAAACTGAGGACTCATGTAGTAGGGTAGGGTTGTAAGGGAGGCTCCCAGGGGGTACGTCTTAAAAAGCTTTGTCGATGTCCAATCCCTGGAAGGTATGAGCCAATAACTCAGGATTTATGAATACTCTGCCAGGATCCCGTACTGTATGTGTTCAGAAGTGTTATAACATTTTAGCATTTCTTAATATGTTTTTTTTGTCCTGTGTTACAGTGATGTTTCCTTGAAAAGTCATGACGATACCTCAAGCCTTAAAAGCCAGGAGGTGACAGATGAATCTTTTGAAACTTCAGTCATTCCAGATGGAGATAGTGAAGGCAAAGGGAGCCAAACAAGTGATTCTGACTCAGATGGACCCATCCTCTACACAGATGATGATGACGATGATGATGACAGCACAGAAAGTGAGATTTACTAAAATATCTACAGCAGGCAGTGGCTCTGATTAATCCAGCTGTAAAACATTGTTCATTTTTACATCAAATTTCTATATAATTTTACTTAGTCTTTTGACTAAAATTCCATTTTAGTTTTAGTCTTCTGAATTGTTTTAGTCATATATTAGTCCACTGTTATCTCCAGTATCATAAACTAACAAAAGTATTGCTTTTTGACAAACCGAAGTGCAACTTTAAAATATAAAAAAAAATAAAAAATGTAAACTCTATTGACTGTGTATTGCCATTGCACATATTACCGGAATATAAAAACGTTAACAGTTCTCTGATGAAAACAAGTATCAAGTAACAGCTTTATAAAAAAAAAATTTTTGTAGGTAACAAAATGTGCATTTATAATAATTTGTTGCAAGAGCCGGTAAAGCATTGCACCAGCAATCAGCACATCACTGTTGCCATGCAGGTCTCCTGCGTACCTCATACGAGGAAGCCGATACATGCTGACAGAATGAATGAGCTACCACTGTGCTCACAGAGCCGTGGTAGTTCATTGAAAACTGCAAAGGCTGCCGCACCTTGCAGTTTTCCATTCACAGAGCGCTGTGAATGAGTGACATGGCCAGGTGGGCAGAGCCTTTTTTTTGACAGCTAGTGGGTAGAGAAGAAGGGGAGGTGTGGAGGTCAGTGCATTCATAACATGTTACGCCCCAAATATGGGTGAACCTATCTTTTAAGATCAAGGTGGGATATAGTGGAGATTTATTTTCCAAACACAAAGTTGATTTCCTTTCTTGTAATCTCATCAAAGAATCTGCCAACTGTCATCTTGGTTCCTCCTTTTGCCAAAAAACACATCTAACATGAGGCTGGAAACTGCAAGTTATATTATAGTCAAACATTTCCATTTCTGTAAAGATAATTTTTACAGAACCTAAAGTGATATTAAACCCTCCGTTTTTTTAAGCACGTTCTGGCTTCTTTAAGGCAAGGAGGAAACCGAGGCAAGGATAAGGTACACAAGACTACGCAGTTCATCAGCAATTATGATTTCATGTATCATCCCTCTGTGTATTTTTGTTTTAAGGTGCATTGGCAAGTAAAATCCGCCGTAGAGATACACTCGCTATAAAACTTGGGAACAGACCATCTAAGAAGGACCTAGAAGACAAGAATATTCTGCCACGTACTTCTGAAGAAGAACGACAGGAGATGTGGCAGCAGATTGGAACAAAGCTAGTGAGGTATAAATGCATCTTTTTTTATGCATTCTTCATTTATAGAGCATTTTCATGATTACAATAAGCAGGAAAACAGAGAAATACACAACATACAAAGACTTAACCATTCATGTACAAATTCAAAAAAGGGTACCACTAGGATACCACCATACGTCTGGGTCTAGAGTATTCAGCATAGATGCAACATACGATAAGTATAAATGCATCTTAATGTAGTGGACATTTTTTTATATCAATTTTTCTAAAATATCAAGTATCCCAAGGCGCTTATTTTTTATTTATTTTTTTAGGCTTATTTTTTAGTCCGGTGCATGTTTCCTATCCTTTACTGATGTGTCTCACAGCAACTAGTGTAGTGTAGAGCGGGCAGTGCCATTATTTCTGGTCACAAGCTCCTCTGTATAAATACTACAATTCCCATAAAACTGAATGTGTTTGCACATAGATCTATCTATCATGGGGTGAGCAAGAAAGGGTGGCTATGTTCACATACACAAAAGGGACACGAAGAACAAATGTAGCCACCCTAAAACAGGGAGTCTGAGAACAGCATTTAAGAGATTAAATGGAGAGATAGAAGGTGCATTCTAGTTATATTTAACCACCTGATTACTGTGCACTTAAACCCCCCCTCGTGACCAGACCAATTTTCAGCTTTTGGCGCTGACGTACTTAGAATGACAATTGCGCGGTCATACAACACCATACCCAAATGAAATTTTTATCATTTTTTTTTATTTTTTTTTGGTGTTATTTAATCACAGCTGGGGTTTTTATTTTTTGCTAAACAAACAAAAAAAAATGGATGGAAAATTAAAAAAAAAAAAATGTTTAATAGTTTGTTATAAAATTTTGCAAACGGGTAATTTTTCTGCTTCATTGATATGTGCTGATGAGGCGGCACAGGTGGGCACTGATGGGCTGCACTGGTGGGCACTGATGGGCTGCACTGGTGGGCACTGATGGGCTGCACTGGTGGGCACTGATGGGCTGCACTGGTGGGCACTGATGGGCTGCACTGGTGGGCACTGATGGGCTGCACTGGTGGGCACTGATGGGCTGCACTGGTGGGCACTGATGGGCTGCACTGGTGGGCACTGATGGGCTGCACTGGTGGGCACTGATGGGCTGCACTGGTGGGCACTGATGGGCTGCACTGGTGGGCACTGATAGGCTGCACTGGTGGGCACTGATAGGCTATACTGGTGGGCACTGATAGGCTGCACTGGTGGGCACTGATAGGCTGCACTGGTGGGCACTGATAGGCTGCACTGGTGGGCACTGATAGGCTGCACTGATAAGGCTGCACTGGTGGGCACTGATAAGGCTGCACTGGTGGGCACTGATAAGGCGGCACTGATAAGGCTGCACTGGTGGGCACTGATAAGGCTGCACTGGTGGGCACTGATAGGCTGCACTGATAAGGCTGCACTGGTGGGCACTGATAAGGCTGCACTGGTGGGCACTGATAAGGCTGCACTGATAAGGCTGCACTGGTGGGCACTGATAAGGCTGCACTGGTGGGCACTGATAAGTCGGTACTGATGGGGACAGCAAAGATGGCACTGATGGGCACGGATGGGTGGCACCGATGGGCACTGATGGATGACACCGATGGGCACTGATGGATGACACCGATGGGCACTGATGGATGACACCGATGGGCACTGATGGATGACACCGATGGGCACTGATGGATGACACCGATGGGCACTGATGGATGACACCGATGGGCACTGATGGATGACACCGATGGGCACTGATGGATGACACTGGTGGGCACTGATGGATGACACTGGTGGGCACTGATGGATGACACTGGTGGGCACTGATAGATGGCACTGATGGGCACTGGTAGTTGACACTGATGAGCACTGGTAGGTGACACTGATGAGCACTGGTAGGTGACACTGATGTGCAGCACTGACAGATGGCACTGTGGGCACTGACAGATGGCACTGTGGGCACTGGTAGGCGGCACTTTATTAGGCAATAGTGGGCACCATGTATTGGGCACATTGCAGTGAGAGGGACTGATGTCCCTCTCACTGCCGCCGGTGATCGGCTTTTTTTTTCCTCCTCGCGCTGACAGCACGAGGAGGAAAAAAAAGCCGATTACCGGCTCTGTTATTGTCACATGATCAGCTGTCATTGGCTGACAGCTGATCACGTGGTAAGGGGTCGGGATCGACCCCTTACTCGGATCTGTGATCCAGCTAGTCTCACAGACTCGCTTATCACAGAGCGTGCCGCGCCCGCCCTTCAGGGGGCGCGCAGGCAGCTCGTGGCCGGGACTACGTCAATAGACGTAGTCCCGGCACATTAGATCCGCGTTGTAGCCGTCATTCGGCTATAGCGCGGATCTCAGGTGGTTAAACATATTACATTTATTTTATTTAAAAGAAATGTGAGTTTAATGTCACTTTGGTAAAGTTTTACATTCCATAATATTATGTCTTATGCCTAATAGTAGTTGCATACTGTTTACACCCCCTTTTCAATATGTATAGTATTAATCATACAATAAGTAGACTGGGCTAAGTAAAAATAAAGTAAATCTGTCTTCTCCCCGAGCCCTCTTCTTCTTGTGCTGTCTTCTTCTTGTGCTGTCTTCTTCCTCGTCTCCTCTTACTTGCAAAAAACAGAAAAAGGCCGATCATCTTGCCTTCCCCTGCTGTTTTGTCGCCCGCTGTCTGGCATCTCTTATATAGTCATAGGGCGTGGCCATCCAGTGACGTCACCCGGAGAACCCGCCCCTTGTTACGTCATGTCATCACAAGGGGTGGGTTCTCCAGGTGATGTCACCCTATGGCCACACACCATGGCTATATAAGTGATGCCAGACAGCGGGCGACAACACAATAGAGGAAGACAGCCTTAGAAGAAGATTGGCCTTTTTTTGTTTTTAGCGGGTAACCAGCGGTGAGGGAAAAGACAGCATGGGGAGAAGACAGCTCAGGGCTTCTTTTTTTAATAAAGGACTTGTCAAAAACCGGCTCTTATTTTTTTTTTTTTACATTTTCACTGCTTTTTGGGGTGAATGGGTAGGGGTACGATGTACCCCTACCCATTCACATTGGTACCTGGGGACCCCCTTGTTGAAGGGGGTTTCCAGGTTCTGATAAGCCCCCTGCCCTCAGACTCCGACAACCACAGACCAGGGTTGTCAAGAAGGGGCCCTTGTCCCCATGCCCCAAAGCACCCACCCTCCCATGTTGAAGGTATGCGGCCTGGTATGGTTCAGGAAGGGGAAGGGGTGCTCGCTCATCCCCTCCCTTTCCTCACATGCCGGGCTGCATGCTCGGATAAGGGTCTGGTATTTTGGGGGGGGGCCTCACACCAAACAAATTGGTGTAGGGGGTCCCCTCCTAATCCATACTAGACCCAAAGGGCCTGGTATGGATTTTTACATTCAGCTGTCAGCGGTGAACCCGGCTTCCTGGCCCCCTCCTTAGCAAGCAGCTATATACAGTGTTTAACCACCTAAGGACCAGAAGATTTTCTCCCTTAATGACCAGGCCATTTTTTGCGATACGGCACTGTGTCGCTTTAACTGACAATTGCATGGTCGTGCGACGGTGTAACCAAACAAAATTGATGTCCTTTTCCCACAAATAAAGCTTTCTTTTGGTGGTATTTTATCACCTCTGCGGTTTTTATTTTGTGTGCTATAAACAAAAAAAGAGTGACAATTTTGAAAAAAAAAAAAAACAATATTTTTTTACTTTTTGCTATAATAAATATCTAAAAAAAAAATGTCTTCATCCATTTAGACCAATATGTATTCTTCTACATATTTTTTGTTAAAAAGAATCGCAATAAGTGTATATTGATTGGTTTATAGCGTCTAAAATATGGGGGATAGATTTTTGGCATTTCTATTTGTTTTTTTTTTTGTTTTTTACTAGTAATGCCGGCGATCAGGGATTTTTAGCGGGACTGCGACGGAGAGATCGGACAATTTTGACACTTTTTTGGGGAACCAGTGACATTATTAAAGTAATCAGTGCTAAAAATATGCAGTTATTGTACTAATGACACTGGCAGGGAAGGGGCTAACATCAGGGGCGATCAAGGGGTTAAATGTGTTCCCTGCGTGTGCTTACTGACTGTATGGGGGACTGTGTGACTGGGGAAACACAGATCCATCTTTCGGCATAGCAGAAAGACAGGATCTGTGTGATCTCCCCTGTCAGAATGGAGATGTGCCTTGTTTACACAGGCAGATCTCCTTTCTGTTACCGCAGGGAACAATCGCGGGTGGCCAGCGGACATCAAGTCTGCCCCATCTGCTGATTGGCTCCCCTGCTGACCAGTGGGCACACACGCGCAGCCGCAAATTGCTGTGTACGAGCCAATGTACAATGATGCTGATTCTTCGGATCAAGCCACATTGCCACATTGCCACATTACAACTGTGGCGGCTGGTCCTTAAGCAGTTGAACAGAAAAATAAAAATAGCAAAACGCAAAATACATCAAAAATCGCATCACAAACAATACAACACTTATATTTCTGGTGTGATTCTATTGAAGTCTATTTCACGTAAAACGCAGAAAAAAAGTGAATTGGTGAGGTACTCTCAAAGTGAGTACCTCGCCAATGGAGTCTAAAGGGATGCAGACCACTTTCCTCATTAGAACTCTGCAAGTGCAGTAGCTAAAATCACTCTAATTCATATACTCTTTGCACGTGGCCACAGAGAAACAAAAAGATATTTCTTCAGGTAAATAAAATCATTAAAGCTGTAGTGAAAAAAATGTTTTTTGTCTAAACTTCAGCTTTAAAAACAGTGATGGACATTCTGCAATATCTCAGATCACAGATTAGAGTGAAGAACATCTGGCAAGTAGTTCATAGTTAAGAGGAGACATTCCCAATTGTCCTTTCTTCTCCTTCTATCAAAGAAACTGTTAATAGCATGTATAGAAAACTCACAGTTGCTGTATTAAAAAAATCTGTCATCTTCTTTTGTTTTACAGGAGACTCAGTCAAAGGCCCAGCAGTGAAGAGCTAGAGCAAAGAAACATCTTAAAACGTAATTATTTCTACTCAAACCTTCGCTTTTGTATTTAAAGAAAAATGTTATCACTTTTGACTGAAAGATGGTCCACTTGTAAACCATCTTTCCTCCAGTTTTTTGTTTTTATCTTTAATACCTAGATTAGGGATATTGGAAGAAAGGGATATGCTGAGATTGCGCCTTAATATCCAATGTAATCACGAGAGCATCTCAATGTGCAGTGGTAGAAGTTATTTCAATTTATACAATGGTAGAAGTATTTGCATTAGAGATTTTGAGAGACTGGAATCCTGAAAAGGGTGTCCTTGGTAGGGTTGCCACCTCATCCCTTTAAACCCGAACACATATGAATTACACAGGTTATGAGGCTAATTTAATGCCAATAAGGCACCAATTGAGTTTAATTACCACCTTAATCAGCCACAGAACCTGTGTAATTCATGTGTGTTTGGGTTTAAAGGGATGAGGTGGCAACCCTAGTCCTGGGTGGCCCCAATGTGAAAGGGATTTTAAGGTTTCCTTTTGTAAGAAAGACAGCTGTCCTAAGTTCGTGACCGCTGTCATATACTCATTAACTATTGCTAGGTGCTTAACGTTAAATGGAAAATTCTCAACTCCCTTCGTAAATCAATTTCATAATATCTAGAAATATCAGAAACAACTTATTAAAGTGCAACTTCACCCAAAGGGGGACATGCCACTCCCCCCCCCCCCTCCTCTGCAATATTTGGCACATTTTTTGTAGGGCTGGTTTTGACAGGTACCTGCTTCCACTTCTGTTCGCATTGCCTAGGCTCTCTGAACAGAGGTTCTCCTTTTCCCCTCCCTCCCCGCGCTCCTCTAGGACATGTCACAGGTCCCAGAAGAGTGCGGGACCATGCATGCGCAGTGGGAAGCTGGCTCGGAAGCCACAAGCTGTCACAGCTGGCTGCCCACAGTTAAGATGCCGGGGACCAAAGACCAGTGGAAAAAATGGCTCAGGGCGAGCACAGCGCTGGGTTCTGGGATAGGTAAGTGTCTGTTTATTAAAATTCAGTTTTTGTAGCTGCTGACTTTTCATTTTCAGAAAAATGTGACTGGAGCTTCTCTTTAACCTGGAAAAAAATACGAAGGGGGAATAAACTAGGTTCCTGTGCCAATATAGTGGTCGATATGTGTCCCCCGCCCATTCCGGATTCTACTACAGAGTGATTATCTCACCTAATTAACAGGTTTATAGGTCAGGTACCCCCATATTACAACCTAAATAAAGGTTTTAACCCCTGATTGCCCCTAGAGTTAACCCTTTCACCAGTGATCACTGTATAACTGTCACTGGTGACGCTGGTTAGCCAGTTAGTTATTTCGTTATTTAGGTTCCCCGTCAGGTTTTTATATAGCGTCAGGTACCCCCATATATTACCTAATAAAGGTTTAACCCCCTGATTGCCCCTAGTTAACCCTTTCACCCCCTTTTGCCAGTGTCACTAAGCGATCGTTTTTCTGATCGCTGCATTAGTGTCGCTAGGTAACCAGTTTTTTTTTGTATTACTGTTACGGGTGACGCTGGTTAGTTAGCTTGTTTTTTATACTGTCAGGGCACCCGCCATTTATTACCCAATAACGGTTTAACCCCCTGATCGCCCGGCGGGTGATATCAATTAGGTTTTAGGGTCAAATAAGGTCTGCGTCGCCCCAGGTTAGTGCCAGTACCGCAAACACCCACGCACAAAGCATACACCTCCCTTAGTGGCACAGTATCTGAACAGATCAATATCTGATCTGATCAGATCTATACTAGCGTCCCAGCAGTTTAGGGTTCCAAAAAAAAACGCATTGTTAGCGGGATCAGCCCAGATACCTGCTAGCACCTGCGTTTTCCCCCTCCGCCCAGCCCCGCCCACCCAAGTGCAGTATCGATCGATTTGATTCAGTCGCTTCAGTCAGGAGCTTTTTTACCTGTGAATCTCAAAAAAATAAAAAAAAATAAAATAGTTGTCGTTTTATTGTTCTCTCTCTCTCTCTCTATTCTCTGTCTATTGTTGCTCTTTTTTTACTCCATTCTATTCTGCAATGTTTTATTATGTTTTATCATGTTTTATCATGCTTGCTTTTCAGGTATGTAATTTTGTTTACTGTGTTTTAGTGTTAAGCATTTTTTTGTTTTCAGGTGCGCCATTCAGTTGCAACGCGGATTTATTTATCTTGACAGCAACAGCGTTTGCTCCCACGATACATAAAGACGTGACTCCAACGCTGTAGGAGGTGATTTCACCACCACAGTTAAAAAAAAGAGTGATTATCTCACCTAATTAACAAAGGGATCATGGGAGTTTTCAATATAGAAAATTGCCACAGATCCCCATCAGATCAGAGCTGGGATGTGAACTATATGCCAGTAACCAACAAACACAGAATTAACATTAACATTATTCTCAATTTAGAAGAGTAACGCTGGATTTTTTGTTAATTCCCCCCAAAGTGTCTAAATGTGCATCACATTCCTTAAACAGAAAGCTTGCAATGATATAATATGTTCCTGGGCTTCTGTCTTAAAATCCAGCTTTCAATGACAGGAAATCTCTTCCAGGAAAAGGTTTTGTAAACAGCTGAGTAAACAGACAAAGGGAAAAAGCTTTACAATAGTTCACACTCCAACCTGTTATTTTCAATAGAGATGAATGCAATAATTTGCCAAACACTACAAAAACTGATGCTAATACCGGTTTCCTAAAACCTGCACAAGCTGGAATACCAGCTGAACTGAAAAAATGGTTACATTTAAAGTGTATAAAGCATATGCATATTTTAATACATCCCCTTTTATCCCCATTCTATTATATACTGTACCTTTTCCTTAGACTATGCTTTAGATTTGTGTTAATAATTTAATGCTGTAGTATGCATATGCTTTTAACATTTTAAGTTTAGAGATAATTAAGCTGTATTACTCATCATCTTCTCAGTGTTTTTAATATCTTTGTCCAACAGAAAAAAATGAAGAGGAGGAGCAGGAAGCGAGAAGAGAACTGAAGCGAAGGCTTACGCGCAAGGTTAAAAAACATTGATTTGACATTACAAAAAAAAAGTCCTAAAAGATGAAAAAAATACCTTTTTAACTAGTAAACCTAGCAGGCTATGGGAGGTTTTAAATAAACCTAGCAGGGTATGGGAGGTTTTAAGGATCACCTTGTAAAACAACCCACTCAGTTTAAAGTAATAATGAAAGGCAAAACATGCTCCTTTTTTTAAATGATCACATTCCCTCTGTTCTCAGCTGCATACAAGCTGGGGGGGGGGGGGGGAGAAGCAGCACACTGAGTGAGTGAATTTTGTAGGCCAAAAAGTATAATTTTGATCTCATTTGACCAGCGCACCTTCTTACACATGTTTGTTGTGTCCCCAACATGGCTTGCTGCAAACGGGACTTCTTATGGCTTTTTTTCAACAATGGCATTTTTCTTGCCACTCTTCCATAAAGGCCAGATTTGTGGAGTGCACAACTAATAGTGGACAGATTCTCCCACCTGAGCTGTGGAGCTCTGCAGCTCCTCCAGAGTTACCATGGGCCTCTTGGCTGCTTCTCTGATCAATGCTCTCCTTGCCCGGTCTGTCAGTTTAGGTGGGCGGCCATGTCTTGGTAGGTTTACAGTTGTGCCATACTCTTTCCATTTTTAGATGATGGATTGAATAGTGTTCCCTGAGATGTTCAAAGCTTGGAATATTTTATTATAACTTAACCCTGCTTTAAACTTCTCCACAACTTTATCCCTGGCCTGTCCGGTGTGTTCCGTGGCCTTCACGATGCTGTTTGTTCACTAAGGTTCTCTAACAAACCTCTGAGGTCTCCACAGAACAGCTGTATTTTTACTGAGATTAAATTACACACAGAAAGGGAGCACCCCCACTATGCCAACATTCAATATATAGAAAAAGGATTGAATGAGTAAAAACTCTATCAAAAAACAGATGGATTTTGTTGGCACAACATGAGACGATGTTTATCTAAAAAAAAATATATAAATCTTTATTACAAAATATAACATACAAAGCACCCTACTGACTGATAGGATCAACAAGTACACAATACAATAGGCATGGGTATATGGATATAGATAAAGTCCATGTGAACACATATACTGTACAAAGTGTATGAATAAGTGGGGTCCATAAACATCTCCATGCACTCTTGTCTGTCAACGCTTTTAAAATACCATAAGTATACATAGTATTAGGATGTATATATCAAAGT